>JALJEV010000638.1:6777500-7377500 GCA_026586105.1 Hylodesmum podocarpum
TTTATAAAATAATGTATAATCAAAATTCAGTGTCAACGAGACACCTTTCCACCATTCAACAAATTTAAAAAACAATGAATACAAAATTCAATACAATTTAAAAAGGCTTGTTGTGCGTTATTAGTAAGAATGCATAGAGAATTCTTTTGAAATGAATTTCGAACTCCATAATCTTAAATTGCATATTTGTAAAATTCCCAGCTCAACAGACCATCCACAAATTCATATCATCTATGCCATAAGGCCACAGTTATCTAGAGTCTTTCACAAATAATGCAATATTTATAGAATAAAAAATCAGGGTCACCGAAACACTATCCAACCATCAAACCAATTTAAAAAGGAATGAATACAAAATTCAATACAATTCTGAAATCATCATTGTGGGTTACGAATAAGAACGCACAAAGAATTCTATAAAATCAATTTTGAAATTCAGATTCTTGAATTGCATATTTGTGATATTCAAATTCGGGACTCCTAGTTCAACAGACCATCCGTCAATTCATATCATGTTTGTTGCCATAAGGCCATATTCATCTAAAGTCTATCACAAATAATGGAATATTTATGGAATCAAAGTTCAGGGTCACTAACAAACTATCCAACCAACCAACCAATTTATAAAGGAATGACTACAAAATTCAGTACAACTCATAAAGTATCACTATGGGTCACGAAAAATAATGTACAAATAATTCTTTAAAATGCATTTTGAAATTCATAATCTTAAATTGCATATTTGTGATATTCAATATTCACGTCTCCCAGCTCAACGGACCATCCGTCAATTCATATCATCTTTTCCATAAGGCCATAATCATCTAGAGTCTTTCACAAATAATGCAATACTTATGGAATCAAAATTCAAGGTCACTAAGACACTATCCAACCAACTAAACAATTTAAAAAGGAATGAATTCAAAATTCAGTACAATTCAGAAAGCATCACTATGGGTCACGAATAAGAATGGACAAAGAATTCATTAAAATGAATTTTGAAATCCATAATCTTAAATTGCACATTTGTGATATTCAAATTCGGGTCTGCCAGCTCAACAGACCATCCCTCAATTCATATCATCTTTGTTGCCATAAGGTCATAATCATCTAGAGTCTATCACGAAAATAGAAATATTTATGGAATCAGAATTCCAGGTCACCGAGACCTTACCCAACCATCCCACCAATTTAAAAAGGAATGAGTACAAAACTCAGTACAATTCAAAAAGGATCATTTTGTGTCACGAATAAGAATGCACAAAAAATCTTTAAAATGAATTTTGAAATCCATAATTTTAAATTGCATTTTTGTGATATTAAAAATTTGATTCTCCCAGCTAAACAGACCATTCGTCAATTCATATCATCTTTGCCACGAGGTCATAGTCATCTAGAGTCTTTCGCAAATAACGCAATAATTATGGAATCAAAATTCAAGGTCACAGAGACACAATCCAACCATCCAACCAAATTTAAAAGGAATGAATATAAAATTCAATACAATTCATAAAGTATCACTGTGGGTCACGAATAATAATACACAAAGAATTCTTTAAAATGAATTTTGAAATCCATAATCTTAAATTGCATATTTGAGATATTCAAATTTGGGTCTCCCAACTCAACAGACCATCGTTAATTCATATCATATTTGTCATGAGATCGTAGTAGTCTAGAGTGTTTCACAAATAACGCAATATTTATGGAATCAAAATTCAGGGTCACCGAGACGTTAGCCAACAATCCAACCAATTTAAAAAGGAATGAATACAAAATTCAGTACAATTCGAAAAGGGTCAATGTGTGTCACGAATACGAATTCACAAAGAAACCTTTAAAACAAATTTTGAAATTCATAATCTTATATTGCATATTTGTGATATTCAAATTAGGGTCTCCCAACTCAACAGGCCATCTGTCAATTCATATAATTTTTGCAATAAGGTCATAGTAGTCGAAAGTCTTTCACAAATAATACAATATTTATGGAATCAAAATTCAGGGTCTCCCCGAGACGCTATCTATCCATTCAACCAATATAAAAAGGAATGAATACAAAATTCAGTAAAATTCCAAAAGGATCATTGTGGGTCACGAATAAGAATGCACAAAGAAATCTTTCAAATGAATTTTGAAATCCATAATCTTAAATTGCATATTTGTGATATTCAATATTTAGGTCTCCCATCTCAACAACCCATCCGTCAAATCATATCATCTTTGCTATAAGGTCATAATCATCTAGAGTCTTTCACAAATAATGCAATAATTATGGAATCAAAATTCTGGGTCACCAAGATACTATCCACCCATCCAACCAGTTTTAAAAATGATTCAATACTAAATTCAGTACAATTCAAAAAGCATCACAGTGGGTTGCGAATAATAATGCACCAAGAATTCTTTAAAATGAACTTTGAAATCCATAATCTAAAATTGCATATTTGTGATATTCAAATTCGGGTCTCCTAGCTCAACAGACCATCCGTCAATTCATATCATCTTTGCCATGAGGCCGTAGTAGTCTAGAGTCTTTAACAAATAATGCAATAACTGTGGAATCAAAATTCAAGGTCACCGAGACGTTATCCAACCATCCAACCAATTTTAAAAGGAATGAGTACAAAGTTCAGCACAAAATTCTGTATAATTCGCTCTGGGTCACGAAAATTATGCACCAATAATTCTTTATGATGATTTTTGAAATCCATAATCTTATATTGCATATTCGTAATATTCAAATTTGGGTCATCTTTGTCATGAGGCCACAGTAGTCAAGAGTCTTTCACAAATAATGCAATATTTATGGAATCAAAATTTAAGGTCACCAAGACACTATCCAACCATCCAACCAATTTCAAAAGAAATGAGTACAAAATTCAGTACAATTCAAAAAGGATCATTGTGTGTCACAAATAAGAATGCATGGAGAAATCTGAAAAACAACTTTTGAAATCCATAATCTTAAATTGCATATTTGTGATATTCAATATTTGGGTCTCCCAGCTCAATAGACCATTCGTCAATTCGTATCATCTTTGCCATAAGGTCAGATTCATCTACAGTCTTTCACAAATAATGCAATAAATATGGAATCAAAATTCATGGGCACTTAGACACAATCCATCCATTCAACTAATTTTAAAAATGCATCAATACAAAATTCAGTACAATTCATAAAGTATCACTGTGGGCCACGAAAATTATGCACAAAGAATTCTTTAAAATGAATTTTTAAATTCATAATCTTAAATTGCATATTTGTAATATTCAAATTCGAGTCTCCCAGCTCAACAGACCATCCGTTAATTCATATCATCTTTGCCATGAGGCCATAGTAATCTAGAGTCTTTCTCAAATAATGCAATATTTATGGAATCAAAATTAAGGGTTATCGAGACATTATCCAACCATTCAACCAATTTAAAAAGGACTGAGTACAAAATTCAGTACAATTCAAAAAGGATCATTGTTTGTCACGAATAAGAATGCACAAAGAAATCTTTAAAATGAAATTTGAAATACAAAATCTTAAATTGCATATTTATGATATTCAAAATTCGGGTCTCCCAGATAAACAGACCATCCGTCAATTCATATCATCTTTGCCATAAGGTCAAAGTCAACTAAAGTCTTTCAAAAATAATGCAATAATTGTGGAATCAAAATTCAGGGTCACTGAGACGAATTTTAACCATCTAACAAATTTTAAAAATGAATGAATACAAAATTAAGTACAATTCATAAAGTATCACTGCGTGACACGAAAGTTATGCACAAAGAATTTTTTAAAATGAATTTTGAAATCTATAATCTGAAATTGCATATTTCTGATATTAAAATTCGGGTCTCCTAGCTCAACAGATCATCCATCAATTCATATTATCTTTGCCATGAGACCATAGTAGTCTAGAGTCTTTCACAAATAATGCAATATTTATGGAATCAAAATTTAGGGCCACTGAGACGATATCCAACCATCCAACCAATTTAAAAAGGAATGAGTACAAAATTCTGTACAATTCAAAAATGATCATTGTGTGTCACGAATGAGAATGCATAAAGAAATCTTTAAAATGGATTTTAAATCCCATATTCTTAAATTGCATATTTGTGATATTCAGAACTTCGGATCTCCCAGCTCAACAGACCATCCGTCAATTCATACCATATTTTCCATTAGGTCAAAGTCTTTTAGAGTCTTTCACAAATAATATAATAATTATGGAATCAAAATTAAGCGTCACCTTGACACTATCTAATCATCCAACCAATTTTAAAAATAAATGAATACAAA
Source organism: Hylodesmum podocarpum (assembly GCA_026586105.1). NCBI lineage: Eukaryota > Viridiplantae > Streptophyta > Magnoliopsida > Fabales > Fabaceae > Hylodesmum > Hylodesmum podocarpum. The sequence continues at coordinate 6,781,801 of JALJEV010000638.1, forward strand.
ATTCAGTACAATTCATAAAGTATCACAGTTGGTCACGAATAATAATGCACCAAGAATTCTTTTAAATGAATTTCGAAATTCATAATCTCAAATTATATATTTGTGATATTCAAATTCGGGTGTCCTAGTTAAATAGACCAGCCGTCAATTAATATCATCTTTGCCATAAGGTCATAGTAGTCTAGAGTTTTTCACAAATAATGCAATATTTATGGAATCAAAATTCAGGGTCACTAAGTCGTTATATAACCATGCAACCAATTTAAAAAGGAATGAGTACAAAATTCAATACAATTCAAAAAGGATCATTGTGTGTCACGAATAAGAATGCACAAAGAAATCTTTAAAATGAATTTTGAAATTCATAATCTTAAATTGCATATTTTTGATATTCAAACTTCTAGTCTCCCAGCTCAACAGACCATCCTTCAATTCATATCATCTTTGCCTGAAGGTCATAGTCATCTAGAGTTTTTCACAAATAATGCAATAATTATATAATTAAAATTCATGGTCACCGAGACACTATCCAATCATCCAACCAATTTTAAAAATGAATGAATACAAAATTCAGTACAATTCAAAGTATCACAATAGGTCACAAATAGTAATGCACTAAGAATTCTTTAAAATAAATTTTGAAATCCATAATCTTTAATTGCATATTTGTGATATTCTAATTCAGGACTCCCAGCTCAACAGACCATCTGTCAATTCAAATCAACTTTGTCATGAGGCCGTCATAGTCTAGAGTCTTTCACAAATAATGCAATATTTATGGAATCGAAATTCAGGGTCACCGAGACACTATCCAACCATCCAACCAATTTAAAAAGGAATAAGTACAAAATTCAGTATAATTCAAAAAGGATCATTGTGTGTCACGAATAAGAATGCACAAAGAAATCTTTAAAATAAATTTTGAAATCCATAATCTTAAATTGCATATTTGTGATATTCAAAATTTGGGTCTCCGAGCTCAACAGACCATCAGTCAATTCATATCATCTTTGCCATAAGGTTAAAGTCAAATAGAGTCTTTCACAAATAATGCCATAACTATGGAATCAAAATTCAGGGTCATTGTGACTTATCCAACCATACAACCAATTTTAAAAATGAATGAATACAAAATTGAGTACAATTCATAAAGTATCACTGTGGGTCACGAAAATTATGCACCAATAATTCTTTAAAATTAATTTTGAAATCCATAATCTTATATTGCATATTAGTGATATTCAAATACAGGTCTCCCAGCTCAACAGACCATCCGTCAATTCATATCACATTTGCTATAAGGTCATGGTCATCTACACTCTTTCACAAATAATGCAATAATTATGGAATCAAAATTTAGGGTCACCGAAACACTATCCAACCATCCAACCTATTTTAAAAATGAATGAATACAAAATTCAGTACAATTCATAAAGAATCATTATGGGTCACGAATAATAATGCACCCAGAATTCATTAAAATGAATTTTGAAATCCATAATCTTAAATTGCATATTTGTGATATTCAAATTCAGGTCTCCCAGCTCAACAGACCATCCATTAATTCATATCATTTTTGCCATGAGGTCATAGTATTCTAGAGTCTTTCACAAACAATTCAATAATTACGGAATCAAAATTCAGGGTCACCGAGACGTTATCAAATCATCCATCCAATTTCAAAAAGAATGAGTACAAAATTTAGTACAATTCATAAAGGATCATTCTGTGTCACAAATAAGAATGCACAAAGAAATATTTAAAATGAATTTTGAAATCCATAATCCTAAATTGCATATTTGTGATATTCAAAATTCGGGTCTCCCAGCTCAACAAAACATCTGTCAATTCAAATCATTTTTTCCCTAAGGTCATAATCATCTAGAGTCTTTAACAAATAATGCAATAATTATGGAATCAAAATTTAGGGTCACCAAGACACTATCCAACCATCCAACCAATTTTAAAAATGAATGAATATAAAATTCAATACAATTCATAAAGTATCACTCTGGGTCACGAATAATAATGCACAAAGAAATCTTTAAAATAAATTTTGAAATCCATAATCTTATATTTAATATTTGTGATATTCAAATTCGGGTCTCCCAGCTCAACAGACCATCCGTCAATTCATATCATCTTTACCATAAAGTCATAGTCATCTAGAGTCTTTCACAAATAATGCAATAATTATGGAATCAAAATTCAGGATCACTTAGACCTCATCTAACCATCCAACCAATTTCAAAAGAAATGACTACAAAATTCAGTACAATTCAGAAAGGATCATTGTGTGTCACAAATAAGAATGCACAAAGAAATCATTAAAATAAATTTTGAAATCCATAATCTTAAACTACATATATGTGATATTCAAAATTCGGGTCTCCCAGCTCAACAGACCTTCCGTCCATTCAAATCATCTTTGCCATAAGGTCATAGTCATCCAGAGTCTATAACACAAAATGAAATAGTTATGGAATCAAAATTCAGGGTAACCGAGACACTATCTAACCACACAACCAATTTTAAAAATGAATGAATACAAAATTCATTACAATTCATAAAATATCACTTTGGGTCACGAAAATTATGCACCAATAATTCTTTATGATGATTTTTGAAATCCATAATACTATATTGTATATTTGTAATATTCAAATTCGGGTTTCCCAACTCAACAGACCATCCGTCATTTCATATCATCTTTGCCATGAGGTCATAGTAGTCTAGAGTCTTTCACAAATAATGCAATATTTATGGAATCAAAATTCAGTGTCACCGAGACACTATCAAACCATCCAACAAATTATAAAAATGAATGAATACAAAATTCAGTATAATTCATAAAGTATCACAATGGGTCACGAATAAGAATGCACAAAGAAATCTTTAAAATGAATTTTGAAATCCACAATCTAAAATTGCATATTTGTGATATTCAAACTCGGGTCTCCCACCTCAACAGACCATCCGTCAATTCATATCATCTTTGCCATGAGGTCATAGTCATCTAGAGTCTTTCACAAATCATGCAATAATTATGGAATCAAAATTCAGGATCACCTAGACGTTATCTAACCATCCAACCAATTTCAAAAGAAATGACTACAATATTCAGTACAATTCAAAAAGGATCATTGTGTGTCACAAATAAGAATGCACAAAGAAATTTTTAAAATAAATTTTGAAATCCATAATCTTAAATTGCATATTTGTGATATTCAAACTCCGGTCTCTCTGCTCAACAGCTCATCCGTCAATTAATATCATCTCTTCGATAAGGTCATAGTCATCTAAAGTCTTTCAGAAATAATGTAATAATTATGGAATCAAAATTCAGGGTCACCGAGACAATATCCAACCATCCAACCAATTTCAAAAGGAATGAGTACAAAATTCAGTATAATTCAAAAAGGATCATTGTGTGTCACGAATAAGAGTGCAAAAAGAAATCTTTAAAATGAATTTTGAAATACATAATCATAAATTGCATATTTGTGATATTCAAATTCGAGTCTCCCAGTTCAACAGACCATCCGTCAATTCATATCATTTTGCCATAAGGTCATAATCATCTAGAGTCTTTAACAAATAATGAAATAATTATAGAATCATAATTTAGGGTAACCGAGACACTATCCAACCATCTAACCAATTTTAAAAATAAATTAATACAAAATTCAGTACAATTCATAAAGTATCACATTGGGTCACGAAGATTATGCAACATTAATTCTTTAAGATGAATTTCGAAATCCATAATCTTATATTGCATATTTTTGTTATTCAAATTCGGGTCTCCAAGCTCACCAGACCATCCGTCAATTCATATCATCTTTGCCATGAGGCCATAGTAGTCTAGAGTCTTTCATAAATAATGCAATATTTAAGGAATCAAAATTCAGGGTCACCGACATGTGATCCAACCATCCAACCAATTTCAATAGGAATGAGTACAAAATTCAGTACAATTCAAAAAGGATCATTGTCTGTCACAAATAAGAATGCACAAAGAAATCTTAAAAATGAAATTTGAAATCCATAATCTTAAATTGCATATTTGTGATATTCAAATTCGGGTCTCCCAGCTCAACAGACCATCCGTCAATTCATATCATCTTTGTGATAGGGTCATAGTCATCTAGAGTCTTTAACAAATAATGAAATAATTATGGAATTAAATTTCAGGGTAACTGAGACACTATCCAACCATTCAACCAATTTTAAAAATGATGGAATACAAAATTCAGTACAATTCATAAAGTATCACTCTAGGTCACGAAAATTATGCACCAAGAATTCTTTAAGATGAATTTTTAAATCCATAATCTTATATTTCATACTTGTAATATCAAAATTCGGGTCTCCAAGCTCAACAGACCATCTGTCATATCATATCATCTTTGCCATGAGGTCATAATAGTCAAGAGTCCTTCACAAACAATGCAATATTTATGGAATCAAAATTCAGTGTCACCGTGACACTATCAAACCATCCAACAAATTTTAAAAATGAATGAATACAAAATTCAGTACAATTCATAAAGTATCATAGTGGGTCACGAATAAGAATACACAAAAAAATCTTTAAAATGAATTTTGAAATCAAAAATCTAAAATTGCATATTTGTGATATCCAAACCCAGGTCTCCCAGCTCAATAGACCATTCGTCAATTCATATCATATTTGCCATTAGGTCATAGTATCTAGAGTCTTTCACAAATAATGCAATAATTATGAAATCAAAATACATGATCACCTAGACGTTATCTATCCATCCAACCAATTTCAAAAGGAATGATTACAAAATTCAGTACAATTCAAAAAAGATCATTGTGTGTCACAAATAATAATGCACAAAGAAATTGTTTAAATAAATTTTGAAATCCATAATCTTAAATTCCATATTTGTGATATTCAAACTCGGGTCTCTCTGCTCAACAGCTCATCCGTCAATTCATATCATCTCTTCCATAAGGTCATAGTCATCTAAAGTCTTTCAGAAATAATGTAATAATTATGGAATAAACATTCAGGGTCACCGAGACACTATCCAACCATCCAACCAATTTCAAAACGAATGAGTACAAAATTCAGTACAATTCAAAAAGGATCATTGTGTGTCACGAACAAGAGTGCATAAAGAAATCTTTAAAATGAATTTTAAAATCCAAAATCATAAATTGCATATTTGTGATATTCAAATTTAGGTCTCACAACTCAATAGACCATCCGTCAATTCATATCATCTTGCCATAAGGTCAAAGTCATCTAGAGTCTTTAACAAATAATGAAATATTTATGGAATCATAATTCAAGGTAACCAAGACGTTATCCAACCATCCAACCAATTTTAAAAATGAATGAATACAAAATTCAGTACAATTCATAAAGTATTACTTTGGGTCACGAAAATTAGGCAACATTAATTCTTTAAGATAAATTTTGAAACCCATAATCTCATATTGAATATTTTTGTTATTCAAATTCGGGACTCCCAGCTCACCAGACCATCCGTCAATTCATATTATCTTTGTCATGAGGCCATAGTAGTCTAGAGTCTTTCACAAATAATGCAATATTTAAGGAATCAAAATTCAGGGTCACCGACATGTGATCCAACCATCCAACCAATTTCAATAGGAATGAGTACAAAATTCAGTACAATTCAAAAAGGATCATTGTCTGTCACAAATAAGAATGCACAAAGAAATCTTAAAAATGAATTTTGAAATCCATAATCTTAAATTGCATATTTGTGATATTCAAATTCGGGTCTCCCAGCTCAACAGACTATCCGTCAATTCATATCATCTTTGTGATAGGGTCATAGTCATCTAGAGTCTTTAACAAATAATGAAATAATTATGAAATCAAATTTCAGGGTAACCGAGACACTATCCAACCATTCAACCAATTTTAAAAATGAATGAAAACAAAATTCAATACAATTCATAATCTTATATTTCATATTTGTAATATCAAAATTCGGGTCTCCCAGCTCAACAGACCATCTGTCATATCATATCATCTTTGCCATGAGGTCATAATAGTCAATAGTCCTTCACAAATAACGCAATATTTATGGAATCAAAATTCAGTGTCACCGTGACACTATCAAACCATCCAACAAATTTTAAAAATGAATGAATACAAAATTCAGTACAATTCATAAAGTATCACAGTGGGTCACGAATAAGAATACACAAAAAAATCTTTAAAATGAATTTTGAAATTAAAAATCTAAAATTGCATATTTGTGATATTCAAACCCGGGTCTCCCAGCTCAACTGACCATTCGTCTATTCATATCATCTTTTCCATAAGGTCATAGTCATCTAGAGTCTTTCACAAATAATGCAATAATTATGGAATCAAAATACATGATCACCTAGACGTTATCTAACCATCCAACCAATTTCAAAAGGAATGAGTACAAAATTCAGTACAAATCAAAAAGGATCATTATGTGTCACAAATAAGAATGTACAAAGAAGTTTTTTAAATAAATTTTGAAATCCATAATCTTAAATTTCATATTTTATTCAAACTCGGGTCTCTCTGCTCAACAACTCATAGTCATTTAAAGTCTTTCAGAAATAATGTAATAATTATGGAATAAAAATTCAGCGTCACCGAGACACTATCCAACCATCTAACCAACTTCAAAAGGAATGAGTACAAAATTCAGTACAATTCAAAAGGGATCATAGTGTGTCACGAATAAGAGTGCACAAAGAAATCTTTAAAATGAATTTTAAAATCCATAATCATAAATTGCATATTTGTGATATTCAAATTCAGGTCTCCCAGCTCAACAGACCATCCGTCAATTCATATCATCTTGCCATAAGGTCAAAGTCATCTAGAGTCTTTAACAAATAATGAAATATTTATGGAATCATAATTCAAGGTAACCAAGACGTTATCCAACCATCCAACCAATTTTAAAAATGAATGAATACAAAATTCAGTACAATTCATAAAGTATCACTTTAGGTCACGAAAATTATGCAACATTAATTCTTTAAGATGAATTTTGAAATTCATAATCTCATATTGCATATTTTTGTTATTCAAATTTAGGTCTCCCAGCTCACCAAACCATCTGTCAATTCATATCATCTTTGCCATGAGGCCATAGTAGTCTAGAGTATTTCATAAATAATGCAATATTTAATGAATCAAAATTCTGGGGTCACCAACATGTGATCCAACCATCCAACCAATTTCAATAGGAATGAGTACAAAATTCAGTACAATTTAAAAAGGATCATTGTCTGTCACAAATTAGAATGCACAAAGAAAACTTCAAAATGAATTTTGAAATCCATAATCTAAAATTGTATATTTGTGATATTCAAACTCGGGTCTCCTAGCTCAACAGACCATCCGTCAATTCATATCATCTTTGTCATAAGGTCATAGTCTTCTAAAGTCTTTCACAAATAATGCAATAATTATGGATTCAAAATTAAGTATCACCTAGACGTTATATAAACATCCAACCAATTTCAAAAGGAATGAGTACAAAATTCAGTACAATTCAAAAAGGATCATTGTGTTTCACAAATAAGAATATACAAAAAAATCTTTCAAATAAATTTTGAAATCCATAATCTTAAATTACATAAAGTATCACTCTGGGTCACGAAAATTATGCATCAAGAATTCTTTAACATGAATTTTAAAATCCATAATCTTATATTGCATATTTGAAATATTCAAATTCAGGTCTCCCAGCTCAACAGATCATCTGTCAATTCATATCATCTTTGCCATAAGGTCTTAGTCATCTAGCGTCTTTCTCAAATAATGCAATAATTATGCAATCAAAAGTCAGGGTCACCGAGACACTATCCAACCATTAAACCAATTTTAAAAATGAATGAATACAAAATTCAGTACAATTCATAAAGTATCACTTTGGTTCACGAAAGTTATGCACCAAGAATTCTTTAAGATAAATTTTGAAATCCATAATCTAATACTGCATATTTGTGATATTCAAATTGGGGTCTCCTAGCTTAACAAATCATCCGTCAACTCATATTATCTTTGCAATGAGGCCACAGTAGTCAAGAGTCCTTCACAAATAATGCAATATTTATGGAATCAAAATTCAGTGTCACCAAGACAATATCTAACCATCCAACAAATTTTAAAATTCAGTACAATTCATAAAATATTACAGTGGGTCACGGATAAGAATGCACAAAGAAATGTTTAAAATGAGTTTTGAAATCCATAATCTAAAATTGCATATTTGTGATATTCAAACTCCGGTCTCCTAGCTCAACAGATCAAATGTCAATTCATATCATCTTTGCCATAAGGTCATAGACATTTAAATTCTTTCACAAATAATGCAATAATTATGGAATCAAAATTCAGGATCAACTAGACATCATCTAACCATCCAACCAATTTCAAACGAACAAAATTCAATACAATTCAGAAATGATCATTGTGTGTCACAAATAAGAATGCACAAAGAAGTCTTTTAAATAAATTTTGAAATCCATAATCATAAATTCCATATTTGTGATATTCAAACTCGGGTCTCTCAGCTCAACGGCTCATCCGTCAGTTCATATCATTTTTGCCAAAAGGTCATAGTCATCTAAATTATTTCAAAAATAATGCAATAATTAGGGGAATCAAAATTTGGGTCACCGAGACACTATCCAACCATCCAACCAATTTCGAAAGGAATGAGTACAAAATTCATACAATTCAAAAAGGATCATTGTGTGTCACAAATAAGAGTGCACAAAAAAATCTTTAAAATGAATTTTGAAATCCATAATCTAAAATTGCATATTTGTAATATTAAAATTCGTGTCTCCCAACTCAACAGACCATTCGTCAATTCATATCATCTTTGTCATAAGGTCATAGTTATCTAGAGTCTTTAATAAATAATGAAATAAATATGGAATTAAAATTTAGGGTAACCATATAACCAATTTTAAAAATGATTGAATACAAAATTCAGTATAATTCATAAAGTATCACTCTAGGTTATGAAAATTATGCACCAATAATTCTTTATGATGATTTTTAAAATCCACAATCCTATATTCCATATTTGTAATATTCAAATTTGGGTCATCTTTTTCATGAGGCCACAGTAGTCAAGAGTCTTTCACAAATAATGCAATATTTATGGAATCAAAATTCAGGGTCACCGAGACACTATCCAACCATCCAACCAATTTCAAAAGAAATGAGTACAAAATTCAGTACAATTCCAAAAAGGATCATTGTGTGTCACGAATAAGAGTACACAAAGAAATCTTTAAAATGAATTTCGAAATCCATAATCATAAATTGCATATTTGTGACATTCAAATTCGGGTCTCTCAGTTAAACAGCTCATCCGTCAATTCATATCATCTTTGCCATAAGGTCATAGTCATGTAAAGACTTTCAGAAATAATGCAATAATTATGGAATCAATATTCAGGGGTCACTGAGACACTATCCAACCATACAACCAATTTTAAAAATGATTGAATACAAAATTCAGTATAATTCATAAAGTATCACTCTGGGTAACAAAAATTCTTTATGGTGATTTTTAAAATCCATAATCTTATATCACATATTTGTAATATTCAAATTCAGGTCTCCTAGCTCAACAGACCATCCGTCATTTGATATCATCTTTGTCAAGAGGTCATAGTAGTCTAGAGTCTTTCACAAATAATGCAATATTTATGGAATCAAAATTCAACATCATCGAGACACTACCCAACCATCGAACAAATTTGAAAAATAAATGAATACAAAATTCAATACAATTTATAAAATATCACAGTGGGTCACAAATAAGAATGCACAAAGAAATCTTTAAAATGAATTTTAAAACCCATAATCTAAAATTGCATATTTGTGATATTCAAACTCGGGTCACCCAGCTCAACAGACCATCCGTCAATTCATATCATCTTTGCCAAAGGTCATGGTCATCTAGAGTCTTTCACAAATAATGCAATAATTATGGAATCAAAATTCAGGATCACCTAGACGTTATCTAACCATCCAACCAATTTCAAAAGAACAAAATTCAATACAATTCACAAAATATCACAGTGGGTCACAAATAAGAATGCACAAAGAAATCTTTAATATGTATTTTGAAATTTATAATCTTAAATTGCATATTTGTGATCTTCAAATCGGGTCTCCCAACTCAATAGACAATCCGTCAATTCATATCATTGAATCAAAATTCAGGGTCACTGAGACAATATCCGACCATCCAACCAATTTCAAAAGAAATGAGTACAAAATTCAGTATAATTCAAAAAGGATCATTGTGTGTCACAAACAAAATGCACAAAGAAATCTTTAAAATAAATTCTGAAATCCATAATCTTAAATTGCATATTTGTAAAATTCGAACTCGAGTCTCTCAGCTCAACAGCCCATCCGTCAATTCATATCATCTTTGCCATAGGTCATAGTCATCTATAGTCTTTCAGAAATATGTAATAATTATGGAATCAAAATCCAGGATCACCTAGACGTTATCTAACCATCCAACTTTAGGACAATTCAAAAAGGATCATTATGCGTGATATTCAAAGAGATCATTAAAATTAATTTTGAATTCCTTAACCTTAAATTGCATATTTGTAATATTCAAATTCGGATCTCCCAGCTCAACAGTCCATCCGTCAATTCATATCGTCTTTGCCATAAGGTCATAGTCATCTAGAGTCTTTAACAAATAATAAAATAATTATGGAATCAAAATTCAGGGTAACTGAGACACTATCCAACCATACAACCAATTCTAAAAATGAATGAATACAAAATTCAGTAAAATTCATAAAGTATCACTCTAGGTCACAAAAATTATGCACCAAGAATTCTTTAAGATGAATTTTGAAATCCATAATCTTATATTGCATATTTGTAATATTCAAATTCGGGTCTCCTAGCTCAACAGACTATTTATCATTTCATATGATCTTTGTCATGAGGTCATCATAGTCTAGAGACTTTCACAAACAATGCAATATTTATGGAATCAAAATTTAGAGTCACCGAGACACTATCCAACCATCCAACAAATTTTAAAAATGAATGAATACAAAATTTAGTACAATTCAAAAAGTATCACAAGCTCACGAATAAGAATACACAAAGAAAATTTTAAAATGAATTTTGAAATTCATATGTGATATTGAAACTCGGGACACCCAACTCAACATACCATCCGTCAATTCATATCATCTTTGCCATAAGGTCATAGTCATCTAGAGACTTTCACAAATAATGCAATAATTATGTAATCAAAATTCAGATCACCTAGACGTTATCTAACCATCCAACCAATTTTAAAAGGAATGAGTACAAAGTTCAGCACAATTCAAAAAGGATCATTGTGTGTCACAAATAAGAATGCACAAAGAAATCTTTAAAATAAATTTTAAAATCTATAATTTTAAATTGCATATTTGTGATATTCAAATTCAAGTCTCTCAGCATAACAGACCATTCGTCAATTCATATCATCTTTGCCATAAGGTCATAGTCATCTAAAATCTTTCAAAAATAATACAATAATTATGAAATCAAAATTCAGGGTCATTGTGACATTATCCAACCATTCAACCAATTTCAAAAGGAATGAGTACAAAATTTAGTACAATTCAAAATGGATCATTGTGAGTCACGACTAAGAATCCACAAAGAAATCTTTAAAATGAATATTGATATCCGTAATCTTAAATTGCATATTTGTGTTATTCAATACTTAGGTCTCCCAGCTCAATAGACCATTCATCAATCCATATCATCTTTGTCATAAAGTAATAGTCATCTAGAGTCTTTAAAAAATAATGCTTTAATTATGGAATCAAAATTCAGGGTAACTGAGACACTATCCAACCATATAACCAATTTTAAAAATGATTAAATACAAAATTCAGTACAATTCATAAAGTATCACTCTGGGTCACGAAAATAATGCACCAACAATTCTTTAAGATGAATTTTGAAATCCATAATCTTATATTGCGTATTTGTAATATTCAAACTCAGGTCTCCCAGCTCAACATACCATCCGTCAATTCATATAATCTTTTCATAAGGTCAGAGTCATCTAGAGTCTTTAACAAATAATGCAATATTTATGGAATCAAAATTCAGTCTAACTGAGACATTATCCAACCATCCAACCAATTTCAAAATGAATGATTACAAAATTCAATACAATTCAAAAAGGATCATTGTGTGTCACGAATAAGAATGCACAAAGAAATCTTTAAAATGAATATTGATATCCGTAATCTTAAATTGCATATTTGTAATATTCAAATTCGGGTCTCCCAGTTCAAAAGACCATCCGTCAATTCATATTATCTTTGCCATAAAGTCATAGTCCATCTAGAGTCTTTCACAAATAATGCAATAATTATGGAATCAAAATTCAAGGTCACCAAGACATTATCCAACCATCCAACCAATTTTAAAATGAATGAATACAAAATTCAATACAATTCATAAAGTATTAGAGTGGGTAATGAATAATAATGCACAAAGAAATCTTTAAAATGAATTTTGAAATCCATAATCTAATATTGCATATTTGTGATATTCAAACTCGGGTCTCCCACTTCAACAGACCATCCGTCAATTCATATCATCTTTGCCATAAGGTCATAGTCATCTAGAGTCTCACAAATAATGCAATAATTATGGAATAAAAATTCAGTATCACCTAGACATTATCCAACCATCCAACCAATTTCAAAAGGAATGAGTACAAAATTCAGTACAATTCAAAAAAGATCATTGTGTGTCACAAACAAAATGCAAAAAGTAATCTTTGAAATAAATTTTGAAATCCATAATCTTAAATTGCATATTTGTGGTATTCAAATGTGGGTCTCTCAGCTCAACAGACTGTCCGTCAATTCATATTATCTTTGCATTAAGTCATAGTCCATCTAGAGTCTTCCACAAATAATACAATAATTATGGAATCAAAATTCAGGGTCACCAAGATATTATCCAACCAAATTTAAAATGAATGAATACAAAATTCAGTACAATTCATAAAGTATCAGAGTGGCTCACGAATAAAAATGCACAAAGAAATCTTTAAAATGATTTGAAATCTATAATCTAAAATTGCATATTTGTAATATTCAAATTCGGGTCTCTCAGCTCCACAGACCATTCATCAAATCATATCATCTTTTCCACAAGGCCACAGTAGTTTAGAATCTTTCACAAATAATGCAATATTTATGGAATCAAATTTCAGGGTCACCGAGACGTTATCCAACCATCCAACCAATTTCAAAAGGATTGAGTACAAAATTCAGTACAATTCAAAAAAGATCATTGTGTGTCACAAACAAAATGCAAAAAGTAATTTTTGAAATAAATTTTGAAATTCATAATCTTAAATTGCATATTTGTGGTATTCAAATTCGGGTCTCTCAGCTCAACAGACCATCCGTCAATTCATATTATCTTTGTCATAAAGTCATAGTCCATCTAGAGTCTTCCACAAATAATGCAATAATTATGGAATCAAAATTCAGGGTCACCAAGATATTATCCAACCAAATTTAAAATGAATGAATACAAAATTCAGTACAATTCATAAAGTATCAGAATGGCTCACTAATAAAAATGCACAAAGAAATCTTTAAAATGAATTTTGAAATCATATTTGTAATATTCAAATTCGGGTCTCTCAGCTCCACAGACCATTCATCAAATCATATCATCTTTTCCGTAAGGCCACAGTAGTTTAGAATCTTTCACAAATAATGCAATATTTATGGAATCAAAATTCAGGGTCACCGAGACGTTATCCAACCATCTAACCAATTTCAAAAAGAAATGAGTAAAAAATTCAATACAATTCAAAAATGATCATTGTGTGTCACGAATAAGAATTCAAAAAGAAATCTTTAAAATGAATTTTGAAATCCATAATTTTAAATTGCATATTTGTGATATTCAATATTTAGGTCTCCCAGCTCAACCGACCATCCGTCAATTCATATCATCTTTGTCATAAAGTTATAGTCATCTAGAGTCTTCAACAAATAATGCAATAATTATGGAATCAAAATTCAGGGTAACCGATACACTAGCCAACCATACAACCAATTTTAAAAATGATTGAACACAAAATTCAGTACAATTCATAAAGTATCACTCTGGGTCACGAAAATTATGCATCAAGAATTCTTTAAGATGAATTTTGAAATCCATAATCTTATATTGCATATTTGTAATATTCAAACTCGGGTCTCCAAGCTCAACAGACCATCCGTCAATTCATATCATATTTGCCATATCGTCATAGTTATCTAGAGTCTTTAACAAATAATGCAATATTTATGGAATCAAAATTCAGGGTCACTGAGACGTTATCCAACCATCTAACCAATTTCAAAAGAAATGATTACAAAATTCAGTACAATTCAAAAAGGATCATTGTGTGTCACGAATAAGAATGCACAAAGAAATCTTTAAAATGAATATTTATATCCGTAATCTTAAATTGCATATTTGTAATATTCAAATTCAGGTCTCCCAGCTCAAAAGACCATTCGTCAATTCATATTATCTTTGCCATAAAGTCATAGTCCATCTAGAGTCTTTTACAAACAATGCAATAATTATGGAATCAAAATTCAGTATCACCTAGACATTATCCAACCATCCAACCAATTTCAAAAGGAATGAGTAAAAAATTCATTACAATTCAAAAAAGATTATTATGTGTCACAAACAAAATGCAAAAAGAGATCTTTAAAATAAATTTTGAAATTGATAATCTTAAATTGCATATTTGTGGTATTCAAATTCGGGTCTCTTAGCTCAAAAGACCATCCGTCAATTCATATTATCTTTTCCATAAAGTCATAGTCCATCTAGAGTCTTCCACAAATAATGTAATAATTATGGAATCAAAATTCAGGGTCACCGAGACATTATCTAACCATCCAACCAATTTTAAAATGAATGAATACAAAATTCAGTACGATTCATAAAGTATCAGAGTGGGTCACGAATAAGAATGCACAAAGAAATCTTTAAAATGAATTTTGAAATCCATAATCTAAAATTGCATATTTGTGATATTCAAACTTGGGTCTCCCAGTTCAACAGACCATTCGTCAATTCATATCATCTTTGCCATAAGGTCATAGTCATCTAGAGTCTTTCACAAATAATGCAATAATTATGGAATCAAAATTCAGGATCACCTAGACGTTATCTAACTATCCAACCAATTTCAAAAGGAATGAGTACAAAATTCAGTACAATTCAAAAGGGATCATTGTGTGTCACAAATAAGAATGGCCAAAGAAATCTTTAAAATAAATTTTTAAATCCACAATCTTAAATTGCATATTTGTAATATTCAAATTCGGGTCTCTCAGCTCAACAGACCATCCATCAATTCATATCATGTTTGCCATAAGGCCACAATAGTCTAGAATCTTTCTCAAATAATGCAATATTTATGGAATCAAAATTCAGGGTTACCGAGACGTTATCCAACCATCCAACCAATTTCAAAAGGAATGAGTACATAATTCAATACAATTCAAAAAGGATCATTGTGTCATAAACAAATTGCAAAAAAAAATCTTTAAAATAAATTTTGAAATTCATAATCTTAAATTGCATATTTGTGATATTCGAATTTGGGTCTCTCAACTCAACAGACCATCCGTCAAATCATATCATTTTTGCCATAAGGTCATAGTCATCTAGAGTTTTTCACAAATAATGCAATAATTATGGAATCAAAATTCAAGGTAACCGAGACACTATCCAACCATACAACCAATTTTAGAAATGATTGAATACAAAATTCAATACAATTCATAAAGTATCACTCTGGGTTACGAAAATTATGCACCAAGAATTCTTTAAGATGAATTTTGAAATTCATAATCTTATATTGCATATTTGTAATATTCAAACTCGGGTCTCCCAGCTCAACAGACCATCCGTCAATTTATATCATCTTTGCCATAAGGTCATAGTCATCTAGAGTCTTTAACAAATAATGCAATATTTATGAAATCAAAATTCAGGATCACCGAGACGTTATCCAACCATCCAACCAATTTCAAAAGGAATGAGTACAAATTCAGTACAATTCAAAAAGGATCATCGTATGTCACAAATAAGAATGCACAAAGAAATCTTTAAAATAAATTTTGAAATCCATAATCTTAAATTGCATATTTGTGATATTCAAATTCGGGTCTCCCAACTCAACAGACTATCCGTCATTTCATATCATCTTTGTCATAAGGTCATAGTCATCTAGAGTCTTTCACAAATAATGTAATAATTATGGAATCAAAATTCAGGGTCACCGAGACACAATCCAACCATCCAACCAATTTTAAAAATGAATGAATACTTGAGGAAAGGTGGATATTTTTCTTACTTCTAAATACATCTTAAAAACAAGTAAGCTAGATAGAGTGCAAAAGTAGAATAAGTAAAGATATGATAAAACCTTATAAGCATTGTCCATTTTCCCCATTTTTGATTGTATCTGTTCTCTTTGCTTTTGTTTGAACTTTTTACCATCTTTCTCAATATAAGCCTGCATGTGAAAACAGAAGATAAGCTATCAAGTAAGCAGGAGGTACAGTTTGTTTCTAACAATTTACAGAAGAAAAATAATGATGCAAGACATGTTTCTTTACATGTGTTTTCGAATGAAATGTTCTCAATGACTTTGTCCAATGACAAGAACAAAAAAAAAGGAAAAACTATCACAACATCACCATTTTATAAACATTTCTTCAAAACGGAAACAAAACCTTTTCCAAACAGTAGACCTTTTGCAACTTAAGAGGCTGTTAAAAAATATTTACCTCACATTACAGGTTAAAAGTGAAAGATGTGCTTCCGCACATGGTACACATGGATGCAATAGAGGAATGCAGCTACTGTGACTGCCAGAAATGAAAACAAAGTCAACTTCCAGAAGTCCTGAACAGTCAAACAGATAAAGAGAAACATGATCAACATAATTGTGTTTTGTTAAGCATCAGATTCAAAGCAGCAATATTCATCTTTTGAGATCAATTAAGTGACAACAAAAGTTTCTCAAAGTGTCCACAGTGTTAAGTGAAACAATGGAAAGTTTAGCAGATGAGCGCAAATCAACTATGGGCCCTGAGTTCCTCTGGGTAGGCCCATCAGGAAGAATAGCAAAGCACGAGGGAAGAAGGGCAACATAGTCAGGATGACCACCGCCAGTCAACACATAATTCATCGCACTTAAATCAATAGGAGCATAAACCACATATGAGCCCGTAACATCAGTGTGACTCTCCTGAAGTATAATCATGTCGCATTGGCCGAATATGGACACTACAAATTGCATTCACCTAATACCACATTAGGACAATTAATAATTAGTGAGATATATATACATACTATTGGATGGGCCAAATATTGAACAAAATAACTTACACTGACATGAAGTAAAGAGACACAATTTCCATAGTCATGACCATTTGCTATGTGTGCCAATTTGTGAACCGAACTCCCATTACACAGAACGCCCCACTGTAAATTCAACAAGATGTTTGCAAATTTGAAGAATGAACAATACCAACTTGAGAATTAATCATCATTATAAAGATATATAACTCAACTTTGAATCTAATTAAATATATATATATATATATATATATATATATACTCCTCTCTATTTCTCATAAATTTTAGTAAACATTATATTATGAATAGAGGTGTAATTAATTAATGTAAGCATTGGAATTATTAATCTTATAGATTACTCACCTGATTTCTTGTGGTTTCACATCTGAGAAAATCAAAGACCCTCTTGGCAGGAACTAGAGCCACAAAGATGTTGAAGCACTAAGCAAAAGACCTGAAGGTCTGCCTGAATCATCCAAACTATTTCTGGTCATAATCCTTACATCACCACAATTTGTTATAGCTGTCCAAAGATGTACAGTGGCAGCACCAACAACAGTACAAAAGCTCAATATCATTCTCTCACCAAGCTTCAGTATTCTTGACCTTCCCTCGGAAGTTGTTATCGCTGTATCTATAAATAGAAAAATTCAAAGTCACACTAATTAAGTCATCTACTTTTGTAATTGTATATAACTATGGATTTATAACACTTTTAACAACAAAAAAAAATATTTAAAATCGAATTAGATGTGACATATATATTTATATATACCACCAAAAAGGTCCTGTGCGGGTATGTTAGTGGCCATCCAACTAGCTAGACGTTCACACTGCCTATCTAATGTTGCCACCCAATGTTTAGCTCCAAATCCAAGGCTAGATTTCACTGAGGTTTTGTAAACATCACGAACCTCTGAATTATCCACTTCAGCATGTTCAATCCAAATAACCTGGACAATTAAACTATTAATTAATTACTTATTTCATCAGAAGGTGTCAGCATGAGATCATCCAAAAAAAATTAACAATTTCCCCTTACTCCTCCAAATACTTCTTACAGTACCTCACGAAATGACTGGTACGGGTAGGAACAAACGGAAAAGGGACTTGGAACTTAGCTTGGATCTGAAACAACAAATTCATTAAATTCTATAATTGTGCTAGTATATGCTGTGAATTATCAACCAAAAATATTGGTGTGAATGAACTTGGTTGTTTTTGCCTTGTCATAGCTAAGCATGCATTATATGTGGAGCACTCGCTGATCAGATATTATGATTCCCATAACATAGACCAATAAATCCATCAGATTTAGGAACAAGATCCTATTTTTTAAAAAAAATGAGAAAAAGAAAACTCAGGCCAAGATTATTAAGAAAGAGAACTATCCGTGATTAATCACAGACATCAAAATCAAAAAATGACATTCATTAAAGCAATTGTTGAGGAAAATTTTAACTAACTTCAGAAAATAAGGGTTGCCTACATTTGTTAAAGCATAGACAAGTCAAACATCCACAATCCGAGCCGAGATATATAGCTACACTTCCCATCATAATATATGATGATAGAAAACCATTTTGGATCCATATTGCAGCTACACATGGAAGAAGGCAAGTCCACTACATGCATAATATGCATAAACAAGAACGATAACTGAGTTCGGAGGCAAATAGGAAAAACATGCAATGAAAAGCAATCTGCATAATATATCAATAATACATCTTTTGCAGTTTATAAAGAAATTTGAATATTTTTCTAGCACTCATGTCATTTATACAGAACACTATAGAGCCATTAATTAATAAGGTTATACCTGAGACCATTTAGACCAAAGTCCAGTTCTAATAGTTGATATATGAGACTGTAGCACAGGATACAAAACTGTTGCAGCTATTCCAGTTACAGCACTTATTCCTCTTGCTATCCAAATAACATATGCAGGCACCCAAACAGACATAGCATTCCACAGTGCTAAACCTGTAACAAGAGGAGCAAGAAGCTTGCAACTTAGATCAATGAGTCTCGTAACTGAATTCATCTTTGTCAATAATTCCGGGGGTTGACCCGAACATATAACTAACAACCAGTACAATTAGAAATTAGAATTACAACATATTCTGTAACAAAATATTTCTTCCATGTTTAACTAAATTTTCACATAATTCTGTTTCCTTCAAGACATTATGTTATGAAATATCAGCACAGGCATTGCATTCTAAAGAGGAGTATTTATCATTCTTTGAAAACCAATTTTCCCGTCATTCCTTACAACTAAACTACTAGAAAAACAAGCAAAACTTAGAACAAGAAATATTTGAGCTGTACCTCGTAAACCTGGAGAGATAGCAAAGACAATATGATGGTTAGAATGAAAATTTTAGCATCAATATGTGATTCAGGCAAAAGGTTTTCCATTATACATTCTCATCAAAATGTCTAGAATATAATGAATATTACCATTCTCTTTCAATCAAGATCGTACTGGCAAGAGTTGAAAGTACACCAATGCCACCAAAGACATTGATTATCAACACCAGCAATATGAAAACAGGGAAATTTGTAAACTTCAATGATGAATTTAGAAGCAAAGCAACTACAGTGACCCCAGCAACAACAAAAGAGAGATTTTGCGTCATCAACCACAATTGCAAAACCTGCCAACAAAGTAAGCAGACAGAGATACTTCATCAAAGACACCTTGAGCTTTATAATCAAAGAATTCTGTAACATAATGAAATTTCTAAAGCAAAAGGATACCAAAAGCATGGATAACAGGTTGAGCTTTACTAGTCATAAAATTGAAGTACCGGTATAATCCTTTCATAAAAAGCATGTATAAATATAGAATAAAATACTATTTTAGTCACTAAATTTTGAGAGCTCGGTATCATTTTAATTTATAATTAAAGAAAAAACTCATCGGTATCTTACTTATTTAGATAGCGTTTATCAGAAATTATACAATATTATCTAAATTATTTTAAGGATCATATTAAATAATAATTATGAAAGGGAGATAAATTTATTTCTTCCGTTCTAAAAGTCTTTCTTAATATAACGCGGGGTTCACCGTCACATAAGACAACTTATCAACCCATTTTCAAAATTATGGGGCCAAACAGTGCAATGGAGGCAGATTCAATGGCACCATATATTGCATATATTGCTGTAGAGAGCAACGAGTATGGCCAAATGTTGATCATATATAAACCAACAGAGAATCCCACTTCCTACAAACACATGCTTAGTGAATTTAATTAGAAAAAAAAAACAAATGAAACAAAAGAAAAGAATCAATGTGGGTCATTTGTAAGAATTTAAAATGAATTTTAAAATTTCATAATCTTAAATTATATATTTATAAAATTTAAATTCAGGTCACCGAACTCAATTAACTATCGTGAATTCATATCATATTTCTCATTAAGTCATAGAATTATTCAGCAATATTTATTAAATCAAAGTTTTAGAAAGAAAGAGAGAGGGGAAAGAAAAAACCTGGTTCATTAAAAAACCAGGTTGATTAGACAAGGAGACCAGAACGTGTTCAGTAAAGCTCAAACAAGAATGTTTCGATAAAATTGAAAGAATCCAACGACCTACACGCACAACATGTTGTGTCTGGTAAAACCAATAAGACCCATTAAACAAACAGCAACTTCAAGTAACGATGACAGAACAAAGTCGTTAACATGCACCTTCTTCACAAGTAGTTTGGTCTAATATAACTGAACTGAAGTTGAAGTAAGAGTCGATGATGTTGTGCTGCATCAACAATGCCGATGCCTCGTTGATGGTGGCAATGATGGTGTCGTACTCCGTCTGGCATACACCGAGTGCCTTACGCGCCTTTAGTTCCGTGGTGGGGTTGCTGAGGGAGTCGGCGATGAAGGTGGCGACTCTCTTGCGTTGGTTGAGCATGGCTTGGATTTCGGTCTCGAGGGATTGGATGGGGTCCAAGGAGCCTTCTTGGAGATATTGTGTAATGGTTTTGGCCCAGAACTGTGTCATTTCTGGCTTGGTAGAGGGTGTAGTCTTGGCTTTGAAAGGATCGTTGGAGATTGGAAAGGAAGTTGGGTTGACAGGAAGGGAAGGGTTTTGTTGAAACCATTTTCTCTTCTTTCTTTCTTTACTTATTTCTTTCTTTAGCTGTTTCTTTCTCTCTTTAGAAGAGACACTGCAAAAAATTTTGTTATACGCGAGAGCGAAGATTTTATGTTGTTTAAATTATTCTTTTCTTTAGACGGTGGAGATATTAAGAAAAACAAAATATAAATACGGTAAGTGATATAATTTGAAGAGAAAAAAAATAAAAAATGTAAACTAGTATTTAAATTTTATAAGTATTTAAAATATTTTAATAAGATTAATAAAATAAATACCTAATTTTATTAATTTATTGGGAAGTCTATTCACTCAGTTGTAGAAGATTTAAATTTGATGTTTTCGAATATTTTTAATATCAGAATTAAAGATATAGAAAATATTTTTTCAATCCGTGAAATTTTAAAAAGTGACAACATAATTAGATAAAAAAAAAATCTAGTAATTTCATCTCTACCAAGACATAGACATGAAAAGAATGAAAGCATGTTTGACATTACGTTAGTGAAGTTATCGAGAATTTATAAAAATAAAATAAAAATATTTAATAAAGGGAAAACTCAGACTTAGATACAGCATACAAAGCAAATATATACAAAATTTTATCTGCGTGAGGAAACGCACTAGTGAAGGAAAACAAGATGTTGGATTACCGAAAAGTTGGCAAAAGCAACCACAAAGAATCCTTCCCTACCAGAAATCAATTAACAAAATCAAAGAATATAAGTTATACAACATCCTTTGCTCAAGTCAAAGATAAACATGGCTACTGAGCCGTCTGGCAAATTTTGTTCTATTTATATAATGATTAATACACACTAACACTATGGTTGATTTTAACATAATAATGATGGTTAATATACTTAATTTTGTGATCTTTAACTATATTTATAATAATATAATTATTGTTGAAATGAGATATTAACAAAAAGAAATTTGACATCAAGAAATCAATGAAAATTTACAATAACAATTAAAAACAACTGCAAACGATATAATGATGATTATTCATCCGTAGCAATATTGAAAGTATTACGTAGAAAAAGTACTTTATTAGTTAGATTTGAATTTATTAATGTAGAGATGAGCAAAAATATCATGCAGGAAAAAAGAAAAACTTAGCTCATTTAACCGAATAAGAGTATATTAGTTTAAAATAATTTAACCAACACACTTTTTATATTTTAATTAATTAATTAATAATGATTCAAAGCAAAATTAAGTGGTGGTGAAAAGTCAAAACCTAACCTCGAAATCGTCGTTTGTGTAGTGAGTCACGTGCTTGTCACCGCGGAATGAATCACGTGCTTGTTTTGTCATTTTACGTGGTAGGTCCAGAATTTACACCATAAATCCCCTGCAACTGGATGGGTCTTTCAATCAAAATCAGATCCTCCGTGTTTCACTACGTTTTCTATATCCCTCGATCCATTCATTCTCCTTCTCTACATTTTTTATTTCCTTTCTCACTTGCCACTTTAACACAACTCTAAGGTACACACCAATGTTCCCATTCCCTTTTCTTTTTCATCTAATTTTGCACATTACAAGGAATGTTCTAATGCGGCAATCAATTTGAGATTAGTTAGTGAAATGTTTGGATTCAACTTTTAATTACTTGTTTTTCATTTCGATTCGTTTTCCACTGTTTGTGACTTTTATATGATGTAAAGCTTCGTTGATATTTGTCACGTGCTAGCCTTTTCCACACACATCAATATTTTACTAGATTAATTCTCATCCTCAACTTTTGGGAACAGTACGTTTTTGTCTTTCAATTTTTGTTTTTTTCTTATAACTTTGAATAATTTTTTTTTTCTGGTAAATTTCACGGTACCGCTGTGAGATGAATGGCTCTGTGTCAACTAATTATCTATAAACATCTAAAATTTGTTATATTTTAGAAAATTTAAAAATAATTAAAAAAAATCAAAATATACAGTATGGTAAAATAAGGGACTGCGTTGGTTGATTGATTGTTTTACAACGTAATTTTTACACTCGTTACGTACGTCACCTACGTAAAAGTTAAACTCAATAATTAGCTTAAAAAAAAGTCAATAGAACAGTACAACACGAGCTAAGGTGCCTTTTACTTCAGAAACATTCACGCTCTGCTTTTTGGTGCCTTAAAATTTGTAAAGGGTTAACATCAAGCACCTTTCTCAACCAATTAAATTAATTCCCTGTAACATGTGTTATATCATATATTAATCATAACAATGATTAACATAGTATATTTAAATGTATGACAATAAATAATTGTGAGCCCTACATGCATTAAAAGTGTTTGAGTCTATATGTGCACGTAACTGATATAGTGACAATGCTATTCAATGCAGAAAACTCGGAAGCTATGTCTCCTCCTTCTATACAAGAGAACTGCAAAGAGGGCTCAGAAAGGTAAAATATGACAATTTAATTCTCTGTATAAGCCAATGCAGTAGAATATAGTTACTTCATGAACTTGGTTTAATTTATATGATTTTGAGCTTTTAATCTCCCGCCTATGTCAAAAAAAAAAAAAAAAAACAGTGCTACCAGGGAAAACTATGCTGAAGTTAACTGGGATGAGCTTGGATTTAATCTAGTTCCAACAGATTATATGTATGTCATGAAATGTGCAAATGGAGACAAGTTTTCACAAGGATCTCTCGTTCCCTATGGAAACATTGAGATCAGCCCTTCTGCTGGGATCTTAAATTATGGACAGGTTCTTAACACAATACTAGTAGTACTTAAATTTTTAACAATGATAAGCTTTTGTACATCATGCACACAAATACACAAAGGTTGATTTCAGCCACTTTACAAATCACATCCTAGCTAAAGCATCACAAGTGGAAACATAATTATGTTCAGGGAATCTTTGAGGGGCTAAAGGCATACAGGACTGAAGATGGACGTATACTTATATTTCGACCAAATGAGAATGCTCAACGAATGAAGATAGGAGCAGACAGATTGTGTATGCCATCCCCATCTTGTGAACAGTTTGTTAGTGCTGTAAAGCAAACAGTTCTTGCAAACAAACGCTGGGTATTTATTTCCTCTTATTTATCTCTCTGGTCTTTTCCTTCTAAGAAATTGAAAAGCAGATTAACTTTCATATTGAAACAGGTGCCTTCTCCAGGGAAAGGGTCACTATATCTTAGGCCATTGCTCATGGGAACAGGACCTTTGTTAGGTTTGGGACCAGCACCTGAGTATACTTTTCTTATTTATTGTTCTCCTGTTGGCACCTACCACAAGGTCAGCTATGGATTTCGACTTGGTTTACGTGTCTTGATTGGATAAATTTGTCAATAAACACTTTCAGGAGAAACAAATAATTAAGAAGATAAAATAAGTTAAACTCTTTTTTCATAATTTAATATTAGTTTATGTATAAGTTTAAATCATCTTACAGAGAAGTTAAATAACAAAACTTCTACAAAAATTGGACTCCATAAGTTGCTTTTCACTTATGATTGAAACTTAATTCATTTTACTTTGTTATATTTTTTTATCCTGTAAGTACTGATTGAAAAGTTTATCAAAACAAGACCATAATATGAAGAACAGATTCGGCTTACAACTTGCTGAAAATTCATATGCTAGTCTAATTGCATTGTCATTACAGGGTGCACTAAAATTCAAAGTGGAGGATAAACTATATAGAGCAATATCTGGCAATGGTGGAACCGGAGGAATCAAAAGTGTCACCAATTATGCCCCTGTAAGCACACACTAGCAGTGTATTACCATTTAAACAGCTTTCTCCAACTTGAATATCTGTTTTCCATGGTTCTGATATTTACGGTACTTATCCGGGGTTACAACTTGTAAGAAATTTAAGTTAAAGCATAAAAGATGTGTGTTAATCAAAACTTTGGTCCTGAATTTCATCATTCTATAAACTATATGTAATGGTAAACGTTTAGCCTAAGTGTTCCTTTCTTACTTTATTATCTTGCTGATAGTAATACATCACAAGCCTGATTACTTAGACTGCTAAGTCGAAGCATAGAACAAATTATAAGCTACCCCAAATTAATTTGGCTGTTCTCTGAGTATATTATCCTTGTATGTTTCTGGCGTCACAGGTTTATACTGCAATGACCGAGGCAAAAGCCAATGGATTCTCCGATGTGTTGTTCTTGGACTCAGCAACTGGAAAATATATAGAAGAGGCCACAGCATGCAATGTATTTGTTGTGAAGGTACACCAACAATTTTATGGCATTGCTAATTATAAATTTATATGTCTAAACCATGTGGAAATTTTATTATGTCTGAACAAAATTTGTTTAATTTAATCCTATGAAGGGAAACATTATCTCCACTCCTGCAATAGATGGAACCATCTTGCCTGGTATCACACGAAAATCCATCATTGAGATTGCCATTGATTTGGGTTATCAGGTATTAATTACTTTTCCTTCAATCATTGGCATCTATGTTGACTAATCTTAATGGTTTCATTTTCTGCAAATTTGGTTTTCCAAACGAAGCTAAGGAAGTGGTTACTTGAGTTATGTTCAGGTCATAGAACGTGCCATATCAGTGGAGGAAATGCTAAGCGCTGATGAAATGTTCTGCACAGGAACTGCAGTGGTTGTCACCTCTGTTGCATCTGTAACCTATAAGGAAACAAGGTAAAGTTTTACACTTCAATAAACTCATTACTCTTTGTTTTCAGTATTTTATATGAATTCAATTAGAATTTATGATAATGTAAGAATTAAACTCTCAATTCAAAGATATCTTTCCTCTTACTCTAGAAGTTATATTCAGCGTTCAGAAAATGATAATGCTAAATTCATTAAAATTATTGGCAATGCAGAGCGGATTACAAAACAGGAGCAGAAACATTGTCTGCAAAACTACGCGAAACACTTGTTGGAATTCAAACAGGGTGTCTTGAGGACAAAAAGTCATGGACAGTCCTAGTAGATTGAGCAATGAGCACCGTTTATTAAATGACAGATGACTGTTTTTTCTCCTTAATCATTGTGTTATCAATAGCATGTCTTATTTACAATTTTTACACAGTATGCAACATTATATTTGTTTTAGTCTTTTCAATTTATTTAAGGTTTCAGTTTCATCATCTAACTTTCAATTAAATAATTTAAATTATATTTCATCTTTACTTTACCAATATGAATAATGATACCATCACTTTCTTAAATATGTTTTTCATAATAAGTTCATTGAATATCACAAATTTTGATAAACTTCACCGTTTATCTAAAGATTTTCTTTCTTAATTTATATGAGAACTATCAAATTTTAATTTATAATAAATTTAGGGGGCTATCATTTCTCTACTAATTCAAATAATAAAACATAATATCATTATATTTTATTATATTATAATCTAATTGGAAGTTCATGTGCAACACGTTCTTGACTCAGTCTCAAACAAGGCATTTCATCACATTTCTATGTATAGCAATCTTTGAATTCGTGTTTGAACTCGATAATTTTGTATGAAATCTGGATCTAACAAGTGTTGATATAGGTTGGTCTTCTATTTCTTATCACAGGGACAACATTCTTTCTTGACATAGAAACTTTTTCTGTTCTCGCGAAAGTGAATAACTTATTAAAAAAAAATAATGGAGATGTTAAAATTTCTAAAGATTAATTTCGACGTCTCACTGTTAAAGGAAGTCGAGAAAGGAAAAAACAAGAAGTACTGGTTTCTAAATTGTATAATGGATCTAGATATTTTTTTTTTAAAAATCTTATAAAAATTGCAAGAGTACATGAAATCAAGAAATATGTTATCAATGATCCTAAAGTATAATTTTCTTATATATTAAACCCTGGAAAATTAAACCATAATAGTAAAATTTATTCTAATATCTTCTTCTAGAAAGTAAGATGAAGATGGCTCTAGAGGTCACCATAATTGATATTGTTAGGCTTAGATAACTATCATTTGTCAGTGACAAACTAGCATTTCTTTTAATATCAATGATTTCACGTTAAAATCAAGAGTTTAATAGTGATATATTTATTAGGGCAGAACTATCTTCTACTCATTTAATCATTAAATCGCTAATTTTATAGAAGTCCATAAATTTAAATAATAATTTATAATTAGAATATTATGTAAAATAATTTATATTATCACCTAAACATTATTCTCTAAACTAAAATATAAATATGTTATTATAATAGTTATCTAAGCCACTGCTTCACCTCATATGTCTGTGAATCCATTCTCCTTCTTCTAAATGTTTTATTTCTATTCTCTGTGTCACTTCCTATCAAGTTTATACACAACGCTCTAAGGTATCTAGAATGTAATTAAAATTACGGTATCTTGCTTTCTTACACATTCATTTTCTCGTGAATAATTTGGATACATAATAAAAAATATTTTCAGAATTTATTTATTCATGTCAATAATTATAAAACTACTGTTTTTTTAAAAGATTTATGTAAAAACGATGAAACTAAGATTAAGATTAAAGTATAGTTTCAATCAAATAGTTCTATATTTAATTATTAGTTTGCAACCTTTTCAAAAATAAATTTATTGTAAAAAAAATTCTGGTTGATCTAAAATAATAATATCGAAAATTTTTATTGAAAAATATTTATGACTTTAATAAATAATGAATATATTTTTTAATAAAGAATACCATTTTAATTTTCCTTAAAATTAATTGATTGATGCTACCAAAATTGAAATTTTTCTTAATTTTCTTTAAATTTTTAATAAAACAAATCTATCAGCATGTTTATTAGATTAATCTCTATCTGATTTTTAGGTTCTCTGAAAAGAAAATAGTATTTCGACTAAACTGTCAAGTGGAAGAATAATAATTCCCCTATTTGTCAAGTAAAAATAATCACTAGTTAGCAATTGCTAGGCTAACATAACTCGAAGTACTAGATAATACTTTACAAAATATGTGATCATTGTGTAAATGGTATTATTTAATTTTTTAAAACTTAATTTGTCAAAGTACGGAAAAAACGAGTGACAATAATATTATTAGATTATGTAATTTTATCTTACTAAGGAAATACATAAATAATTTTGAAAAGAAAAAAAAGCAAAAGGAGCATATAATCATTCTGAACTTTAATTATTTTCTAAAAGAAAATTATAATAACCTTTAAAATTTTCTTATTTAATCTTTGAATTATAGAAGCAGATTGATTGACTTTTTTTTAGTGAAATATTCTTTATATTTTTATATTTATTAACTAATACAAATTTTCTATATTTTATTATTTTGGATCTATAATAAGAAAATTATTTTCTTAGTAGGTAGCAAACTAATCATTAGATGTTGAATTATTTTATTTGAAACTACTGTTATTTTCATTGCAATCAATTATTCAACACAAAAACTTTTATCAATCACATTATTTGATTTAACTTTTAAAATCACATGACCGCTAAAGATATTGCGGGTAAAGTGTCAGTTAAACTTCCTCCTCTTTTTATTTTGTCTTTTGTGCGTAAGGTTTAACACATTGGAAGTTAAATATGTTACATGATATATATTATGAATCTATGATCATATATTATAATTAGCCTGACATGTAGAACATTTTATTATCTCGCATCATACGTGCAACTAACGACCGACACCGTTTATTTTCATGCAGCAAATGACGGCCAACTTATTTAATAATCAAATGTTTCTATCTTCATATTTTATATATATATATATATATATATATATATATATAATATTTCTCTATTTTTATATTTTATAATGAAATATTTAATTTATTTATGTATTACAATTATCTATTAAATATTTTTTAATTTAAAATTTTTGAGCTAAGCATAGTCGATTTAGTTCTCTAGAGCTTATTCATTGCGCAACTTTAAATTCATTATGAAAATCAAAGCACGGGAAAGATGTATTCTCTAGGGGATATATTTCGTTAAGCACCAAGGTTGTTCATATGGAGGAACAGCTGTCATGATAGAAACATAGTTTTCTACAACTTTTCGCTGAACAACAAGAGTTCCTGGGTTGATTTCATTGAGCGTCCCGTGTAGCGCTAAGCGAATGAGATCATAATGGGAATAGCTTGCCCTTAGAGGTTTCTCATTGAGTGACAAGGATGGCATTGAGCGTTGAGGGTCTCTTGGTAGGATCTCATTGTGCATTAGGTTCATGTGGTAAGCAGTCAAGTTCACTTTTCTTGAGAAATTCTTGTGTTTTCATTTACCCTTTAGTTAGCATGAGTATTACAAGCTTATGTACAAGTAGTATAAATTGTATCTTAAATGGTAAATATAAATATCTAACTCATGAATTTTGATTGTAATTAATCAAAGTGAGTTAATCACTATGATTCTTGTAATATATGGTCCTACCATCACGACGTATCATGTCATGGAGTTGAGCTGACCATTTACCATAAGATCTACCTCAGGCTTCATTCCTCTTATGTTTTTATCTCTTAAAAGCTTTTGTATAACAATCCTTGTAAAGTATATCGGTCATATATTAACTTAACCATCGAAATACCTTTTGCAGGTATATCCCCTCATGTCGGAGGAAGTCGACCTAACATACCATCTCATCAACGGAGAGCCTTGCACCCCCTCCCCCTCTCAGCTGCTCTTGGTCCTACATCGTATTTCATCATCCTATTATGTTCCAACCGAACTCCGGTAAGAACAATCCCTAAGTGGACATGTGAGATTTGATCTTAAGTGCCAAGTGACAGTATTTTGGGCGTAAGTTATATGCTATGTAATAATTAAATCATTGAGAAAACTAAGAGAGAGTAAGTAATTCATAATAAACATAATAATGATTGGTGATATGCTATGAGAGAGAGTTACAAGTGTCAAACCGGTGGAGAGACATGACCTTGATGAAGTTGCAGTTTGTAATTTGGAAGAACTATGTTGAGCAACATGTTCTAAGAAATGGACATGGGATGAGAGTTCATAATGGTCCCAGTGGGAGGGACATGACAGAGGGAACTCATTATAGAGAAGGTTCATGTTACACTACCTTTAGAAGATAGATGACCAAGAATTACATGGGGTTAAGGGCTTTACCCTTCTAAGAAAGCAAAAAGGTAATAGGAACAAAAGTTCCTGAAAAGTGTTGTGGGTGACTATGTAACATCCCAGAGCGAAAATACTTTGTCTTTGTTTCAACCATTGTCTAATGTCATGTGCATGAGAGTTTCCTCGCAGTAAAGATCATTACAAACCAGAAAGTGAAAGGAGAGCTAATCTCCTGCGTATTCATTGACAATAGAGTAGTACTTGGAAAAAAGGTTGTCAAACTCAAGAGTCTATGTAGACTCGTGACAGATGTAAAAACTTGACTCGTAAACTCGTAAGAGTCTACTTTTCTTTTCTTTTTTAAGAAAATCATTTATAAATAACATACAAATGCACCTATACACCTGCAAATAAGACTCGTCATTTATCAATACTAAACGTAAGTAAATTCATCATTTCAAGTTCATATAAGTACATTCATACTTATAGAACATACACCAAATTCATCAAATTCACCTTAAGAATAAGAGATAGTTGAGTAGAACATAGAACAACAAAACAAATTAGACAAAAGAATTTCTAGAGCAAGAACTAATTGAACATAATAGAACAATAACAAATTAAATAGAATAACAAAGAAATTGAACAAATTCGATCAACAAGAAAAACAATTAAATGCTTGACAAAACAATAAGAAGTCAAGAACCAACTAAACAGAACACAGTAGAAAGAAATTGAACAGAACAAATTCAATCATCAGAAAAGCAATCAAATGTTTGGCAGAGAAGCACAAATTCGATCAACATTCAATAGAAACTCGATCGACATTCAACCACAAATCCAAGTCCAGCAATTAAATTAAAAATTAAGAATTTTAACTTATGACGAAAATGACACGAGCACATGCACAAACTCAATAAGTCAGTAACAACCGTTCACTGTTTTGACGGAAAAGCCAAACCTTCGAATCGGACCTCGAACTTAACCACAATCTTGAGTCTCAACCTTGACGGCAACAATAATGGATCACTCGGAGTTTGCCAATAATCGCTCAACCCTCAATTGCTCAATCGATCGCACGAATCACCGCTGAGGGAAACCTATGCCAAAATACTCGTACAACTCAACCTCTCAAAACACAAATATTTTGTGTTTTGCGCTTAGTGGAACCATAGACTCGAGAGTTTTCAACAAGTTTAAGACTCCGAGTTTGTTAGAGTTTACTCAGAAAAAGAGTTTACTCCCAAGTTGACTCGCTGAGACCCACTAGACTCTCAAACTCGTAAGAGTCTAAGAGTTGACTCTTTAGTTTGATAACAGTGCTTGGAGAAATATTTCGTGAACTTGTTGATCTTAGGAATGGACGATCAAAATTGGTCAAGATTAGAGTCATC
Organism: Hylodesmum podocarpum; assembly: GCA_026586105.1. Taxonomy (NCBI): domain Eukaryota; kingdom Viridiplantae; phylum Streptophyta; class Magnoliopsida; order Fabales; family Fabaceae; genus Hylodesmum; species Hylodesmum podocarpum. The sequence goes on from JALJEV010000638.1 coordinate 6,813,764, forward strand.
AAACGTCAACTTGGCCTTTCACGAGTTTAGGTTGAGTTAGGCCAAAAAGTTATGATATTTTATAATAAATACAAAATATTAACCTAGCACATTTTAATCTAGCCCACAAGTTGAACCCATGATGAAACAAGTTGACCCAAGAATTATCCATCAACACAAAATCATAAATTATTAACTCATTGTCTACCTAATTATTAAGGTTATATTTAGTTTTAAGTAAAGTTTTGTATATGATATGTATGAAGTTTATTGATTTTAAAAAAATTATAAAGACTCATTAATCAAAGGAATTATGTTTATTAATTAAAATTTTAATATATTTTATTATTTTAGTGAGTCATGAGCTAACTCGTTTGACCCACTATCTTGCGGTGAATTAAGTCAGACAAATAAAATAAAGACTTGCTAATAAGTAGATCATTAATCAAAGGAATTATGTTTATTAATTAAAATTTTAATATATTTTATTATTTTATTTTTTAATTATTTTAGTGAGTCATGAGCTAACTCGTTTGACCCACTATCTTGCGGTGAATTAAGTCAGACAAATAAAATAAAGACTTGCTAATAAGTAGATCGTGTTAGATTGACATACTCATTAAATAGAACATAATAGAATAGAATAAGATACTTGACAACTCAATTTTTACAATGTACATATATGTATTATATATATATATATATATATATATATATATATATATATATATATATATATATATATATATATTGTTTACCTATGATATGTAGGTGTAATTCTGTATTAATTTCTACTAGCGTATATTGTACGCACCAGGTGTAATAAAAGAGAATTTGAACTCTTCCTGTGTACATTAGAAGATTCAACAACTACCCTAACATTTTTTATTTTCACGTGGAACTCGGTTCAATAAGAAATCAATCTTTCCTTTCGTAGTGAAGAGTACAATAAATTTATAATTTATAATACCATGTTTGAACCTAACTCTTGTTCCGGTCTTTGTTTTGTTGTGACAAAAATCTCAGCATCCTCCTACTCGTGAGTTTAGAATTGTTAAAACAAGGTCTACTACACCTACCTAACTTAGGAGTTGATAAAATCTTGTACTTCACAAGAACTTTTCATAAATAATCATCTAATATTATCAATAAATCCTAAATATTCATTATTCTTAAAATCCGGTATTTGATTTAAGCATATCACTATTGTATATTCCTTCCTATCTATGAAGCAACCCAGTTTTTTTGGAAGAGTAGAAACAAAATGTGGTAGCACGATAAAATGTAGAATCCGAATACCAAGTCATGGCCTCTTACAGCTTTGAACTTATATGGCTCAAATAGTTGCTTAAAGAGTTAGTAACGAAAAATGTTGCTCAAAGAATTAAAGCTTGGGGACATTATGTGACACATATATTTGATAACTATTCTGTCTTACACGTTGCTTCAAATCCATATATATCCCTCGGACAATTATAATTATAATTATATTTTGATAAAAAATTATGGAAGTTAGCAAAACTTTATAATATAATTGAGTAAGATATTAAAAATTTGAATGCATTAGATGAAAAAAGTGTAATTTTTTTACATAAGAGAAGACATAATATCTTCTCTATGAAGAGGAAAATCATTCAGGTTATTAAATAATTAGTGGGATTAACAAAAATATATATCTTTCAATAAATTTTAATCAATTATAAAATGTGTCAAAAGGATTTGTCAGAAAATTTGTTGTTAACATTTCGCAGATAATTTATTCCATGATATTTTCGAATATTTTCAAGCCTTAATTGAATATTAGATTAACAACTGATATACAAACATTTTGAAGACAAAAATTATAGGTAATTTAAATTTTGAAAGTTTAACCATTTGCGGATACAGTTACAAAGGAAAATAAAATCAGTTTTTTGTTTCAAGTATTAAATTTAAAGTTGGAATTAAAATTTGAGTTAAAAGAGCATTTGTTTTTTTTTATGCATAAGAAAAACAAAAGTAACCACCACTTTATTTATCATTTTACTCTCTAAATTATATTATTTATTGTCATTTTACTCTTAATTTTAAAAGTTAAAATAAGAATTAGTAGTTAAATTCATAGTCCAAAATAATAATAAATAACATAACTTAAAGATAGAAAAATTATAAATATCTTTTAAAATCTAAAATAATAAATATATTAGATATTTTTCTATTTTTCATCTTAATTGAACTTAAAAGAAAGTAAAACAAAAAAAAATCCTAATCCTTCCCTCTGAGGGTTGGCCTAATGATAAGAAACTGGATAGTAAAAGTGGATACTTAAATTTTGATACTTAATATTATGATATCGTAGAAAGAGAAAAACAGGGATCGTCTGTTTTAATGGATAAGAACAAAAATTAATTTCCGATTTTATTATTTTTGTAACAATATTTTTGTTTGTTTGAGATTGCGTGGAACTGTTAGAAAATATAATATTTAAGTGCGTTGGGTCAGCGTCTATATTGGCTGCGATCTTAAGTTCAACGACCATATGCGTATAACATTTTGATAAGTAGAACACTAAGAAAGTGTATCATTCAGATGCACCTTCAACCTTATTAATATCTACTTTTTCATCTCATTTGTATCCCAAAATCAAGAAGCCAACAAATTTTGCAGCTGCTTTACATAAGGTAATATATGCTTCACACACAATTTATATTTGTGGATATGCATGCATTGAGAAATTACATGATCCTCTATGTTATGATTCGCATAGTGTGTATCTTTCTCGACGTTTGAGATAAATTAAAGTGATGTTTAGTTTGAGGAATTAGTGTTTTTTTAATTTTTAATTTTTTCTCTGTAATCGATTACATGTTGGAAACCAAGTTATAATATTCTTTTATTTTCACCAATTAGCCAAACACATTTTCAAAAAGAATTTCACTACCTACTTACTCTGTTACTCTACTTCCACGCACCAAAAAGACGATTTACAGGTTTTAATCAATCTTCCATTATAGTGTGTGGAGAAAATTCCATTATCCCAAATAATAATTAGTTGCAAGGGCGGAAAGAAGGTGATGTGATATCATGGTATACATTGGGATCAAGCTATCAATTCAAGTAATATATGTTTTTTTATACATGCTGATAATCTTTTGCTATAAAATATTATTCACACCAATGTTTTAATGGTGTAAACCTCTACAAAATTATTAATTCTTAGAAATATTGCACCTCCACAGAGTGCTAGTAAGCTGAAATCTATTAAGTAAATTTTTGAGTTAATTTTTTATGGATGAAAAAGATATTGGAGAAAGATCCTGTTAAAAATGGTCAAACAAGTTATTTAACATGGTTATAGATAAATAAACATTGCATCTCAAATTTTATACCATTTAGGTTATGTTTGACACGTATACATAATATTTTTGCATAAATAATTTTGTTTTATTAATAAAAAAATATATTTTTGAGTATTTATAATTTTTTAAATATTTTTCTATTCTTATAATTTTTATTTATAAATTAATTATTTTTGTTATACTAATTAATTTTATTATTATATATTTTATTATTAATCTTATATTATATTCACCTATATTGTAATCCTCATATCTATGGTTATTTTTAACTCTCTTGTTCATCGCTTACCACACACTTTTTCATCTCTAAGTGCCTAGATATCCACTGTAAATCTTTTGTTTAGTAATACAAAACCTAAAAACTAATTGACATGCCTTCACATATAACTTTAGTTAAGAAAATTATTGTTTGCGGATTTGGTGAAACAATGCACAACTTTCAGAAAAACTCTAGTAAAGGATTGGTGGCATTTTAATATCAAAATAATCGCAGAAACAAAATTAATTAAGCAATTTTATATATACTACACTAGTATGAAACAACATTAACTGAGGGTCTTCATATCTGTACTATAGTACAACTGCTGCGTTCACAGACCTTTAAATGGAAACTGTGAACCTTTAAAAGAAAATTATATATAATTATTTTAATCTTTTATATATATATACACACAAGTCCAAAATTAATCGGTAACCTTTTATGGATTGGAATGGAGTCAGACCAAAGGGCAACAATGTCACAATAATTGAAAATTTGTTGTATGATAGATATATAATTAATTTGTTTATCATAGGTGGTGAACAGAATATAGAAATAAGAAGAGAAAAAACAAAATAAGGTAAAGATAAAGGGAAAATATTCTAATACCCTATTGCTTCCTCCAACTGATAATAATGCTCTCTCCTTTGTAGGAAGACCCCAGTTCACAACTATGACTCTTTCTTCTGGTTTAGGGAACTGTGAAGACAATTCAAAAAGGTACAGCATGACATAAAATTTCCCTTCTATTCAAAACTGTTAGTCCAAGACAAATTACTTTATACATAAACATGGTATGCTAGTATTATTTTTGTTTTTGATGATAATTTCCCTCATTTTCACCTCTTGTTCACTAACATGAGTTTGACAAATGCAGTGTTGCTGTTGAAACCAGTGCTGACATAAACTGGGATGAGCATGAGCTTGGATTTAGTCCAGTTCCAACTGACTACATGTATGTCATGAAATGTGCTAAAGGAGACAAGTTTTCTCAAGGATCCCTCATTCCCTTTGGAAACATAGAGATCAGCCCTTTTGCAGTGATATTAAATTATGGACAGGTTAAAAACACTGTACCTAGTTGTGTTTCATCAGTTTTTGTCAATGGTACCAATGCTTGTGAAGTTCTTGTACAAAACATGATTTCATGAGCTAATTCACAAGACACATTCTTGCTCAAGTCTCACAAACTGATGTGCTTATGTTCAGGGAATCTTTGAGGGGCTTAAGGCATATAGAACTGAAGATGGACGTATACTTCTGTTTAGACCAGAAGAGAATGCTCAACGCATGAAGATGGGAGCAGACAGATTGTGCATGCCATCTCCATCCGTTGACCAGTTTGTTGATGCTGTAAAACAGACAGTTCTTGCCAACAAACGTTGGGTACTTATTTCTTCCTATTTATCTTTAAAGATTAATTTCTATGCATCATCATTGTAATATTGGCAACTAATCAAAAATCATTATTAAGATAACTTTGAGTAATTATTGCAAACAAATTTAACATATACAACGGTTTGCAATTAGATGATAGTGTAAAAAATCTTTGTACCACCATATACTATTTACTCTTACAAACACTACTGCTGCATAGACTATTTATTTATTGTAAAATTTCTTTGTCTTTTCCCTCTAAAAAGTTGAAAAATTAATTGAATTGATCTTCGAATATGAAACAGGTGCCTCCATCAGTTAAAGGGTCACTATATATTAGGCCATTGCTCTTGGGAACTGGAGCATCATTAACCTTGGCTCCATCACCCGAGTACACATTCCTTATTTATTGTTGTCCTGTCACTAGCTACCATAAGGTCAGTTATATATGGATTTGACTTGATTATAAAGAAAAAATATAATAAATTTTCATATTTAGATTAATTGCAACTTTATGACAGGGTTCACTAAACTTGAAAGTCGAAAGTAAGTTCTATAGAGCAATATCTGGCAATGGTGGGACCGGAGGGATCAAAAGTGTTACCAACTACGCCCCTGTAAGCATAGAATACCAACACATCACTTTTCTCCAATTTTGGATTGTTGACTTAGTTGTGGAATTTGGTGTCACGCAAAAGTTTGCACTATAGAATCTCATCATCATCCTATAGACTCCAGATACAAAAAATTAATGCACGAGTATTTAGACAAATAAATGAATGTCAATCCTCATTGACTTTGTTAGCCTTATATACTTGCATTTAGGTTTATGCAGCAACCACTGAAGCAAAAGCCAATGGATTCTCTGATGTTTTGTTCTTGGACTCAGCAACTGGAAAAAATATAGAGGAGTTTTCTGCAAGCAATGTGTTTGTTGTCAAGGTAAACCAACAACCTTACCTTCATAGTCACGGATATATTGTTAATACTAATATGGGTTTTTGTAAGCATGTATTATCACGGCTCATGTTACAGAATGACTAGCAAAATTATTAAATAGAATAATAGTAGCATTTCATGTTTTCCTTTTTAAGTGATGAAAAAATGTATGTTTTTCCTTAACCTGATTTGATTTTCTATTTGTATTTCATACTTTCCATTTTAACTTGTGAAGGGTAATATTATCTTCACTCCGGCAACAAACGGAGCCATCCTTCCTGGGATCACACGAAAATCCATCATTGACATTGCCTTAGATTTGGGTTATCAGGTATTAATTTTCCATAAGTTTTGAAATGTAAAATATTTTGTTGCATTGCTTTCTACAAATTAGGAAAAATAAGTTCCCCACTAAAAAATATTTCAGTGGAGAATCTAGTAGCCTAGCTAAGGCTTCCTATTAATGATTTTTCACTATTTGTATTACTTGAATTATGTTTCAGGTCATGGAACGTGACATATCGGTGGAGGAACTGCTAGATTCTGATGAAGTGTTCTGCACAGGAACTGCAGCTGTTGTCAACTCTGTTTCATCTGCAACCTACAACGAAACAAGGTAAACTGTTTTGGCATTGATCATTATTCCTTATTTTACATAAAAATTTGTATACAATTGTCAAATAAAAGTTTTTATTTTAATTTTACAATCATTTTTACTTACATTTTACAAATTATTTTACACTGTTGATACATAACCATTAAGTTCTAAATATAATATTAAAACCAGTAATAAAAGAATGCTTATTTTTCTCTGGGAACTAGAAATTTTGTCACTGGTCCATTATCTTTCCTTGTTTTCTTGAAAATTCCTTGCAGCTAATGATTATTGTTATACTAATAAATTGTCAATCATATTGGCAATGCAGAGCTGAATACAAAACAGGACCAGAAACAGTGTCCCAAAAACTGCGCAAAAGACTAGTTGGAATTCAATTTGGGTGTGTTGAGGACACGAGGGGCTGGACAGTTCGAATAGATTGATCAATTAGCTATTAGCCATGTTATAAAATTGCTTATATAATCACTTTTGTTTTGCTTTACTCTCTTCAAATCACTGTTGTTTCTTAGAAAATTGCTTTACTCAAGTTTTTAGATTATACAGATATGGAAGAAACGTGCTTCCTCTGCTTTTACCATTTTATTGGTCAATGGAGGTTTTCTTTTCTTTTTCTTTTTTTCAATTGGATGCCTCAGCTGTGCTTGAGATCTCATAATATTTTGAAAATAATTTGAAAGAAAAAATTGTCAGAAGCATGAAATATAAATGCTTAAAACGATAATTAAAAAAAAAAAAAAAAACTTGCTCAGATTTTAAGCTTTGTCAAGTTTCTTAATCTCATCCTGCAAATGTCAAATAAGATGAATATATATTCTAACTAATGGAATTTCGTCAGTGGCATTTGTTGTATGTAGATTTGCGAAAAAAAAATACAATGAGAGGATATAGTTGTAAGAATATGTTAGAGACTCCTCTTAATCACAATTCTGTGGGAAAACTTTTCTCTGTTGACCTACCTTTTAACGTTTCTAAAATCTGAAGTAAGAAGGCAATATATATTTTTTTAAAGAAAATGTGCATTGATATTTGGAGTGTATAAAAGCTAAAATAAATAGTCAGTCCATTCTTTTCCCCTTTGGTAACGGGTTCGTCTCACATTTCTGTAGTGTTCAAGACTCTAGGTCCTAGGATGTGTGGACTAATAGGAGTAACTTTTAATAATTGAGTCCAAAGTCCAAACAAAAGATTAAACAAGTCCATTTTAAAAAACAATGCTTGCTAAATTGAAACATTAAACCAAAAGTTTATATTAAATCCCATTCAGGGGGGAAAAATCATAAATAATGAACAATTATAAAACTACTAACCTGAAATATCTCTACTTATAAGAAATGAAGCCTGACACGGCAGACATAGTGGATTCTTCTCATTGATCCACAAAGAGAAAATGATGGAAATACTCGTCGGAACGATCATGTCCAAACTAGCCAAAGACCAAGTTCAAGACAATCGTTATGGACAATGCCTTTTCTCTTCTTCTTTTTTCCCCCTCTTTTCAAACAAATAAATAAAACTATTTATTAACTTCTAAATTTGATCCTATTCAGATACTCTATGAACAAGTCATTCCATGTATCTGTAATTCCAGGTAAGCACCAGTGCATACAATCATCGTGTTTTTTCCCTCCAGCTGAAGCAGGGTGGGCATCAGCCCTGAACTCACTCAAGTGAGTGATGTCCAAAACAATGAAACTAGATCCCTTAAGAGCCTTGTAGAGGTGTTCATTCACCAATCGGGCCTCCACATTTGTCCCATTATTCTTCACAGAGAAAAGCTCTTCTACCTGAGATGGAAACAAAACTTCCAAGGTCAGCCTCCTAGCAATAATTTGGCATGGAATAATTACACTTTCAAGAGGAATCGGGTCCTGTGTGTCACTCATTGGATGACTGTTCAAGTCAAAACAATGATAACGAAAATAATTAACTAAATGGAATCACCTGCTGTATTGATAATGGTTGATCCCTTTGACAGGAACCACCTTGATCCCAGTCTCCCCCTTCAAAATGCCTCGGTGATTGAGTGCGGAAAAACTTGACTGCACCTGTTCGTGCTTTTTCCTCCACATAGGGGATCTGTGAAACAAACCATTCTCATATTAAAATATGCAGATCAACCACATACCTATTTGAACTTGACATAATTTCAGAGTTGCATTTGAAAATGTATAGGAATTGGAACAATATAGTAAATCAATCTTTCAGATGTATCTTGATCATGATCAGTTTGGGGAGAAATAGTTGCTCATAAGTGTTCAGGAACATTTAGGGAGACTTCTTTTTGTCAAAAACTCTAGTTGCAGATAGAGAGAGAAAAAAAACCGTTTTGACCTCAAAGGAGGTCAATTCAAACACACATTTAGACATTCAATGTCTTCAGGAAAAGAAAAAATTTCTATGTACTTGCATGACACAACTCCCAAATACATGTTTCTAATGAAATGATTGCTTGACATAATTGTGTCTTAGAATGCTTCATCTTAATGCTAATAGCTGGAATATTTCCCAAATATTGGCATGTCACGATTCACATCAAAGAATCTATGGTAACAATAGTTTTATTTTCTATATAAAATGAGAAAGCCCCAATTAGCATCTTCTTGTCCTTTCAACAATGAGGAAAGAACCTTTCCCACCAAGAAATTGTCCTAAACTTGATCCCTAATTGTCAACAACTCAATCCCTAAACATCATAAGATTCTTATCTCATACAAACATAGACCCCTGACATATGCTTTTTTCCTATACATTACTGGGAACAAGCATTATGGAACTAAATGTACAAAAGTTGGGGATAACAAAAACTGTAGGGTCAATTAAGATGATACTTTGTACCTCATAATTTTTCATACTTTATTAGGTTAAGTTACAGCTATAGATTACATCAGATCCTATTTCCTACTATTACAGAGAAACAGAAAGCAAAGGCATTACCATGTGCTCCAAAACCATATCAAGGCCTTGATCTGGGCGTAATGGAGGGATTACTGGCTCTCCCTTCTTGAAGAAAAGCATAGGTGATTTCACAGGGTCAAATTTTGAAGGGGCCCACCACCTGTTCATTCAAACCAGAAAAAATCAAATAAACTGAACTGAAATCATCTCATTTACTTCCTCAATTTTCCAAACAACTTAAACAAAGGAAAATAAGGAGCAGCAGAAGATATTATCCGCATGGTTAAACCAGATCATAAAACTCATGATTTTCTGAATTGTCAAATTACCAGGAACAAGTCAGGCATCAGCTCAACTCAAATAAAGGAAAATAACAAGAAGATAATGAAAGGCATTACATACACTGCTTAAAACAAAACATAGAAGTCATGGGCAAGCCAATGAGGAAATTAACAACAGAAACAAATTCACACACAAGAAGACATTCCAATGAAACGAGACAAAATCCTAGGACATAGATACTTTGGTTCCACTTATTATTCAAATTGGAAAATATAAATCTATAATGCATGACCTATTGTCATAACTCATAAACAGAATATAGAAACATTCTAGTATTACCAGTGCCCCGTGTTAAAAATTAGAATATCATGGAAACTTAGAGCCCTGGCCCATGTGCTGTCTGGAACATCAACATCAACTCTATAGCCCTCTCTGAATCCAAGAGTTTCTAAGGCACCACCATTATCACTAGCTGACCATCTGCATCAAACAAAAGAAAAACAAGAACAAAAGTTAACAATGTGCAGCTTATTTCAACAAGCAGTCCAGAATAACTCATGAAACAACTTACAACTTACATGAAAATAATTTCTTCTTCAATTGTAAAATCAACTTATACTCTACAATAGTCTTTTTTCTTCTTACATACAATGGCACTAAGGTAGCAACAAAGTTAGAACTTAAGACCTAATGGAAATCATCCAAACTATAAACTCCCCATCACTAGGCTGACCAAGTTATTGAATAAGGGCCTGTTGGGATATTTTTTTTCTCTCAGTAGGACTTACAGGAGGAAAAAATAAGATAAAATAACATTTACTTCTCTAAAAATTAAAATTAGCTTTTCATTAATTAATTTGTAGAAAGTCCCACATCTTCTGGAGAAATTAAAAGAAAGAGCTTCTGCAAATTAGCTAATAGAAAACAAAATATAACTTTTAGAAAATAATATTTCATTTTGTTTTTCTTAACCTAGAAATCATTTTAGAGAAGATCACCCAAACAGGTTCTAAGTGTAAGTTACTCATTAAAACATACGAGTAATCTATTAAAATAGCACATTAAGATAACGTAAACAATGACATCTCAACAAAAAATAACAAATTTTGAAAATCCCAGGATAGGTAATTATACATTTCTAAAGCACATGAAAACTCTGCAATCCATACACTACTAATGTGGAAACCGCAAGCAGCTTACCTACCATAACGAGCGAGAAGATTGGTGCGGTGATAAGCAATGGTGAGATTGTAAGCGAGAAAGGTGAATCCACGGTCAGCACCAGCGGGTCGCCATTTCTTAACTTGTCCATCGGAAACAGTCTTAAGAGAACAAAAGAGCGACACAAACATGTTCCTGTTGAGAGAATCCCCGACAAACCCTGCACTGGTTGTGAACACCCATCATTAAGAATCCCAAAAAGCACAAAACTTTGTGACAGAAACAGAGAGTACCAATGGCGGTGTGGGAGTGGGAGCGGAGAAAGTCAAGAGGGTCGAATTGGGGAAGATCGCAGAAGCGGGGCTGCCAACGCCACGTGGCGAGTTGTGGGGCGTTAGATTTGTGGGCAGAGATGCAGTTCCAGCCCTTGAAGATCTCCTTGCAGGTGTTGTCGTAGGTGGGGGTTCGGGCGGGGTGTTGGATCCATATTCCGTCGGAGAAGTTGCAGGAAGTGTAGTGGGTATGGAAGGTGGGAAGGGGTGAGTGGGGTGTGGAAGAAGTGGTGGATTTGAACTGGGAGAGAAAGAAGAAGATGGAAGTGAAGAAGAGGAGAGAGAGGAGAGGGAAGAGAGGGAGTTTCTTCTTAGAGCTTTGCGGGTTAACTTCCCTTGTGGCCATGCCAGATTACACAACCTTGATCATCCACTACCACCCTTTTCTCTTCTCTGATGATATCTGCTGCCCGTGTCCAATTTCCTTCTCGTTTTTTTTCTAGTTTCATCCTTGTGTTGCTACTCATTTTTGCATACTATTCTATAATTTTTTTTGTAATATTTAAATATATTTTTTATTTTTTTTATTTTTAGTTCTTATATTTTTAATCCTATTTTCATATTTAGTTTTTGTAAAAAATTTATGTATTTTTTCATCTTTAAAATTTATTTATTTTAATATTTAGTACTTATAAATTATATCTTTTATTTTTAATCTTTATAAAAAATAACTATAAAAACTAAAAATGAACAAATAATAATTACAGGGACAATAAATAAAACATAAAATTTATAAAGACTAAAAGTGAAAGTATTAAAATTAAAAGAAAATTATAATGACTAAAAATTAAAAAAAGTTAAATTAAGAATAAAAAACATATTTGAAATTTTTTAATTAACTATGTTTATATATTTTTTTATCAAGAATTTGGTCATGCTTAATTACTCTATTTTTTATATTCTTTTATTATTACTACATACTCAAATTACATGATAGATAGATGGAAAGTCACGTAATAGGGAGGATCACATATTTGTCTAAATATTAGTTTGATCCAATATCAAATAAATCTCAATTTAGATTTAATCAATTCATGTATTTTAGGTATGAAACTTTCGTTATCAATTAACTCATACTCATTTCTTAATTAAATTATATATTAAACTTGCTTAACATGTTTACATATTAACAAGAATTATTAGGAAAATCCTTCAATAAAAATTAGATTGGTATAGGAGAGAATTGTAAGTATTTTCAACTATGGTGATGGGCTGATTCATACACTCAACTTCATGCATTGCTTCAATACATGAAAATGCATTCTCTCCGGATTCTTATTATCAAATTTGTGATGAAGACTATTTTGTAGGTAATACTTGGAGTAGTGAATTCAGACAATTTCAATAGGTGTTCTAGACTTACAAGCAATATGCAGATGCATTTAAATTTTGTAAGCCGATTATATAGGTAGATGTGACGCACTTGTACGGGAGATATCGCAGAACCTTGTTAATAGCAACAACACGAGATGAGAATGATAGCGTCTTACCTCTTGCAATTATTATTATTGAAGGTAAAACATAATTAACATGGTCATGGTTTCTCTCACACTTACGTCTACATGTCATAGACAAATTAGAGATTCGCCTAATCTTTGAAAGATATTGGAGCATCAAGTTGGCGGTCGACAATAAAATAATTGGATGGATTCGACCTTTTGCATATCATGTCTACTGCATTAGACACATTGCTTCAAATTTTAATCACAAATTTAAGAACCACAAACAAAAGAGCATGTTGGTTAAGTTAGGTAATTTCTACTCGCATAATTTGATGTTGTTTAATTATTTTGTGGAATAATCTAAGTAATCATATTTTATGTCTTTGTAGGCTATACACCTTACAAACATATATTTGATAAAAATCTAGAGAAGTTATGTGATTTAAGTCTTGCCATCGCTACTTAGATTCAAGAAATTTTGAAGGAAAAATGGACTATGACCTATAATAAATGCAACCACTTCATACACACCTCGGAACCACTCTTATCCTTAAACATCACACTGCTAATAAACAACAATATTCATGCCTTGTGTATTGTTTCAAAGCTTTGACATCCCCAAGAAAAGGAGTGATGTCACCAAATATGTAGGCAAGTCAACTCAACTTTATCGTCGATCCCTTCAAGTCTACTGCTATCGGCATAACACCCAACAATGTCTTCGCAAGGTCGACCTAAAGCCTTTGTGTATCACGGACCAATGGTTTACCGTCGACAAATAAACCAACTAATACACCCACATCCTCTAGTGTATTAGTAACCTCCCCACCCCGTATATGAAAGTTGTGTGTCTCCAACCTCCACCTCTCAATAAAGGCATTCAGTAGCCCATGATGTATCTCATGTATGCAAGTTTGCATACCCAATAAAATTCACCCTCATGCAAAAGATTCACAATGGCCTTAGGAATCATATGTTCTCCCAAGTATGTAGGTGTCACACGTCTAAGTTGTAGTCTTCTAGTCTCCATTGTATTCCAAACATGCTCTGATATATGTGAACTTTGCAACCATAACACATCGTTTTCTGTGGACCTAGACTCTATCTATAAATCGCTAAAAAATGATGAAGCTATTTCATCGGTAAAAACATAAGGGTGAAGATTCAATCAAAAAATTGGATTAGTGAGAAGGGAAGAGTAAAAAGAAAATTAATTTGCTTATGTGGGGTTAAATAGTAGTCCCTGTGTGGTTAAAGTCGTTCATACATATGACGACTTCAACTATGTCATACTGATGTCATTTAACCCTCGAACGAGTTCACTTTTTGTTAATTTGACCAATTAGATTTTGTCAACTGGTTCAATCATATGTGAAGTTGTTTGGATAATGGACAACTTCAGTTAAATCGTTCAACACTATAACAACCTCACTTAAACACAAAATATCCCTCGATCACGCACTATCACGTGGATTCTACTATTTAAATTCATTTGGATGGTGAATAACTTCATTTTTGTGAAATCATGACATGGACCAACAATTTCACCTAAATAGCCACATTTTCTAACTGAGCCCAAACTGAGAAATTAAAATATAACTAGACACACAAGTCTTACAAATTACCCTCAAATAATAATATTAACCTTATGTCATATGTCAACCAATTGAAAAAATTATAATAAAATAGATAGGTTACCCAGGTTTTATAAAGAATAAGTCATCTCTAGATCAAGATTAGTATAACACGTAAGTTTAGAGGAGATTCTCTTACCTTGTAGTTAGTCATGTCAATTTTTAATTAAGGTTGTATTTGGATCGGGATTTTGAAAATTTCCAGGAAATTTAAATATTTAACATTTTAATTGTCTTGATGTAAATTCCTTTCATTTTGTATCCATTTTGTTTGGATGAATTAATTTAAGTTGTTGTATTTTAATTTCCTTATATGGATAAAGTAATTCGATTTTTAAACAATTCAAATTTTCATTTTTAAATATTTATTAAAAATTAAATTTATAATATTAAATAAAAATAAATATTAATTATTTTTAAATTTCACAATTTTATTAAGAAGGAGGAAGAATTTTAAATTCTCTTTTTCTTCGTTCCAGATAGAATTTCAAATTCTTTAATTTTATTCAATTAAAATTCTTTCACGTCATTTTAAATTCTTTAAAATATATTAATTTGATAATAATTCAATTGCTTTGAATATTTGTTACACCAAAACTCATCTAAACACACTCTAAAAGTTTATCATTGTTATCTATTTGATTACAGTTTCATTTCTTGCTACTTCTTCAATGTTCATTCTGTTTCTGCGAGGATCAGGTGATTATTTTGCTTGTTCTTTTGCATTTTTAAAGTTCAATCGGTCAGGGATTGATTAAGTATTTGTTACCCTATCTTAAGTTAAAAGACAATGGATTCTCAATTCAAATAGGAGTATTAGGCGTGTATATTGATAGGTCCAATTTGTTTTTATACGGATCAAGTCGAACCAATTCTTATTAAATTTTTGCTAATTACATCGTTCCTTCTGTTAAATGCACTCCCTTCTACTTTTTCAGAAGTCAAGTTAGTGGAATACAATTTTTCTTTTCAAATATTTTCCTTTCCTTCTTGCACTCCTCTTTCCATACCACACTCCACCTTCTCTTTTGGCACAATCCATCTATTCCCTCTCCCCGCGTTAGTATCTTATGTATACATCTCCTCAAATATTTAATATGTAAGTTAAATAATCTTTTAAAAAGTAACAAAATAAGCAAAGCTGCAAAGGAGAGAATATCAATTCTAGGAAAAAAAATTGGAACTCAATATAATCACATTATTTCAAATAGTTCTTTTCAGAATATTCTTTTAATTTTGTTAATATTTTGGAATGTTGATAAAACGAAACAATATTCTGGAATGAATTTTCTATCAATTCTGAAATTTATTTTTTTTGATTTGACAAAGAATGATAATAGATCTTGCATGCCTCATCATGCAGAGTTTCACAATTTGCCTATTTTTCTTATATGGTGAAATTAAACATTGATCACACTCATCATGAAAATTAAAGTATTTTCTTTGTTGGACGAGAACAATGGAGATGCATTGTGGAGATCTGAGTTATGCTTTTTTTCTTTTATCTAAAAGGGTACTTTGGTATAAAAATATTTATGATAATAAGAAGTAAAGTAAAAAGAAAACAGTGGGGTTTGTTAAGTAAATTAGGGGAGTGTAAATAAGAAAACCGCCTTATTATATTGTTTGGTCAATAAACTAGCCCATGGACACAATAATAAGAAAATTGTAAAGCATTAATGAAAAGTATAAAAATAATAAACGTGTATGGATTAATTAAATAGTAAAATATGTAAAAAAAATATAATAAAGTTCATCTACATCAATCAAACATCAAATAAAGCATAAAATACACTTAATATCTCTAACTTTTTACACCAAAAGATTATAACTGTTCAAATGCTAAGCAAGATATTAATATATATATATTAGTTACACACCAACTAGTAATTATCCTAATAAACCAATAAAACTATTAAATAATATCAAAAAAAAAAAAAAGAATTGAGTGTTTTTGCTCGTTATCGTAATTGTTGCGCCTTACAGCCAGTGAATTGAGGTTATTGTTATATCTTAAATTTGTTTTTATCAAACCTCTTTATACTTTTTCCAACAAATTTTCTCTTTCTTTCATTTTTATTGTCTCACTAGTTCAACTAAAATATTCCAATCAAGAGAAATATGCAAGGTGTATACATGAGTTTAGGGAGCACTCGGGAAAACTTCCCTGTGCCAAGGCAAAAAATGACTCCTCAATTGTTTGAAGGGTGCCCAAGACAAGAACACTGTTCATTTCTAACTCCTCATGCACAGTTCATATGTGGCTAGGGAACGTGAAAGGTCAAATGAACCCAAGTAGTCGGTGCTCAAGGATAATACTAAGCAACAACAACTCACAAATGACAACAAATTTATATTCCCAACAATGACGCCATCTAGTACCAATAGCATCGACACCAAAACTCATGAAAAGGAGACGTGCCTTGACTTAACACTTTTTCAAAATAAATCTTATTTAAAAAGTATGTAAAATAGGTTTTCAAGGAAGTCAT
Source organism: Hylodesmum podocarpum (assembly GCA_026586105.1). Taxonomy (NCBI): domain Eukaryota; kingdom Viridiplantae; phylum Streptophyta; class Magnoliopsida; order Fabales; family Fabaceae; genus Hylodesmum; species Hylodesmum podocarpum. The sequence goes on from JALJEV010000638.1 coordinate 6,830,513, forward strand.
GCTTTTCATCTCTTCATGATTAGCACAATAGCATTTTTCTATTGCTAACATTCACGACTATTTAGTGCCAACATATATAATAACAAAACACAGGAACCCCAAAAGAGGCTTAACATATCTTTGAAATAAATATTGATTGGAAAAACGACTCGAAACTTGTGTGTCTATCACGAAATTATTAATAATAATCTTCATGAACGATGACTTGTTCTGTGATGTAGACCAAAAGAATAATGTATACTAATAACTCGTTTTTATAAATTAAATTTTATCGATCTAGTTATTAAATTAAAAAATATTATCTTATGATTATATATTTTAATATCTGATTATAGGTTAAAATTAATTTGATGAACAAATAACTAATTTTGGAATTGGATGAAATTGTTTTTATATATAATCTAATATCAATTAAGTTACACGATAATATCTAATATTAATAAACCCTGACTCACACACATGTAAATAGAGACAACATTTAAAAAAATATTGTTAAATCGTCCATAAATATATGCTATTGATACGCTTTGTCTATATTTTCTCAAATGATAGATAAAGTCTATGTTGCTAAAGCTTTTTAGTAACATTTTTACGTATTGAAGGCATGTCTTTTTAAAAAAGTTATTAAAAGCTATTTACAATTTTTTTTTACCTACAAAAGGGCAACATTTCCAAAAATATTGCTATTATACATTCACTACCTTGTAAAAAAGAAAAAGTGTAGCTTAAATTACATTTTCTGTCGGTTATAAACCACCCCAGTAATATTTTTTAGCAGCTTTCCGGAACATTCTCAATATTTCTTAGTGGTTGATATATAACATCCAAAAATTGTATATATATTGAATAACTTGTTAGTGACTATCACTTATTAGTGCTTTCTACCGTGACAGTGCTTAATTTAAAACATTTTGTAGGATGCCATGCTCTATAATGTCCACAAAATGGATGCACCAATTTCCAACTATTCTTCCTAGTCTGTGTATGAACATTTCAATAGGCGTTATTACGTGGTCATCACAATTTTAAAAATTAACTTTCCAATACAACCTCATTAGGTTCTTGTCAAGTAATGTGGAGTTCCTCTTTAGATAGCAGTAAATTTATCGCTCAAAATGTCATGATTTTGCCCTACTAAGTCACACATATAATTCTTCCCGAAAGGTTACAAAAACTGCACTGAACACATGCTGGCCGAAGGCCCGTCATAAGCATCGTCTAAAGAGATTCTGGCCACAAATTAGACTACAAACTAACCCAATCTTAATCATAATATTAAGACACAGATTAATAAAACGTGATTATCCTTGATATAGGGTAAGTCTGCAATGATTATCCTCGATGCAAGGTAAGCTTATAGTGGTCCCCACGTCAAAAGGTATAAATACAAAAATAGAGCCCCAAAATATGTATATTTTTCTTATTTCCATTATATAATTATTCTTTTATGCTCACGAGTCGAGAACTGAATCAGGATGGAAGTGTATTGTAGGCACCCTTTTCAAGGACCCTTTTGACCGAAGACCAAATTGAGAATAAGAAATTCGAGCTTGAAAAGATTGATTCAATTGGAAAACCAACCTGAGGACCTCGTACTTATAAGTACAACCATCTCTCGTTTGAATGAGATGTCACAAGATAGCAAAGCACAAATAATACAAAAGTGAGTTTCAAGCTTGCCAACGTATAAAGAAATATATTTAGTGAATACTGCAGTACGCAATTTAACTAATTATAAGACGTGAAAAAAGAAAAAAATATATATAAAATCAGTTGTGTATTACAATTGCAAAGTAAAATTTGACATATAAATCCCAACACAACTACGGATAAGCATATACCAAATACATAGAAAAAGAGGATTTCGAATTGTGAGGATATTAGCATGGTCAAACGCATGATATAAAAAAGACTTGATTAGATGTAAACTCTTGTTACCCAAAATACTCAATGACATGAAATACATAAGATTTATCATCAAATATTAATTATTATTTTTTTTATAAATGAGTTTAAGATTTATCATCAAATATTAATTATTACTTTTTTTATAAAAGTTTTTATACGATATCAATCTTATAATAGTTCAAGATGTTTAATTAGATATAAATTTCAACCTATATTGACCCACCATTTATGGTTATGCACCCTAATTTTCGTTAGTTTGGTATATGTTATTTTCGCACTATCTAGCATAGTTCCAGAAAAGAAAGTAGAAAATTTAACTTAAAAAAAAAAAGAAATTTTTTCTTAATTATATATATTATTATCATTTTACTCCAAAATATATACATTTATTTATGTATTCATGTATACTCAAGGATCTCTATATTTAGTGATGTCTATTTTCAATTACATTTTTCATCCACCTAGTTTGAAACTAATTTAAAACATTTGTTGATCTACTCGAATATAAATATATGATAACATTTAAAATCACTATGTACAATAAATTCAGTAATTCATTCATGATTTTTGAAGACTGAATATTACTTTTAATTGATATATTTTTATTTCAATTTTTTAAATTTAAAAAGTTATGTTTTCATTATTTATATTTTTAAAATATATTATTTTGATTTTCAAATATTTTATCATCAAAAAGTTTATTTTATAATGAAATCGTGCAGAATTTTTTCATTACTTTTCACATGCATATAGTTGTGTCTAAAAATCACCACTATGTTAATTAAATTATTTTTAAAATTTAAATTAATAACAATGTTGATGTAAAATTAATTTTTTAACTAAAAATACATTTCAGATCAAAATGATATATTTTAAAAATAAAAAATATATAATAGAACTTTTTGAACTTGAGGACCAAAATTTAAAATATTCAAATTTAAAAGAGTACTAAAAAACATATTTAGCCTTTTAGAAGAAAGACTTTTTGGCTTTAAGCGTACTTAATGTGACTTAAGAAGTCGAGTATAAATAAATAAAAGAATGAAATATATTTTTGGTCTCTTAAAAAGTACACCTAATTTAATTTTATTCATTTGAAAAAAATTTCTTTGTATTTGATTCTCTACATTTTGAACATGTATGATTTTAATCCAAATGTCAACAATGTTATTCTCTTTGTTAAAGTATATACTATCATTGTCCTATCAAATTTTTAAAAGTGAGTTATCTTGCCACATGTTTTATAATATTAATTTATTATTGAAATTAAATAATGAAATATTTTAAAACTTAGTAAAAGAATAAATATATTAAAATGTGGATCGACAAAAGTGAATTCGTAGAGAGAAGATTTTGTTAAAAAAAAAGTTTTCACCTTAACCCATTTAAAAGTTTAATCTAATGCATTATAATAAAATTTAAGAAGTTTAATAACTTATTTATAATTAAAAAAATATAAAAATTTAAAATGTGGAAATAAACATGGGGAATTTTTTTTCAAAATTTTAAAATTAAATTAAATGTATTTTCGAAATATTTGACGTATTCAATATTGCTGAGTTCTTCAAAATCTCATTATTAATTCCTATCACAATTACGTGGTGCACATTCTTTCTAATAAGTGCATTAATATTGTATTTTCTTTAATGAGAGACATAAGTACTTTACGATCACAAATAATTCCTAATACCTTTTTCCATTAGAAATCTCATTTTTATTGTGTTTGATACCCTCATTGTTTCTTTATTATTTTTTTATTCAGCCAAGCACATGAACTTAAAAACCTATATCATATGACATCTTCTGTCTATGCTTCCACATCATTCTCCAGCTAAAATTGCAATGTGTCTTAATTATTTCTGTGTAAGCAAAACCTCTTTGTTTTCCAAAGCTTCTCTTTTAAGTTTGAAGTCATGTAATTCTCTTTTTCCTTCGGTCAAAACTATATCATTCACAAATACATTCAACCAAAGATATATATAATTTTTTTAATGTTGTGAAGGAGGTCTACATTAAAGTCAACTAATGACTTAAAGTTGAACTCTAATATAATTTTATATGATTAAATTATTCAATTGTTTTGAGACAGTTTAATTTAGTCCTTAAAGATTAAAATTAAACTTTTAGTTATTAAAAATGAATTCTCATTCATGTTAATTCTGATAATAACATTTATTAATTAATGTCATCATCAGAACAGGTGATTTATCATGCTAAATAATGAATAACTCATAATTAATAACGTGAATGAATAAAAATGTAAAATGTGAATTGAATTAAATTAAATATGACATTAGAATTGAGAAATAATATTGAGGACTAAAATAAAATAAAAAAATATACTAAAATATTAAGGATTAATTTGAAATAAAAGAAAAATATTTATTAACATGTGAATGACGTAATTGAATTTAGTGACTGAGTGATACGTTTGTCTCACATCATCTAGACCTATTGTATATATATAAGTGAGAGCAAATCTCACTTCACAAGTCAGTTTGGTTTTGTGGGGTTGAGTTAGGTCCAACCCAAATTTCTAAATGGTATCAGAGTCTATTATAGATGTCGATAAAGATGTTGGGCCACCCGTTGGACCAATATTGGACTACCTTGAATATCGCTTCATATTAAAGCACCCCATCTGAATAGTTTCCACGCTCGAGAAGTCCAGTCCTTAACATTGAAAGGATGACCTAGTGATGAGACCTGTTGCATATATATAAGTGGGACAAACCTTACTTTAAAAATCGGGTTTTGTAAATTAAATTAGACTCAACCAATCAATATACTCTTTACATGCAAAGATTAAATTAAAAAATATTTTCGAAATTCATAACCTCTCAAGATCTTGTCCTTTTGTGTAACTTACATTTAACATTGAGTCTCAAGTTTTAGTCATCACTTATTTTCTTCTGTTTTTTTTTCCTTTGTTGAAGACCATTGTCATCTTATTTTCTCTTTCATTGTTTTGTTTATCAGTATGTTTTTATGTCCTATTTTTTGTTTTGTTAATTTTCTCCGTTTTCTCCTTCATTGCTATTTAGTCCGCGTCCATCCATTTAAAACAGAGAAGAATGGAAAAGTTCTTCATCAAATGGGTGTGTCAATTCTTCAATGGAGTCAACAATGGAGAAAAATGGTTTGGAGAAAAAAAATTTGTAGTTGTTGAAAACGTGATATTTCGATTTAGTCCCTCAATGTTATCGTATACTTGTTAAAACATTTTAATTTTGTTCACAGATATTCACTTCAATTTAGTCCTCCATTTAAGAATTTCACAATAAATTTTGATCTGTTTTCCACGTGTTGATCTACTTTTATTTGTCACATTCAATTCAATCCTTTGATGTATATCATGTTTCTATTAGTCTTCAAATTTATCTATCACTTGGTATGTGTAATTATTTATATTAAAGATATACGCTGACTAATACTCTTCTATGGGCCAATATGAATAGTGACAATAACTTTTAAATACTAAAAAAAAATTATTTTTGATCTTTTAGAAACTAAATTAACGTAACTCCGTTCTTTCATAAATATTGTCACAAGTAACCTAATTTTTTTAATTCTTTCTTAAGTAAAATATTTTACATTATTTCTCCAGATACTCAATTATTACAACCTTTTTATGAGATGATAACCAAAATAAAACCACGTATGACTTTTTTCTTTACTTTGATACTTTTCCATCAACCAGATAGATAACTTTTTTATAGACCCTATTTGAATCAATTATAGAGTTTTCAATTTCCAAAAATTCTTGACCACAAATAACTTACCTAACTTTATAACAAGGGATCCACTAGTCTTGAATGACCTAACAATGGTGGGTTAAAAACGTTTATGAATTCTTATAAAGAAAGAAAAAAGGAAAAATTAAAGAAGGGTAAGCATTCCCTTTTGGAAATGCAAATAAAATTAGGAGTTAAACCAGCACCCACTTGCATGTGGATGTCATATTCTCAAACTTTGTCTTTTCTCCGCCAATCGCTTTACTTCTTGGTTTAACTGTTGTGTTGGGAAAATTCTTATAGACTTTTACAACACTATATATATCACTCAACTAAAAATATCTATGAAAGAAAAAATCTACTTGTTCATGTCAAGGAACGAAGTTAACATCAAAACTTTTATAGACAGTTTTGAAAATTACTGAAAGAATTGCCTACTTTTCATAAATTATACGTAATATTCAATGACGGAAGATCATAGAAGCGGGGAGTCGTGGCCCCCAATTTTTTTTTTTTAAATTTAATATATATATATATATATATAATAAAATCTATTTTAAAAAATATATAAAAATATTGATGTGTACAAATTAAAAATTAAGATATTATACTTTAATATTAATTAACAATCGAAGATATTATTTTTGTGATATGTGATCATGATTGTGAAAATAATACTAACACTCCAATACAGACCAAACTATCATATATATATATATATATATATATATGAAGATCGTAACTAACTCCGTCGTTACTTTGTCTTTTTTTTTTTAATAAGATACAAGATGCTAACAATAAATTCAAAATCTAAAAATTGATTTTTTTTTTTGCTTTTTTTAATTATTTGAGATTTATTGGAATCAATGTAAACCTAAACATGAGACAACGAAAATAATGAACCCACACCTAAATCTAATGAGTTAAAATAAAAAAGTAAAAAAAAAAAACTATTTTTTTTAAACAAAGTTAATCGGTTAATCTTTTCTTTATTTATAGTTTGTGGTTAGAGATATTTTTGTTGCATCAACTCCACTGTAAAGTACATAAGTTATATCATAAAATCTATCATTGTATTCTTATGGATTTGAACATTAAAAGCATGAAAATATTATTTTAAATAATCTAGTTATTTTTTATATATATTCATAATCAGGGACAGAGCCTGGAAGGGTGGGAGAGGCCAAAATTTTTGTATTATTTTATTTTAATTTTACCTTATTTATTTATTTTTTTTAAAATGATTATATTTATTAATCACATAATAATTTTTGTTATGTCAAAAATTAAAATAAATTTGGGAAAAAATAAAATTTATTCTTAATATATATATATATATAAATTTATTATTAATATATAAATAAATATATATATATATATAAATATAAATTTATTATTAATATATAAATAAATAAATTTATTATAATATATATATATATATATATATATATATATATATATATATATATAGACGACGACCACCTACTCTTCAACGTGCCGCTGCCCCTTTCATAATTGCACTATTTTGTTTATTTACTTCAATATTAATCATAATGAAAAATATGTAACTTTTAATTTTAAATATATGAATATTAATCTTTTTAAAAATGATTAATCATGATGCAGTAATATTCTCAACTACAAATTTCAAAACACAGTGTTCTCTTGAGATTTTCAGATATAATTTGATTATTTATTCGTTTGAAGGGTATGTTATCATTGAGAAATTATTCTTAGTCTCAAATTGAATTTTGTTTTAATATTACAAAATTTAAGGCGGTGTATTTGAACATTTCGTATTCATTTTCACTGAAAATTTAAAAGTTAAAAAAATAAATAAATACGTATTTGATTGATATTTTTATGAAAATATTTTTAAAATAAAATGAAAATAAAGAAATATTGTAGTTCCATTTTTACAAGTTTCAAATAATTATTTTCAAAGATAAAAATTAAATATAAAAATAGAAAATAATTCATCGAACTAAATACCACCTAATATTTTAATCATAATCGTTACATTATAACTTTGCTAATTTATTTTTCATATAAAAATTAAAATGAAAAAGATAAGAACCAATGTGAAATATATGATCCAAGTACAAGAATGAAATATAAAATATATATAAAAAAATGTTTGATAGAAAATTTCAATATATAAATAATGAGATAATTATTTATAAAATATAAAAATAAAGAAAAGAAATAAATTATTTTTATAATCTTAAAACACCGACAAGTGATCAGATAAAATATATATTTTCTTTCTACGCAAAGATTAGGAGATTATATATCATTATTATCACTTTAACAAGTAACTCTTTAATTTTTTAGACTGAACCTATATTATTTAAAATAATTCTTTCTAAACTTAGGTCATTTTTAGACTGAGATTAATCTTCTAGAGTCTGATTAATAGAATGGAATAAAAAGAAAAAAAAAAGAAATTTAAATTAAAATAGAGTGGAACGACTAGATTAACCCCAATTTTCTGGATATTTTTAATGTTTTTGTTGCTGTCAAATAAACACAAAAGGGTTACATACTCCAACTTATTTAAAGAAAATTTTTTTAATACTTTTTTATATGGAAATATGAAATTAAATTATTAATTAAATTTTAAGAAATTAAAAATACTCATTAATATTAATAAATTTAAGTGTTTTTTTTTTATGTAAATGATATATATATATTTTAATGGAGACAATCGTACTTAAACATAAGATCGATACGAGTACCACAGCATTCGTTCTATTGTAAAATATGTATTTATTACACTCTCCATTATTTACTAGGTATTTGTTTAAAAAACGCACATCAACTGGTAAGAATACTCACAACTCGCATATGGTTATTTATAATCATAGAAAAACAATAAATTTATTTCATGGTAGCTAACTAAAATTATTTTGTGTTTCTAAATAAAATTATTTATTAATTATTGTAATTTAAGAAATATCACACTAAAAAAATATAAAATCAAATAAATTATTAAAATTGAAACAAAATCTTAAAATATTAAATGTATAATAATCTTATTACTAAAATTGAATGAAATATTAAATTACTTTCATCGTAACTATTTTAATACTGAGATTAAATTTTTTTATTTTATCCATATTTAATTTTAAAAAATTACTCATAAATAAATACCCACGTGTACTAATATCACAAAACTCATCACGCAAACAAATAGATCTTAAAAATCCAAATTCACCATTCATTTCTGGACGCATTTTACTCGCGTGTATTCGCAGACATAGATATATTTGTCTGACTAAGGCGAATAGCAAATTTCTCTTTTCCCAACCATTTTTTTTAATACAATTGTACATCAGTAATGAACTAAAACAACAGTAACATTATTTTATACAAAAATTACATACATCTTAGATAATCTTGAATAACAAAATTCTACATTCCATACAATTTTTTTTTTTTATACAATTGTACGTAAACTATGATAACATGATGATCCACAACAAGAAACGTGACTCGCAATTAAACATATTAATATCTTTATAATAAAATTTACTAGGAAAAAAAACGTTTAAAATAATAATTAAAAAAAAAAACTAGTCACTGTCACTAGGGCAAAAAGTTATGTTGTATATAATTTTTCGGCACAAGATGTGGAAGCAAAAAACATGAGAAGGAGGGAGAAGGATCCGTGGATTTGGCTATCCTGATTTTTGTCATCACTTGGACACAACCGCCACTTTCCAGTTCCACAGCCTAAAAAATAAAAAAAAAAGAATAGCAGTAAATGTTGAATTAAAAAAAGTTATAAATCCACCGTCACGTGCCTCTTGGTTGGCTCCATTTCTAGTTCTAGTTGTACCGAAAAGAATGAATGAACATGGTGGAGGAGATGTGGCTCTTTTGGAATATGTGCTTTCTCTGACACTCTCTTATTAACACTCAACAACTTCAACTTTTCAAGTTCTAGTTTTAGTTCCACACCGAGAAAAACAAGTGAATGGCGGTGGAGTATACATGCTGCGAAACGCAGTTCTTTGTCCACATACTTATCATCGTTTTTCTTGTCCTCTTCGCGGGCCTCATGTCTGGCCTCACTTTGGGCCTCATGTCTCTCAGCCTCGTTGATCTTGAAGTCCTCGCTAAGTCTGGTACTCCCCAGGATCGTAAGCACGCTGGTATTATTCTCTCTCTCTCTCTATATCTATCTATCTATCTATCTATATGCTATTTCCTTGTTTCACTAAGATGCGCACAAGAACCACTGCGCACTTTGTGAGTGACTGAAATTTCTGGAATCATTTGCATAGAAGCATAATTGTTTCAGATTTTGTTTAGCTGAACATTTTGTTCTAGTTTTAACTGCAATATAAATTAAAATACGAAAAAAATTGAGTTTTTACTTTATTTATTATTTAAAATTGTGTGGAATTCGTTTTCAATTAAAAGTGATAGGTCAAGCATCTAATGGTTCATTTGGTCACATTAATAAAAAGCTAAAGGGAAGAGATTAAGTACTGTTGTTGATTAAAATTTTGTTCTACAGATATTTGGGAGTTTTTTAAAAAATCATGACAATATGATCTAGGTTGTCAAGATTTTAGGGATAAATGAAATCCTTAGCTGAATATTATCCGGACATAAGTTAGATAAAGTTCTTTATTTGATGCTGTTCTCCAATTAGAATTGAAGTTTTTCTTCGATAATCCGTATATTGAATTTTTATATTCATCTTAATGAAACTCTAATTCTGATAGGATAACAACAACAAAAGTGACTAAGGAATTGCATCTATGTATTATCCAGATTATCCCATGTTGAAGAGATTTAGGGAAAGAACATGATTGCTGCTTCTTTTGTTTTGGGAATATGATTGGTTTTCTAACTGTTTGAACTGGCGTTTGGTTTTGTCTTTACAGAGAAAATATTGCCTGTTGTCAAAAACCAACATTTATTGCTTTGTACACTGCTAATTTGCAATGCGGCAGCTATGGAGGTACACCTACAATCATACGTTGCTCTTTATGATGGCATGTGGACTTCATATTCTAAACGATTGTTGCTTTTTTCAGGCACTTCCTATTTTTCTTGATGGTCTTGTTACTGCATGGGGGGCTATCCTGATTTCAGTGACGTTAATTCTTTTGTTTGGTGAGGTGAGCACTTCTGTCGTTACGTGTTTAAAGTATAAGCAAAATGCATTCATGTCACAGAAATCAGTACTGTTACATCCCTTTTGATACATCTAATATGGAAGGGAAAAATTTCATTTCTACCATGATTTATTCATCTTGTACATCAATTTCAATCATGAGAAGTAGTTAAGTTTGTAAATCTTACTTTCTACTGGCCAGTGTTCATCTTCTATTAACCTTGGTAGTTAGTAAGATCCTGCTGAATGGTGGTTCTAAACTTTTGAATTGAGGCACCTGTAGCCGATATTTATTTGTTCGATATTTAATATGAATAGATTAACATTCAAATACTTGGTGTTGCCTGTGAAAGTGCCATGACATATGTCTACTTGTGTGAAGATTATACCCCAATCAGTTTGTTCTCGGTATGGCTTGGCGATTGGTGCATCAGTGGCTCCCTTTGTCCGTGTGCTTGTCTGCATTTGTTTTCCGGTTGCTTTTCCAATTAGTAAGGTAATACAGTTAGCAGAATATTTATTATTTCTATTTGGGTATATATGGATCAAATTTAATTTGTTTTGTCATGATTTTCATTTCCTTATTGGCTTTTTGTGCATTATGTGGTTTTCCAGTTGCTGGATTTTTTGCTGGGCCATCGACATGAAGCCCTGTTTCGTAGAGCAGAGTTGAAAACACTTGTAAATTTGCATGGTAATGAGGTCTGTATCAGAGCAATATGATATTAATAGTTGATATAAAGGCATCTGTCTTTCTGTGTTTCATAAGTGTGCTGCACTCTCTTAGCTTCTCTTTTCAATAATAAATATGGAATTTGTGTGAGATGTCACTAAGGGCTATCTTATCTTCTAATCTTCTGGTTATTTGGAATCCTGCACACGGACATTCATGCTTCCGTGTGTTTGTTGTTGATTGTCATTGTTGAAATGTTTAGGCTGGAAAAGGAGGGGAACTGACACATGATGAAACAACAATCATTGCTGGGGCACTTGAACTCAGTGAGAAGACAGCCAAGGATGCCATGACTCCAATATCTGAAACATTTGCTGTTGATATTAATTCAAAGCTTGATAGGTAAGGTGTACTCGATAATTTATAAACGAAAGTTAACCTATGTATATTATACAAATTTTATTCATATAATTAAATGTCTATGACAAAGCAGGGAACTTATGAATGAAATATTGGAGAATGGGCATAGTAGAGTCCCAGTCTATTATGAGCACCCTACAAACATTATTGGACTAATACTGGTAAAGTGTTTTCTTTCCCCCGCCTCCTTTAAAGTTGAACATTCATTCACCAATCACCATAGAAGAAAAATTACTGTAAACAGTAAAAACCACACGCAGCTTAACCTTGATTGCTTTGTTGTGTAATCCCACTATCAGTTGAAGTGCTGCTGCATGTTGGTCAACTGTGAAACAAGCTTAGTACTCCATTACCTGGCAGGAAATAGAGCCTCAAGGCCCTGTGACATTTATAACATTATTGAGAACTGTAATTGGGTGGTCAACTATTAGTCAAAATGTTACATGTTAATTTTGTTGTAATGAATAAGGATGTGTGTCACTTCCCTAAACTTTGTATGATGATTGATATTCCTTTGCGTTATTCCTTTCTTTTCTCAATATATTTTTCTTTTGCTTGCTCAATGGATGTTTTGTAAATCCTTTATTTTTGTGATACTACTTTTTTTCTAAATGTATGCTGCTTAATTTTAGGTCAAGAATTTATTGACAGTTCATCCAGAAGATGAAGCACCGGTGAAGAGTGTAACCATACGCAGGATTCCAAGGTACCTTGTATATATGTTTTGCCGGTTTAATGGGAAAATCACATTGGTTTTGTATTATGCTTAATTACGTCACCATAAATTCATATTTAGAAATTACGTATATTAACAGGGTTCCAGAAAGTATGCCACTTTATGACATTCTGAACGAGTTCCAGAAGGGCCATAGCCATATGGCAGTTGTTGTGAGGGTGTGTGACAAAGAAAAGCAACAATCTCCCCAAAATAATGCAAATGGTAAGAACATGCTATAAACAGGTTAAAGCCTTGAAAATTAAAATTTCTTTCTTAATAAATGCTGTATGTGTCTCACGCCTCTGAAATAGGCTCGGTCAGAGATGTGAAGGTGGACATTGATGGTGAAAAGCCTACCAAAGAGAAACCGAAACCAAAGATGCCTCTCCATAAGTGGAAAAGTTTTCCAAACACAAACAAGTCAAATAGGGGTGGTTCACGGAGCAGAAAATGGTCGAAAAATATGTACTCGGATATTTTGGAGTTAGATCCCCTTCCAAAGCTCCCTGAAGAAGAAGAAGCTGTTGGAATTATTACGATGGAAGATGTCATTGAAGAACTTTTACAGGTACTTATGGTCACTCTGAATTCACTCTTAATGCATTCTAATTGTAGATAAAAATGCTTGTTTTCATGTAAAAAGTTTTGCTGATGTTAGTATTCCCAATGTAGGAGGAGATCTTTGATGAAACGGATCATCATTTTGAAGACTCATGACAGTGGCTTTTCCGTAATACCTTTCATGACAGTTGTTTTGAATAATTAGATAGTGCGGTTTAGGGTGACACCTGCTGTTTTGAGATCTGAGTTGGTTTTGGAACTTGTAAGCTATTATCAGTAATGAAATGCAGGGACCAGACAGCTGTTAATACACCGAACCTTCTCTCTGAGATGTACATGAATGAATGTGTGTATTTATCGCAATGTAGCATGCCAGCAAGGCAGAAAAATATGTGTATTTGCGTGTTACTTTATTTTGATTAATTGATAGCTACTTGTATTGATTGCGTAAGTATTTGGTACAATCCATGAATTGATAGCATGCACAGGAATTAATGAATTTGACCAGAGAAAATGTACAACAATCCAACAATAAATACACAGAGTAATTGGAACATGAAGTGATTTTAATTTTATGGAAAATATATTAATTTTAATTGTTAAATTTTAACAATTTAATGCAATCAACTTATAGAAATTGACGATTCAAAATATGCTGCGTGAGTGGCTCGTGTGCTAGTGCTTGTGTATACACACAAAATAGGTTGGATTTGATGAATTGGTTCATGTATTTTGTTGAAAAACATGGATTGGGTTTAAAAGTTTTAAGCTTGATTTGTTTTTTTTTTTTTTAGACTTTTTCTCTTGGCACCCAATTTCCGAAATTTAAAAAAGGGTGGGTGCAGAAATTTTTAGGGTGCATTTAAGAAATTCTCTTTATTTTATACCTAAAATTTAGCTTGTTGAGATCAAGCTAATCTGCAATGGACTGAGTCAATTTGTTGGCTTGATTATTTGTTTATTCTAAGAGAGTTTATTATTCCAACTTGAAATTATTAAATTAGGTTGGAATTTTATTCTTATTTCTTTTAGTCATAGTTAACTTTTGGTTTGAATATAATTATATTTGATCCTAAGTCAAAGTGAGATAAGGTTTTTCTAGTCCGTGGAATTTAAATCTTTTATGAAGAAAATAAGCCGGTAAACTACCTATTTGATGCTGCAATGCAACCTATTTGACTCTTCTTGAAAGTGAGACAAGAGTTTATTTTAACCACATAAAATCGATGATTAAAATAAGAATTATCCCTCAACTATGTAAATTAATAAGGATATATCTCTTCTAAAAATAAAAATAGATGAATGAGCTGAAATAATACACTTTAATTTTTGCCTCATAATGAAAAAGAGTTGGAAACCAGAACTTTCTCACCTTCACGAATTGACTGTCCTTGTGCCTCATCATTAATCGCACCGTACAAGATAATTATTGCATGGGTCCTCCCAGAGTAGATTTGGTCAGAAATATTAATAAAAGGGAATTGGGTTCCTTGGTCTTGAACATTTGATGGTAGATTCGATTAACATCTCTCATAACGCTGAAATTCAACAAATTAGCATCCCCGGACGTACTTGGTACTTGGCAGAGAGTGATCATACAGAGCTAGATTTAACTTTTAATATAAATGTAGATTGAAATTTTTATATTTAATATTTTGTAGACTCAAATTAGGTAGAAAACATTATAATTAAATGTATTAGATTAATTATACAGTTATTATTTAGAATTTTAATCTAAATATAATATACATAATATGCACCAATGAATTAAATTTGCATGAAAATTGTTCGTAAAATTTAAATTAAAATATTGTGTGATTCATTTTATTGTACTATTTTTCATTTATCAATTTTTTTTATTTAATTGTCCTTGTATAAAATGAATAAGTGATATCAAAATAATTTTTTGAATAATAAACAATATATTTATTTTATTTAGATTTTATCACTCTAGTCTTTTGCTACATTCTTATCCCATAGGGTAAAAGTCATACTAGGGGTAATTTCAGAAAGAAATTTCCCGTATAGGTTAAGTTTGGAACTAATTCTCTAAGGGGGATTGTTTGTGAAGACGAACGCTGATTTTTGACTTCAATTTACAAAGAAGATGATCACTAAGGTTAGACTTCACTGGAGTGTGACACGTGTCATCGAAAGTGGTTTGGGGACAGACAAGTGGCTGACTAGTGTAGGGTGCATGGTTACGTAGCAGAAGTCGACCAAGAGTATTCGTCTTCAATCTAGTGTTGACACGTGGCGTTTTTTGGTTGGCCACGGTGAAGTCGACTTCCTATGTTCGTCTTCAACAAGGGATTGCCACGTGTCAAAAATTGACTGGCCACAGGTGAAGACGAAACCCTACTTTTGTTTTCAACCTGATGCCGCCACGTGTTAATTTTTCGTTGGCCGTTACTGAAGTCGACCAACGTTGTTCGTCTTCAACAAGGGATTGCCACGTGTCGAATTTTCATTAGCCATTGTTGAAGTCGACTGGTGTTGTTTGTCTTCAGCCAGGATTTGCCACGTGTCAAAATTTAATTGGATGGGGTGGAGTCGAACTACAAATTTCGTCTTCATGAAGTCGAATACCATATTTCGTCTTTGATTTCCAGGTCTATAAATATTAGCCCCGCTTCAGTTCCAATTCACACATAAATTTAGTTCCTGAAGAAGAAGTACGGTACGTTTTATTTGATTTGTTTTGTCTTTTTTTTATTTTATATATATAGTATATTTGATTAATATTTTATTTTTTGTAGATTAAAGTTGTAAAGTTATGGCGCCAACAATAGTAATTGTTGTATACATTAATGGTAGAGTTGTTGATTGTGAGGAAGGAATAAAATTTGAAGGTTCAAAAAAGGTTATACAAATCGAAAGAAACATAAGTTTTCAACAGTTAAAAACAACCATAAAACATAAATTTAAATTACAATCGAATCAAGTAATAGAATCTATTATAAGTAGGTATCTAATAGGTAACGAATATGCAGCATTTTAAGTAGCTGATGACGCTGATGTGAATCTTATGATTACTCTCATTTTGAACAACCGGGCATGGGTCATATAAAATTGTGTGTAGAAGTAGTTGTTACAGGTACTGCTTCGTCATATAATAATGATCGTGTTTTTGAGAACGACGACGGTAGCTCGTACGATGGAGGATGTACAAGATTATTTTCAAACGACGACGATGATGAAGATTATACTGTGTCAGATTCGTTTGTTGAGTCATTTTCTGATTCGGAAGATTTTGAAGGTCATTTTCCTGAATCAGACGATGATGAAATAAACAACTTAAGTTTGAATGTGCAGCCAAATGCGGTGGCGGTGACTGAAGCAGGTTAATAAATTTTTTATTAACTATCCATGTTTTCCAATTTAATATAGAAATATTTATAATTAATGATGTTGTAGGAGGAAGCCAAGAACCATTTTGACATAATACGCCACATTACACTGATATCAATTGGGATCACCCTGATCAAGAAGAGTTGTTAGGTTTTACTGCCCCTTCAATTTGGGAGTCAGGTCAAGATTTTTTTGTTGGTTTAGAATTTGACGACAAAGTCAGTGTGCAAAGGGGCTTGAAACGTTATCTTATGAATGTTCATCAAACTGCGAAAGTGATTGAATCCAAGTCAAATACCTATGTTGTTCGATGTCATCATGCTACTTCTGAAGTTAGATGTCCTTTCTATATGCGTGCTATGCAATCTAAGAGGACCCAAAGATGGAAAGTAACGAAATGGGGAGGACCACATACGTGTTTGAATTCTAGTTTAAGCCAAGACCACATAAACTTGGATTCTGATTTGATCAGTACATGTATATTGGGTAAGTACTAATTTGTTATGATATTGAATATAATATTTATAGGAAAATATATTGTGACTAATTTTATGTAAACAGGGATGATTAGGGAAGATCCATCGATAAAAATTGGATTGGTTCAAGAAAGAGTTTCAAGTATTTTCAACTATAAGATTTCTTACAAGAAGGCATGGCTAGGCAAACAAAAAGCGATGACCATGGTGTATGGTGATTGGGCTGAATCATACGCTGAACTTCCTATATGGTTGGAATACATGAGAAGACACTCTCCAGATTCATATTATGAAATTTGTGATGAAGATTATTTTGTGGTAACACTCGCATTAATGAATTTAGACAATTTCAACGAGTGTTTTGGACATATAAGCAATGTGGTGATGCATTTAATTTTTGTAAGCCAATAATACAAATCGATGGTACACACTTGTACGGGAGATATCGCGGAACATTGTTAATAGTAACGACGCAAGATGGAAATGGTTGTGTTTTACCTCTTGTATTTGCTGTTGTTGAAGGTGAAACACTAGAAGCATGGACGTGGTTTCTCAGGCTCTTACGTGCACATGTAACCGATAAATCAGGGATTAGCTTAATTTCTGATAGACATCGAAGCATAAAGTCCGCCATCGAGAATGAACAAAATGGTTGGAGTCAACCTTATGCACATCATTTCTACTGTATTAGACACATTGCCTCCAACTTTAATCACAAGTTCAAGAACCAGAAACAAAAAAGCATGTCGGTGAAATTAGGTACTAATTTTTATATTATTTTTTTGTTGGCTAATATCATTGATGTTGATTATTATAACTCTCATGTCTTTACATATAAATATTTTTTTTTTGTAGGGTATGCTCCATGTAAACATATATTTGACATAAATTTGGAGAAATTTTGTGAACAAAGCCCGAAAGTATGTAGATGGATACAAGGAATTTCGAAAGAAAAATGGAGTATGGCTTACGATGAAAAAGATTGTCGGTATGGGCATATGACCACAAATTTGTTTGAATGCGTGAATAAAGTTTTCAAAGGTTGCAGAAATCTCCTTATCACGGCACTTGTGATGGCAACATATAGTCGGTGTCGAGAATATTTCGTTGAAAGAGGTCGTCGAGCAAAACAAGAAATACTAAAAACCAACAAGAAATACCTACCTTATGTGCATGTTTATCTGGGTTACGTCGTGGAGGTAACTCACTGCTGGCTGCATCATCAAAGTGAGGGTCAAAATCTGCAGCCAATAAATTATCCATAAAATCTAGATCAGCTGGTATATTGTAAGGTGGGCCTAGAGGTGTAGTAGGAGTCCTCAAACCAACTACATCAGTAGGCATAGGTGATGACCCAAAAATATGTTGCACAACTATATCTGGGTCTTCTGGAAACTCTGGTGCATGCACAGGTGAGGGGTGATGCGACGGTGGATACAAAAACATAGGAGGAAACTGCGACGGAGCCTGTGTGAAATCAACAGGAGTGTAATACATGTCGTGACTCCTCTCTGATATAGGCGGAAGAATGTGAGTATGTGACTTTATCGGCGTCCGGTTATGGGATATGCCTGTCGTCTCAACACTACTGAATGGGAAGTGGACATCTGGAGCAGGTCTCCTCTCCACACCCAGAGGAGCACTAGTAGCTGACTCTAATACTCTCGCAGCCTCTGTAGACATCGTCGCCAAACACATGCTCAACTCCCTCATAAGGTCACTAGTGATAGTCTTTAATCCTTGAGGGGTCCCCAAAAACCACAAATTTTGGGAAACATTGCCCTAATAATAATAATAATAATAATTTCAATGTTAGTATCAACCAGTAAAGAAATATATTTACTTTTAATTCAAAGTGATTAATGTTTTACCACTAATGCAGTCTGTGCCAACTTCGGGCAGATGAACATCTTAGTCTTCTTCCTATACCACACCATGTAGTCATCATTTTAACTAATAGGACGAGAGTCTAGTACACTATTAACAACGTACTGCAGACGGCTCTCCCAGGTCTGCAGTACAGACTCATAGAGTGAAATCCATCAACGATCTTCCTTCCCCCTCAAGGTAAGCTGATCTAACTGAGGCACAGACTGAGATGGGTCAGCAGGTATGAACTGTCGCATACCAAACTGTCTCACAACCCTATCCAGTTGGTGCCACTCTATTATGTGGAAGCATATAAGTGGCACCACAGCTCTCCATATATCAACACCATCATGAAAAACAGGAGGTACATACTGCACTATGTCCATAGAATACGGTTCCCACTCAACCTACAATAATTTAACATATAAGTTAACATAAAATAATATTATAATAAACGTAAATTAAAAAATTAACATATTAATTTCTTAAATTTACCTCGTGATCAGGTAAGATGTCTAACTTGTGTCGAATATGCTCAACACTATGGTCATAATTAATAGTACGAATCACCGGTATCCATCTACAAAATGGCATAAAAAAATTAAACATTTAACAAAATTTAAGGCTCGATTTAAATTAATTCAAATAAAAACAAATACCGGTGACTAATCGGAAGATGTGGCAAATAAGGTGCAGTGACGTGTGGCACAATGCTCATAAACCTCTCCCATGCCCACAGCTGTACCAACACGGTCATACCACCCATACCAAGGATCTCTGGGTTAGTGGCATTGCATAACTCTTTGTACAAGTTCCCCAAAACAGCACTGCCCCATGAATAAGATCTAATCTCATCAAATTCCCTAAGGAACTGTAACCACTTTAACGAAACCCATGATCCACTTCTATCAACAAACATAACACCGCCTATAAAGCGTAGAATCCATGCTCGTGTATACCCCGAACATATTAGATAGCCAACTCAGCTTAATTGTTGACCCTTTCACTGCACTCTGTAATGGCCTAACACCTAACACCTCCTCGCACAAATCAATCCACTATCCGTGTGTCGGGGCAATCAAAGGTTTACCATCAATGGGTAAACCGAGCAACATGGCTACGTCCTGGAGAGTGATCGTGCACTCACCACATCGCATATGAAATGTGTGCGTCTCCGGCCTCTATCGCTCGATAAAAGCATTAAGAACGCCGTGATTAATCTGTTTAAAAAATAATCAAATTAAATAATTAATTTATAACTAACTTTATGAATTGTAAAATAATTTAAAATAACAATGTACTTAAAAAATTATAATAATTAAAATCATGTAAAATATTAAGACGATAACTTAAGACTAATTAATAAAAAATTATATACATAACTAACTTTTATTTTTCTAAATAAAATATTAACTAACTAAGAATTCCAATGAGTAAAATTAACTTTTTTACTAATAAACTAAATTAAAGAAAATCTAAAAAATTAATCACATACTTCAATTATTTTTTTTCCTTTGATATATAATTAATCTAAATTATATTATTAACTAACTTAAATTAAAGTAAACTAAAATAAATGAACTAAATTTCTAAATTTTTTTCCCAATTACATTCTTAACTCACTAACGTAAATTTAATTTTTTTTAAAATATATTATTAACTAACTAACTTATTTCTAACAGTTATTTTTAACTAAGTATATTATGATTTCTAACAATTATTTTAAAATATATTATTTACTAACTAACTTATTGGAGAAATTCCGCTATAGCCTCCGGAAAATTTGTCCCTCCCATATATAATGGAACTGATCGACGTAATTTTAACTTTCTTATTTCCCCTCCATTCCACACGTGCTTCGAAATATGAGATTTTTGCAGCCACAATACATCTTCCTCAATAGGACCACACTCTACTCTTATACCAGTTGCAGATGATGAGGAAGCCATATTTTAGTAAAGGACAAGAAGAATAAAATAAACAACTGAGTAGAGACAACAAGGAGACAAACAGAGAGACAAGAAGAGACAGTGAAGAAGTAAAAAACAGTTTTTACTTCGTCCACTCCTTATATAGTGGTCCCAGGGAGAGAAAAATTTCATACTGAAGTCGACCGACTTCATCTTGTCCAGTGAAATTTTGCCACTTGTCAAATCCCCCTTGAAGACGACGGTTCGCGTTCGACTTCACCCTCCTCCAATCAAATTTCGACACGTGTCATCACCTGGGTGAAGACGAATGTTGTTGATCGACTTCAACGATGGCCAATGACAACTAGACACGTGGCGGCACTAGGTTGAAGACGAAAGTAAGGTTTCGTCTTCATCTTCTGCCACTAAAATTTTGCCACGTGGCACTTCCCTGTTGAAGACGAATTGTGTTAGTCGACTTCAACTTTGACCAACCAAAAGAAGCCACGTGTCAGTCACAGATTGAAGACGAACTCTCGTGGTTGACTTCTACCACGTACCCATGCAGCCAACAAAATTCAGCCACCTGTCTACCCCTTTACAACTTGTCATGACACATTTTATTCTCCTATGAAGTCGAATCGTGCTGGTCGTCTTCTACGTAAACTGAAGTTGAACGTCTTCTTTCGTCTTCAAAAACAACTCCCCTCAAGGAATTAGTTTGAAACTTAGCCTATCCAGGGAATTTGTTTCCAAATTTACCCCTAACAGGACTTTTACCCTATCCCATATTATTTTAAAGTATTTTGTATATTTTTTTTATAAAATTCGAAATTTGGCTAAATCTTTATCCGATGTTGTTTTAAAGTATTTTGTATATTTTTTTTTTGTAAAATTCGAAATTAATATGTAACTTTTGATCTATATTTTAATTTGGTGGAAGACTAACAACTTATATATTCTTTGTTTTACGGTAATTCTAATTGATATTTTTATTGTGAGAAATTTTTTCTTAATAAGAACAATGACTTCCTCTTACAATGAAGACTACTTAACTTGTATATAACTTATATTAAAATAAATACGTCAAAATGTATAAAAATTGATTAACTTACACATAACTTATATTAAAATAAATACGTCAAAATGTATACTTTTTTTTTTAAGTACTACCAATTGCATTCTCGTCACTTTTAGATAAATTGTCATCAATATATTTTGTTATATAATTTTTAATATATGATCACTTTCGTATGATTTTTAATATATGAATTAGATACTCAATAGTTTTTATCATCATTAAAGTATATATAACCTCTTCCTTTATTTATATATATATATATATACCACTTCCAATTTAATATTACTACATTATTATGATTTGACAATAAAAAAATAGTTATACAAAAAATTAACATTATTTATGCTATTAGCTTTAACATATAATTTAATATTATTCATATTTTTTCTTTAATAAATATCAAATAATTATTTTAACATCTTTTTCATCGCATACATATTTATTTACAACATAATATCTAACAGAAAAAAACTAATAACTCTGTATGATTATAGTTCTAATTTCTAATTGATTCTATTGTGTAATTTATTATAAGTAATTTCTCATTTTATTTACAACATTTTACGTATTTTTTCAAATGTTACACTCTCGGCACCTTCTAAAATTCTTCTATTAATGTATATGATTATTATAATTATAAATGTTATCTTTCCGAAGCATAATATCTACACAAATAATATAACTATCTATTTATTTATTATCATTAATAATAATAATTGTAAAAAAAGGTAATTTATATACAAATACAAATTCATTTACGTACTGATAAATAAAATTATACATACAATAATTAAATGAAATCACATATCTAAGGATAAAAAATACGATTATAAAAATAAATCTTGAGAATGCTAAATAAATGGGAAAGAGATATATATACGAAACACATACGCAAGATAAACTTACAAATAGGAGAGATGTCACATGTATATTATAAGGACAGGTTACACCTCAATTAAAACATAGGACCCACTTGTGTCTCATGTGTGACTGACTTGCACCACCCTCCATCATAAGGGCAAAACTAGCCTTAGCTTAAAGGCATGGCAAGCTTAGGCCACACTAACCATAAGCATCCGGACCCTTCAACCCATGTACTAAATACTTCCAAAACAATCTGATTTTCGTAAATAAGTCATCAAACAACACAATTAGACTACTCTTTGGCAAATATTGCATTAAGACAACACACAAGTCCAGGGGTTTCAGTGTAATTAATGGGTTTTTAGGAAAAATATTTGATAGATAACTGTAATACGCAAACAACCAGACAACCAATTATAAAATGTGAAGAGAGAGAAATATGTATACGTATAAAGTGTGAAGAGAGAGAAATACGCAAATATTCTGTGAGTGAGTTGACTGGTTGGCTGCGTATTGTAGTTGTTAGCGTAATAAAGTTGAATTTTTAGTATGTGTAACTGTGTAAGGGATTTGTTCTCTCTTTTGTTTAGAAAACATAAGAGAACACAAGGCCAATGGCCAAGGAGGTAATTGACCTGTGACTATCCTTTCATCTTACCACAATATTCTTTCTTTGCCTCTAGCTAAAGTCTTGAGAATCTATACTATAGGCATGTTTCAAAATGAGGTTAAATTATATGGTGCACAGATAAGACGAATTGAGCTTTTACCGTTAATGTGGTGATAAACATCACTTGACTGTGTAAATAAGCAATCGATAGGAGATACAATTTTTGTTGCCATGCAAATATTCTCCCATGGTATCTACCCGAATCAATTCTACCTTAAACACTATTATATATATATATATATATATATATATATATATATATATATATATATATATATATATATATAGATTGTTAAGTTAAAATAATTTAATATTTTAATTCTGATAATTACAAAACAGACAGATAAGTAATCAGACGCAGACGGAACAATGATCAGATAGATCATTGATAAGCATAGACGAAGAAAGCATCAACAAGATCAGACACACAAAGTTTCAAGACGAAGTGTTTAAGTCATCAAACTTCAAAGCAACTACATCAGATGAAGCCTTCTAAGATCAAGACGCAGTGCTTATCTCAACTTCAAGTCATGAGTTCAAATTTGAAGATATGAAGACTGAAGTTGAAGATAAAGAAGAAAGATAAATGATTGGGTTATAAGCTTAGTCTTAAATTCATTTGTCTATTGGAGTTTAATGAAGTTCAGATGAAGAGTAACATGTGTATCATCTCAAATCAAACTGTTACTCAGAAGTTTCTAAAGGTGGAAAGAGATATGGTCTTGACCTCTACAACACGAAAAGTAAATAGTATTTTTCGGTGAAATCTTTAAGCAAATCAGTCAAAGTCTGATCTCGCGATGACTTCCATTGTGAAATCAATAAATGTTCTAATTGCTCACTCTGCCAAATGTTGGAGTACCCAAGAAAAAGTACAAATGTTCAAATCTTTAGTCTAACAGATACTTCAAGGAGCTCCCTATAAAAAGACTTCATTGCAACGAGTTGAAGTTGACGAACACGCTCAAAGCTATCAATCTTATTCCCTCTCAAAGTTTCGCTCAAACAAAGTTCACTTACCCTGAACTAAATTCTGTACTTGTTGTAATATATCTCTCTGCATAGAGGATTCTTTTCTTTGTGAATATTTGTAAACCACTGTTGTGTGGTGTTTGTAACTTGAGGAGACTAAGTGTTTAAAGAATACCTGTGTTTTAGCCTAAGGAGGCTAAACATGCAACAGAAATCAATTAAAGCGATAAAAGCAATAAGAAAACAGAATTGCAGAATTGGATATAGTTGCAGAAATAATCAATCAACAAACATCAATTTAATCTCTATCGGTTCCTTATTTCTCTCATTGGTTCAACAAAATAAGAGTAAAAGTTTATGCCGTGTATTGAAATCAGAATCTTTGTGTTTCAACACCGAACTAACACTCCGAAATATCAAAGTATTATCATCGAACACTTGGTGCCCTTTACTTATGATGAAGACATCAAGACCCAAGAGTATGAGGCCCATGATAAGAAGCATCAAAATCAAGACCCAATCCATGAAATGATTGGACCCATGAATAGGAGCAGATTCAAAAAAGGCCCAAGAAGCATTACAACTCAAGGTAGCCCATGTGCTTGAGACTGAATTGTTAGCGGCCCAACAAACACGGAAGCTGATAACATGTATAGCCTACCTGGTGGACTAGGAGGCCCATTTATGTTGTAATAGACTTTAAAATAAATAATTTCGTACAAGGCCCATTTACTTATAGACCCATTTCGTATTAGGTAAACTTAATTAGTATTAAACTTGTAGGAATTGAGAACGGAGGCAGATCATTATTCAATTTGATATTTTTGTGAGTTTAAGCTCTGCTAGGGTTCTTCCTTACATCCTCGATTTTATTAGGAATTCTTCGATTCATGTGTGGCGATCATCCTTGGCTTATTAAACATTCTTGTTTATGTGACGCCTTCCTCTTCGTATCTATCTTTCTTTGTTTATTTTGCATTTTCATTATATAAAATAATTCTGAAGTTTCAACCATCTTCAAACCCTAATTCTCAAATGTCGAGTATTCCATTAATTCTGAGTTAGGATCATATCATCTGGTATCAGAGCTTCGACTCTTAATTTTCATATGACTGGAATAAGTGGTCATGAATGTGTGCGAAGATGCAGTGGAAGAATGAACTAAGATTCGAGGACGAATCTCCTCGAAGAGAGAGAGTATGATGTGAACCGAAAATCCTACTCTGTTATTTCGTACATATTTTTAGGCTACAATTAATTTGTTTTAATAAGTCATTTAATGTGTCTCTAATAGGGTTTTTGTTACTGTATTATTTTATTATCTTTGTTTTTATTATTTTCGTAAAGATTTATAGGCTAAGTTCAATGTATCTGCATTTATAGGCTAAGTTCAGTGTACCTGCTTATGTAGGCTAAGTTCAATGTACCTGCATTTGTAGGCTAAGTTCAATGTATCTGCATCTCATTCAGCTCATAAATAGATACATTTTGTATTTTGAGGGAGAGTCAATTTGAATAAAATGAGTATTTCTCCGTTATGAGAGTTTTTTTTAGTTCTTGTGAAAAGAACTAAATATGATCTTATCAATCTCTTAATTGTGTGACGATCTGACTAATATGATCTTATCAATCTTTTGATTGTGTGGCGATCAAACCCATGACTTATCACTCACATTCTCATCCCTTTCCTGAGTGTGGCGTCAATATCCTTCTCCAAAAAAAATTAAAAAAAATATGAATAATCAAGACGATCCCCTTCCGCGAACGCGTCAATTGGTATCAGAGCAATCTGTTTTGAATGTGCTTAGAAAAGAGCAATTGTATGCCAATCTGGAAAAATGAATCTTTTATTCTGATCATGTGGTATTCCTTGGATATGTTATTAGCGCTAAAGGGGTACAAGTAGATGTGGAAAAGGTTAAGGCCATCCAAGAATGGCCAACACCTAAGACTGTGAGTGAGGTGAGGGGATTTCATGGGCTAGCAAAATTTTATAGGAGATTTGTTAAAGATTTTAGTACCTTGGCTGCACCTTTAAATGAAGTTACTAAGAAAAATGTAGGATTCAAGTGGGGTGAAAATCAAGAAAAGGCATTTATTGCTCTTAAGCATGAATTAACTAATGCACCCATTCTTGTTATGCTTAATTTTTCAAAATCATTTGAGGTTGAGTGTGATGCATCCAATGTGAGTATTGGGACTGTTTTATTGCAAGAAGGACATCCAATTGCGTATTTTAGTGAAAAACTAAGTGGGACTGCCCTTAGCTATTCATGATAAAGAATTAGATTATTTGGTTAGAGCTTTAAAGACTTTGCAACATTACCTTTTACCCAAAGAGTTTGTCATTCATAGTGATCATGAGTCCTTAAAGTACTTAAAAGGATAGGGTAAGCTTAATAATAGACATGTTAAGTGGGTAGAATTCCTAGAACAATTTCCATATGTCATCAAACATAAAAAGGGGAAAGGGAATGTAGTGGCTGATGCACTTTCTAGGAGGCATACATTACTTTCTGTACTTGAAACTAAATTGTTTGGTCTTGAATCTTTGAGGGATATGTATGAGACAGATGTGGACTTTGCTAAAAATTTTGTTGCATGTGAAAAATTATCTGAAAATGGTTGCTGTAGGCATAATGGATTTTTGTTTAAAGCAAATAAATTGTGTGTGCCTAGGTGTTCCATAAGAGAGTTGCTTGTGAGTGAATCACATGAAGGGGGTTTAATGGGACATTTTGGGGTTCTAAAGACTTTGGAAATTTTGCAAGAACATTTTTATTGGTCACATATGAAGCGTGATGTGCAAAAATTTTGTGATTGTTGTATTGTTTGTAAAAAGGCTAAATCCAAAGTTAAGCCTCATGGATTATATACCCCTTTGCCTATTCCCAAACATCCTTGGATTGACATTTCTATGGACTTTGTTTTAGGATTGCTTAGAACAAAGAGTGGAAAGGATTCTGTGTTTGTTGTTGTTGACAGGTTTTCTAAGATGGCACATTTCCTACCTTGCAAGAAGGTAGATGATGCTTGTCACGTGGCTGACTTGTTCTTCAAAGAGATTGTGAGACTCTATGGACTGCCTAGGAGCATTGTAAGTGATAGAGACAGTAAATTCCTAAGCCACTTTTGGCGGACTTTGTGAGGTAAGATTGGTACTAAATTGTTATTTTCTACTACTTGTCACCCACAAACAGATGGTCAAATTGAGGTAGTCAATAGGACTTTAGGAACATTGCTTAGAACTACTTTAAAGAAAAATATTAAGTCTTGGTAAACATGTTTACCTCATGTTGAGTTTGCTTATAATAAAGTTATCCATACCACAACTAATTGCTCTCCTTTTTAAATTGTGTATGGATGTAATCCTCTAACTCCTCTTGATTTACTGCCCATGCCTAACATTTCTAAGTTTAAGCACCAAGAAGCACAGGCCAAAGCTAAATATGTGAAGAAGTTGCATGAGCAAGTGAAGGCTCAACTTGGAAAGAAGAATGAGAGCTATGCTAGACAAGCTAACAAAGGAAGAAAAAATGTGGTATTCGAACCTGGTGATTGGGTTTGGGTACACATGAGGAAGGAAAGGTTCCCAGAACAAAGAAAGTCAAAACTTCAACCGAGGGGAGATGGTCCATTCCAAGTGTTAGAGAAGATCAATGACAATGCATATATAATAGATATACCCGGTGAGTACAATATTAGTACTACTTTTAATGTATCTGACTTGTCCCCTTTCAATGTAGATGATGAAGTTCAGGATTTGAGGTCAAATCCTTCTCAAGAAGGAGGGAGTAATGAGGACATCAATACCCAAGAGTATGAGACCCATGATGAGAAGAATCAAAATCAAGACCCAATCCATGAAATGATTGGACACACGACTAGGAGCAGATTCAGAAAGGCCCAAGAAGCATTACAACTCAAGGTGGCCCGTGTGCTTGAGACTAAATTGTTAGCGGCCCAACAAACACGGAAACTAATAACATGTATAGCCTACCTGGTGGACTAGGAGGCCCATTTATTTTGTAATAGACATTAAAATAAATAATTTCGTAAAGACCCATTTACTTATAGGCCCATTTTGTATTAGGTAAACCTAATTAGTATTAAACTTATAGGAATTGAGAACGGAGGCAGATCATTATTCAATTTGATATTTTTGTGAGTTTAAGCTATGCTAGGGTTCTTCCTTGCATCCTCGATCTTATCAGGAATTCTTCGATTCTTGTGTGACGATCATCCTTAGCTTATCAAACATTCCTGTTTGTGTGACGCCTTCTTCTTCATATCTATCTTTCTTTGTTTGTTTTGCATTTTTATTATATAAAATAATTCTGAAGTTTCAACTGTCTTCAAACCCTAATTCTCAAACGTTGAGTATTCCATTAATTCTGGGTTAGGATCATATCAACTTATATAATTAGTTCCCTACATCGTTATTGATCAACGATGCCAGAACAACTAGAAAATCAATTCAATTCATTATTCTAAACAGAAAATCCAGCAACTAAAACGAAGTGCTCATGCAATTGAAAATGGAGAACCTAAGGAACCTATTAATATCGAATTGATTGACGAAATTAGCTACTCATATTCGCAATTAAACAAAACAGTAAACAAAATTGCATAACAAAAATTGAAAATGCAAAGAATATAGGAAAAACGTGAAGAAAAATGCAAACCCTAGCAGAACAACTAAAGGAGAAGAAGAGAAGAGTAAAATGAATTCTAAAAATTAAATTTTCATAGTGTAAAGTGTCATCAGATTTACATCTTTGGTCTATTTAGAGGGTGGAGGTCATGTGCTAGTCACATGATCTTTTAACGAGCTGAAGTGCACCTTTCAAATCTCATTCACAACAAAAACAGATGGTGCAATATTACATGTAAAATAAATGGGTCTAAGTTAAAGTGTTTCGTTGGAAATTTCTGGCAGCAACCAAAGGTTAACTTTGAGCTCAAATTCACCCTAAATGTGGTTTGAACTAAATCTTGGTGTCTTCATAGCTTTTGTAACTCTTTAAGCCCTCTTTAAAGCGACACCAAATGGAGTTTAAACGAAGTTTTTTAGCCAATGTTACACTTGAATTACTGAACCTGGTCAAAAACAAAAACTAGAGCGAATTAATTACAATATTTGCACTTTAGTCCCAATTGACACCTAAGTCATAAATGCACTTAAACATGTTAATTGACCATTAGTTATACTCTAATATAATGTGATGAATGCAGAGACATTGATCAAAATAATAATACATAAATTACTTTACAGTAATAGTGAACCTAGATCGTTTTTCACAGATTACCTTATTAATGCTCAAAACCGAAATTATAAAGCGTACTTTAGGGGGTTTTATGACTAGAGAAAATCAATTAATGCAACAGAATCAATTAAAACGATAAGATCAAACAAGAAAACAGAATTTCAATATTGAATAAAATGCAAAAACAGTCAATCAAATAGGCCCCAATCCGATCACTATTGGTTCCCAATTTCCCTAACTAATTCAACAAAATGAAAGCAATCATTTATGCTGTGTATTGAAACTAGAATCTCTGCGTTTCAACACTGAACTAACACTCCGAAACTAGAATCTCTGCATTTCAACACTGAACTAACTCTCCGAAATTTCAGAGTATTTTCATCGAACACCTCACACAATCGCATGAAAGCGCACAACTCAATTTCAAATCATTTAATTAGTTCTATGCATCCTTATTGATCAACAACACCAGAACAACCAAAAACTCAATTCAATTCATCATCAATTAAACCAATTAGAAAATCCAGCAACTAAAATGAAGTACTCATGCAATTGAAAACGAAGAGTCTAAGAAAATAAGGAACCTATTAAGATCGAATTGATTATGGGAATTAGATACACATACTTGCAATTGGATAATGCACTGAAAAAAATTGCGTAATTGAAGATTGAAAGTTGTTAGATCAAGATGATTAACATCTCTAAAGTTTTGATTATTACAAGACAGACAAAACATCTACAGACGGAACATCAAGTCAGATGCAACGAGCACAGACGGAAGATGACCCCTCAAAGTTGAAGTCATTCGTCTGTCTCAAGTCAAGTCATCAGACGATAGACTAAGACGAAAACTCTTAAGACTGAAGAAGTTCATCGTCTGCTAAAGAAGTGAAGCAAAGTTTGAGTCACTCGCGCCAAGATTTCAAATCTTAAGAAGTACTCATTAGAAGCATCCAAGATCAGTATGAGGATTCGCGCTTACATATGCAACTCGAAAAGGTCCTCACCTTTTTGTCAAAGTCTCTGTACAAGTCAGAAAAAGTATTGCGCACGCTATCTAAATCCGCTGCACACGCCATCAATCACTCAAGTACTCTCTGACACCTTTTTGGACTTCGCTTGGAAAACGTTCAACGACTTTCTTCAGTGTCTAACGGATATCTAAAGATTTTGCCTATTTAAAGACTTCACTTCTTCAATTTTCAGTTGGCGAACACGCTTCAATATTCTATCTTATTGTGAATTCGCTCTCTGTTACTTTTACTCTTCATTGTAAAACCCTCGAGGAAACTTTCTTTTTAAAGTACTCTTTCAAATCCACTTGTGTGGTGTTTTAGCCTGAGGAGGCTGATTGTTCAAAGAATACCCTTGTTGTTTAGCATGCGAAGGCTGTGTTCAAAAAATATCGTGTTATAGCCAGAAGTGGCTGGTCGCAAATAATACTTGTAACACTTTCACAGTTTGTAGTGAAAACTCAGTTGTTACTGGGTAACTAGACGTAGTCTTGCATAGACGAACCAGTATAAAAATACTTGTGTATTTGTTTTATTAAGTGTTTGACTAACGGGGATAATCAAACTATAACGTCTATTCATTAAAATCAACCTTTGAAGATTAACATTGTTTCGTCTGAACATATTTAAACCCACAGACGAAAGGAATAATTTTTTTTGTAACACAATTCAACCCCCTTCTTGTGTTCTATCTTTTACAAAAGTGAAATTGGAGAAGATGAATATAACCCTAGCAAAGCACAAAGAAGAGAAGAAGAGGAATTGCAAAAACGAAATCCGAATTGAAAATAATGCAAATGTAAGAGTTAGTAAATTTTTGTGTTTTTGGCCTATATATAGAGTGCAGGTCATGTGCTGGTCACATGAACTTTTAATGAACTCAGGACCCTCTTTTGAATCCCATACAAAGCAAAATAAAATGGTGCAATATTACATGTAAAGAAATGAGCCTAAAACTAAAGTGTTTCGTTGGAAAAATTCTGATAGCATCCAAATGCTAACTTCAAGCTTAATTTCGTCCTAGATGCAGTTCGAACTAGCTTTTGGTCTTGGCATAGCTTTTGGTGTTTGCATAGCTTTTGTAACCCTTTAAGTCCTCTTTAAAAGGACATAAAATAGAAGCTTAAATGAGGTTCTATAGCCAAAGTTATGTTCAAATTACTTAACCTGGTCAAAACAAAAATCTAAAGTGAATTAATTACAAGATTTACACTTTAGGCCTAATTGACTCTTAAGTCATAAATGCACTTAAACATATTAATTGATCATTAATTATACAATAATATGTTGTGATGAGTGTACAAAAATTGATCAAAATAATAATACATCAAGGCGTCAAGTGTTCTTTCTAAGAATCGGGTGCTGATGTGTACGAGTACCAAAGGTTGACGTGTTAAGTCGTGGTGTACGTTTAGGTTCCAGGGTCTTATTCAAGGTGTTAAATTAAGGTATTCGGGTCGTGGTCTTCGTCTTGGCTAGAAGAAGACAATACCTAGAAGAAGAATCCTCTGATACTTAAGTTAGTACAATAAATAGAATGTTTGGATGTAAAAAAGAGTGAAAGAATATAGAAATACATCCTATAAACCCCCTATTTATGTATTATAGGTTGATAACATGTGTGACAAGAAATACATGAATAATCATGTTAATTAACAAAGAACAATCTCTTATTTAGAAAGAATTAATAACACCTACAAATTTAAAAACACTGTCCATTTTCGATTGAGTTTGTGAATTGGACATAGGCCAGCATGACACTTCACTAAATGCTGATGAATTATAAGCAATAGTATCACGAGAAGGCATGCATCGGATGACCACGTTGTTTTAGTTTAATTATTCCAACATCTTAAAAAAAAAAGAGAACTTCGACAAAACTTTACGGACATGATATTATTATTTTGATAGGGTTTCCTTTATGCTTTATTGGAGTGGCAGGATATTCTGGGTGGTCACAGACACTGAACGCCGCAGCTCTATAGTTTGAGAGTTTCGATCCACGCATTCCCCACTTTAATCCACAATGTCTATAACTCACAACCTCACCACTTCAATCTCCTCTTCTTCCTCTGCTTTCTTAGCCCCCTCTTCCTTCAATTCAAGGTGCTTTCTCTTACTTCACTTTATTACTTTTTTGTCACTTGCTTCCCCAGAAAATTGCGATCCTACCCACGAATGTTTTTGATTGTTGTATTGATTCAAAATTGCATCTTTCTTATGTTTACCATTGAAAGTTTTGAATTTTATTTGTGGGGTGCTCCTTTTGATGCTGCAGGGGACATGTTTCATTGCCTGCGAGGAGCGTGGGCATTTGCAAATGCGTTGCGGCGCCCCAAGAAGCTGAAACAGGTAAAAGTCTTCACTTCACTATTTTTAAAATGATGCATGGATACCACCATGCTAGTTCATAGGACGAGGGAGATAGAGAGAATTAGAGAAATAATAGGTGTTAATGAAGTGTTTGTCACGTGGAAGGGTCTACATACAATTATTACCCTTTAAAAATTTTGGTTCTTCTTGTGATTAGGCAATGTTATAATGGGGGGCTTAACTCTGGTTAGGGGTGATATTTTTACAATGTTGTAGTTGACAACAACTTATGGTTGCTGTAGTGGTATAGACTTGAAAAAGAGAATGCAAATTGGTCTGTTGACTGTACGTTATTTTGAGATATGATTTTTGAGCTAGATAACATTATTTTGTGTTCCTCTTTTCTCTGAAGCCTACAAGACAAGGGTCACTCGGAATCCAAATATTGGGAAACTTCAAGCTGGCTATCTATTTCCTGAGGTAGGTGATACTACTTGATCTTTCTGATTTTGGTCTTGTTCTTCTTCATTTAATTAAATCCAAGCTCTGGTTAATTTGTTTAATGCTGACTTTGTGCGTAGTTCATTTTTGATATGCCTTTTGACCGTAAATGTCACCATACATGTTTTCCCCTAAATGGGATGCTATAGTCCATGTCTTCTCCAGCCATTCATATGTTGAAGTAGCCTGGAATTGGATTAACCAGGTTGAATTGCACGTTTTTTTTCCTTTTTTTAACTTTTCCTAGTGAAATAACAAGCTATTGAGTAAATGAAGGGTAAACTTTTGAACATTTTACCTACTGCCTATTTTTGCTACCAATCTTCTTTTTTAATCTTTACTTTGGGTTGGTTAAGTCATTTGTACTTTATCAGAGTGGATGATCTTTTGGGAGCCATTGCATATAACCTTAGAAAAAAGATGCCTTTGGTCAATGACTAATATGTTTTTTTAAAAGAAAAGAGTCAAAAGACTGATTAGTCTTTGTGAAATGAAATGTTATACCAGCATTTTACCCTTGAAATTTACATTTCTTGATAAATTAGGGAGAATTAGAAAAATATGTACTATTTTACCCTTTCAATCTTCTGTTACGTTTCTAGACAGTATGTAATGATTAATGAATGCGTATATCATTCTCTCTCTTTCATATGCTCCAACTTTGAGATTTATTCTAATTATGACTTGTAACTACTTTTCTGCCTTTCATGTCACTAACCTTGTTTTGTTGCTCAATTTTATTCCAAAATATAGATTGCTAGAAGAAGGTCTGCACACTTGCTGAAGTACCCTGATGCTAAAGTAATAAGCCTTGGAATTGGTGATACTACTGAACCTATTCCTGATGTCATAACTGATGCAATGTCAAAGGTAAAAGTTGGGTGTGAACAAAGCTGATATATCCTTCAAGTTTGGACATTGGATATGGTCTTTTTTATTTTTTGAAAGTTGTACCTTTCCCCTGTTGAGGTTGGAGCTCCATGATTACTGGTGAATTCCATTATATTATCATATGTTATGCATTAATTTTTTTAAATAGCTTTAATTTTGTCATCTATACAATTCCTTCCATGTCTAATCGCATCTGTTCCAGTTTTTTTTTTTTTTTTTTTTTTTTTTTTTTTTTTTTTTTTATCATAAATATGTAATATTTTGCAGGTATTTTTTGCATCAAAGCGTTGATTGTGCATAATAATTTATTAGCTAAACTATGCCAGGCTTTACCTAATTCTTAGTTTCTAACTAAGCACTTGAAAATTTTGTTTGCCCCTTTAATCAGAGATCACATGCATTGTCGACTATAGAAGGATATAGTGGGTATGGAGCTGAACAAGGTGAAAAGGTATGTTGCATTAACATCTTCTAGAGGTTTTTCCTATTTTTTCCATTTTACATCTCCAAGTCATCAAATTGAAGGCCAGTTATAGTGTTTTCCGCCCTTGTTGATAGTTACTAGACACCTGTCTGTTTATTCTGGTTTACAATTACTGTCTAGTATCAATTGTAAGAATAAATCCTCACAGAGCTAAGCAAACAATAAATGCTTTCTTTTTCTTTTTATGTTATGAGCATGCAGTCTCTTTCCTTGATCCTTCAAGTATTTCAGGAAGAAAGTTTGATATTTCACCTTTTAACTGTGTCAAAATTTGTGTCAACATAAGTTTTTCTGTTGTGCAAATATATACAAGTTTTACAGGAACATGAAGTCATCCCTTGAGCCTTGTAAAAGATTTGAGTGTGAAAATTTTCCACATTAGCTCGTGTTCTGAGGATGGATAGTTAACCTTGTTGTCATGTAACATGGGTACCTTTCATTCATCATTTTATGTGATGTTCTTTTAAGTTAATATATTATCTTTTGCAAGCTTTGAGATAACAAGAAAGCTATGTCTTTGTAAATTATATATGAAAAAAATTGTCTCTGCATTGAGGGGTGGCAAGTGCCTAAGTTCAATCCTTGCAAATGATGCTGATGTTTACCCTTGATGGAATTTGGTTTGATAAGACATATCTAATCTATGCAGCCATTAAGAAGGGCAATTGCTTCAACATTTTACAATGATCTGGACATAGAAGAGGATGATATATTTGTCTCAGATGGAGCCAAGTGTGATATATCTCGTCTCCAGGTACATTTGTTTTATTTCTTTTAATTTAAATATATTATATGCTTCTTAAATCACCTTCTCTGCATATCGTGCTCTTTATGTGGCATACTTTATTCTGTTTCACTTTCAAATATTCTCCTGTGTGGGAATGAGGGCTGGAAGTTGGCATGTTAATTGGGTATTTTCCACAATCAATAAATTCTTCTCCAGTTGAACTAAATATTCTTCTATTTTCATTTTGTGGCAGATTGTCTTTGGGTCAAATGTAAAAATGGCTGTGCAAGATCCATCATACCCGGTAATTCATATCTATTTGTTTGAAATGATTTTCTCATAGTTGCTTAAGACAATCAGTTTACTATTTGGAATTATGCGAGGCTATATTGAATTCTTTTGAAAATGAATTTGATGTGAAATTATGATTGAAATAATATTTAGAAAATAGGGAAGTGATGGGACACCAGTTTTATTCTGCTCAAGTTTCTGGCCCTTTATCTCTTGTACCTGTTCTCTGTGATTAGTGAAACTTTTATTGGCAGGCCTATGTAGACTCAAGTGTAATTATGGGCCAGACTGGCTTGTACCAGAAGGATGCTCAGAAGTTTGCAAACATTGAATACATGAGGTGTAATCCAGAAAATGGCTTCTTCCCTGATTTGTCTTCAATTTCTCGACCAGATATAATCTTTTTCTGTTCGCCAAACAATCCTACTGGTGCTGCAGCAACAAGGGAGCAACTGACCCAACTAGTTCAGTATGCTAAGGACAACGGTACTATAGTAATCCATGATTCAGCTTATGCAATGTATATCTCCGGTGACAACCCACGCTCCATCTTTGAAATTCCTGGAGCCAAAGAGGTCAGTCTGTCACTGATAGATGTTTAAAGACTGGTCTTTATGTCAATAACAAATACTATCTGTAGCATTTATTTGATGTACTTTAGTGGAATGCATCTTATGGGGGTTCTTAATTAAGAGTTATTTGCCACCTTAACATGATTACTTGTGGAGTTGTGGTGGGCACTAGAACTTAAAATTAACTTCCTATCTGAATATCATTTTACTTTGATTTATGTTGTAACAAGTTCCATGCCTTCTAGAGTTGGTTATTGCAGTAGTTGATTATTTCCCTGGAAATTTCGTTTTTTGGGTGACAGGTTATTTAGCTTGACCTAGGTGATGAATCTATTCACTTGCAATATGGTATATCTGGAAAGATATAATTGCTCATTTCATGTCCTTACTATAGTGCCATGTCGAAATTTTTTTCCTTTTAATTCTTGCACTTCCTTTGCTATATAACATGTCAAGCTGATTAGTATTTTTACTAGCCATATTGACTAATATTTTTAAATTGGATTTGACTATGCTATCTGCCAGCTACTGAATATTTTAGTATTGCTTTTGCAAGTGATTTCTACTTTTATTCACAAATCACAATGTATACTAGATATTTTGGATGGTAAGTCTTTGCTATATAGTTACAAGGAATGAAAAGATGGCATCAAGGGAATTGCCATTAAGGGCATTGTTGGTAAAATATGGCTCTAAGAATTTGAAAATCAACTTAGAAACTATTTTTGATTCCTCAGGAAGTACCATTGGCAATTGGTTACATAACATCTATTTCCAATCGCAGGTTGCCATTGAGACTTCATCATTTAGCAAGTATGCTGGGTTCACTGGAGTCCGACTGGGTTGGACTGTGGTTCCAAAAGAGTTGTTGTTTTCTGATGGATTTCCTGTTGCAAGGGACTTCAACCGCATAGTATGTACATGTTTCAATGGTGCATCAAATATTTCCCAGGCAGGTGGTCTGGCTTGCCTTTCACCAGAAGGTCTTAAGGTCAGTTATTTTATATTATTACTAAAAATCTCCGAAACAGAAAATGTCTTTACATTATTGAAAAGGGAATCCATCGCATCTTCGCCCCAACCCCAAGGAAGAAGCTCTGCCAATGCCAACATCATATCATATACCCCTTTGATGCTTCTGTACCTCCTATTATTATGACATTCTTAAACATTTAACTTCACATGCATTTGCTCTATTTTACCGATTTGTGGCCTGAGGTGGTTTTCTTTAATTGATGTATCTTAGTATTTACAAAAGAATAAGTTGCATAATAGGCTTGCTTGCTGCATTTGGATGCAGGCTATGCGAGGGGTCATTGGATTCTACAAGGAAAATACCGACATAATAGTGGATACATTTGATTCTCTTGGGTTTAAAGTCTATGGAGGGAAAGATGCACCATATGTGTGGGTCCATTTTCCTGGCCAGAACTCATGGGATGTATTCGGTGAGATTCTTGAGAAGACTCATGTGGTTACAACTCCTGGTAGTGGTTTTGGACCTGGTGGTGAAGGTTTTATCAGAGTTAGTGCCTTTGGTCACAGGGAGAATATCTTGGAGGCATGCAGAAGGTTCAAGCAGCTGTACAAGTGAATTTAGAATATCTCCTTCGGTTTCAGAGGTTGTATTTTCTTGGACTTAAGCTAGGTTCCGTCTTAAATAATGTAATTGATACTCCTTGGAATTTAGATTAATATGTAAAGACAGTGTTTATCAATTGAGGACGTTTATTTTGGTACTGTTTGCCTTATGCCCTTAACTTCCTAATTATAGTGCACCTAGAGTTGGAGTCTGCAGTAGCACACTTTTAGATGTTAAATGTTTTCATGTTTCCATGAAAAATGCCAAAACATACTTGTTCCTGAAATATAAAACGAGACTTACAGGTTATTTAACGAGTGGCTTTAACCAAAATTCATTATTGGCCGACAAGAGAATTTTGTGTAAAATTCACATGCGAAGGCAACTCTTCGAAAATTTGAACCTCGTACCATGAAGCCAATTGTCGTTTGTATTACCGGAGCATGCTTTAAAGTGTAAAATTGAAACCAGAAGAATTCTTTTGATGGTAAGCGAACAGAGCAAACTGAAATATGACCTTCGGTTTGAGAATCCCATAGTCTGCCAATGGAATCTAACGTTAAAAGTGAGGAGGAAATAAGTATGGTCGAACATTCAACTGAATGTGAATGAACCTCCAGTTTAACAGTTACAATATGTGGGACAGTAAAACACTAATGTAAGGTGGAAAGGAAGTGACGGGAAAGAAAAAATTTAAATATTAATTGAAGAAAAAATAGAAAGAAAAGAAAATATCAATTTTTTCTCTTAAATTCTTTTTTTTTTTCCTTTTCAACTAAGAAAAAAAAAGCATTATTATTTGTATTTTTTCTCTTTATTTTCATATGAACATACCAGAAAAGAACATATTGCATGGGAGGATTTATGTTTTCCCCCTCTAAAGCCATGGTTCAAACACTCTAAATAGCTTTTGATTAGTTATTACAGACTGCCAGTGAAAAATTTCATTTCTGCTACACCAGCGGATTTAATACAGTGGTATAGATATCTAATATACGTGATCTAAACCATAGGTATGTATATCCTACATATATGGTCTCTAGATGTTAATAAACTAGTTCTTTGGTGAATTACATGGTACAAAATCAGACAACTAAAACTGCTCTATACTATTAATCATCTCTGCTTTACAAGTTCTCTTGTAGTGTCCCGTTTGATTACACCGACTACAATGCACTGTATGCTTCTCACGATTAAGGTCATCCACACATGTCCGTTTTTCAGGACGTCCAGGTGGTCGCCGTAATTTTGGTGGCCTTACAACTAGGACATTATCATCATCCATGGTAGACTTATCTGTTTTGCTCCATTCAAGTTTTCCTGGAATGGGGTGTATACCCTCTGCATAGGTATCCCTGTAACTTGCAGCAGTAAAACACTTATGGGCAAATGCATAGACATCCTTACGACATGAGATAAGAGCAGCAGCAGCATGGGAACATGGGATACCGTTTAGCTGCCAATCACGGCAGGAACAACTATGGCTGCCAATATTTACAATATCTGACCGATCCGCTGATAGAACCTCAAACTCTACTTCATCTGATCTAAGGACCTGATATGTAGATGCACGGTTAATGGCTTCAATCATTAGCTTCTCAGCAGAGGGAGCAAGTACAGAACACCATGAGCTGCTTTTTAAACGCCTGTCATCAAACTCGGCTTTAAGCTTGCTATGAATTCGCTCAATCACCTGAATGATTGGTAATTCCCGGGCTTCAAGAATCCATTTATTGAATTCATCAATGTTAGAGGATAGATGGCCAAATCGCGTCCCTTTAAAATGTACAAGGGCCCATTGAGAAGGATGAAACTGCTGTAACCATTTAGCAGCTTCAGAAGAGACCTCCTCTATTTCAGCCATTTTTTCTTTAAATGCAATGGTTGTGGTGGCACATGCAGCCTTCCACAGAAGATGGACAAGCCTAGAGTTCTTGAACTCTTTGCCAATGCTTTCAGTCAAGTGACGCATGCAGAATGCATGAGAGGAAGCTGGAAACTTCCTTCTTACGGCATCCACAGTACCTTTTTGCCCATCTGACAAAAATATAAACTCTGGCATGCATTCAGCATTCATCTCTAGTAGTCGATGCAATTCAGACAGAAACCATGTCCAGCTGTCATCGTTTTCTACATCAACAACACCAAAAGCAAGTGGAAACAACCCACCATCGGCATCAAAAGAAGTTGCAGAAAGCAATGTGCTAAGGTATTTGCTCTTCAGCTGGATTCCACCAAGTCCAACAATTGGCAAACAACCATTAAAAAAACCGTAGATTGAAGCATGAAAGGAAACAAAAAGTCTCTGAAAACGGCTATCTGCACCAGTGGTAAATACCTCCGCAACACTTCCGGGATTTGTTTTCTTAATTTGTTCACAGTATGAAGGAAGTAAGTAATATCCTTCTTCAGAAGAGCCATATATAGCTGCAAGACCCCTCTCCTTTGCACGCCAAGCTTGCTTATATGGTATGGTTATACCATATTGTTTTTGGATGTCATATAAAATATCTTTTGGTTTATAATTGATGTTGTCGCGCAACCTTTCTTCTATGAAACTCACAATCCAATCAACAGAAGCCTGATGGTGTCCATTGTTTGCATTTCTCCCACAAGTATGAGTTCCATCAATACTTCTAATAGTAAATGTTGGGGCATTCGGGAGCTTGACAGCACGAATACGCCATGGACAGCCATCTGAGGCACACTTGGCAAAATAGCGAATCAGGTCACTTTTAATAGTACGAAGCTCAAAATGCTGTGCAATGGCAGCTTCTTTTATTGCATTCCGGAATGCCTTCACATCAGGGAACTCTTGACCAACAACAAAGTTGTAGTCTTCCATTACTCAAGATTTACTTATCTGCTATTAGGTGCAAACACCTATGAGGTAACAATCAACCACTCAAACCTGTTATGAACTAATAACAGTACCATTTTCTCTATCATATATGCAAAAGGCCTTCCTCATTAAAACAATCTGCAATCATCAAGTAAAAAATATATTATAAACTAACCAGAAGGGATACGTTTTTCTAAGAAAGAAACCAAGGATTATCAAACAAGCAGAACTCTACAGAAATACAATGATAACTTCTCACAAATTATTGCATCATAAATATTATAATGAAGATATAAATAATTTCATGGAAGGACATTGACGCAAATATATAGATATGTTTGTCACCAACTAAAGCCTTTTCCCAGTAGGAGGGTTGGGTACATGGACCAAACAGTGCTCTTATGTTTTACCAAAAAACGATTCTCCAGCCAATAATGATTTGCACAGTTGGTAAGGTTAGCCTGTGTCCACTTCAGTTAACCGGGGATGAGAGCAGCTAGGGTCCATTGTTGGCGAGCTATTTGTAAGGACAACTACTGTAGACCTTAGGAGCATCAATGAGCTATGAAGGGCTAGCTACCCTAAACCTCAACTTTCCTCCAGCTTAAAAATAAATGGTTTGTCATAGAGGGCAACTAAATCTAAATCCTTTTAAATGGTTTCATTCAAAGATTTTCTATGTCTTCCTCTATCTCTAACTATTGATCTACCCTTCATTTGATTAATTACACAGTTACACTAATTGGGGCTTCAATTAGTACTTAAAAAAAATACATAAACGCATGGCATGTGGTAGGGTATAATCTCTCATTTTCACCTCTGAGTTCTTAAAAAACTACATGATTTTAAGGCTTCCCTCCATAACTTAAGTTTATCATTCAGTTCCTCCCTCAACACTCCCACTAAAACTAAAGCATCTGTTAAAAAACAAAGGACATCGAGGAACCAGCCCTTGCATATGTTGAGCAAGTATGATCTGGACTTGCGTGTTATGGGGTGCCTAATCCCACATTAAGTAGTACTGAATATTTGGCGGAGTACTTAATTGGTTTGGTTCTTCCCCCTAAATAGCTAGCTTTCTAAGGTAGGGTTCTCCAAGTGCACTTGGTTGCTTATCAAATTGGTATCACAGTCACAGCTGTTGGTTGCTGGTGTCTTTTGAAATGGGGTTGCTTACAGAGGGGCTGACCAGAAAGGCTGAATAATGTGTCCTGCTCTTTGGGGTTCCCCCCCCCCCCCTCAGAGCCACTGTTTAAGGAAGGGTTTCTCAAGTGTGTACTTGGTTGAAACCCATATAAGCGAACTATCTCCTTCACAATTAATTGATTGATAAGCACCCAAGTGCACTCTATTAATGAGGCTGAAATGAGATTTCACCCAAAGGAATTGTTGAAAACATTGTCAACTATCAAGTAGTCTGTTACTACTTACTAGCAATTAGCAAATTGGTTAACTATAAATCATGCATCAGAAACACCAAAGGGAGTGTTACTGGCATATTCATCTACATGTACTTGTTTAAAAAAATTAAAATAACAACGAAATATAAATTGTCATGGATGTTGGTTTTAACTTTTAAGCAACAGCAAATTCAACCGTCCATCATTAGTATTCCATTCTCAACCCTGGTTGTTCCCGTGTTCCTTCATAATCAGAAAGAAACTAAAAGACTCCAAGCTCCAACTGCCAGATGCAAAATTAAAATCCAATTTTGTTGAATAGAAAAAAGATGAAAAGGCACAGTTGCAGCAGAATGAGAACAAAACAAATAAATAACAAGTGTTCAAAAATTGCATACAAATTCACAACATGAAA
This sequence comes from Hylodesmum podocarpum, assembly GCA_026586105.1. NCBI lineage: Eukaryota > Viridiplantae > Streptophyta > Magnoliopsida > Fabales > Fabaceae > Hylodesmum > Hylodesmum podocarpum. The sequence continues at coordinate 6,873,149 of JALJEV010000638.1, forward strand.
CAGCTAAAGATACCCACGTGCACAAACAGAAAAAAGGGAACAAAATAAAAGTAAACTAAACCACCCTTTGAAGAGAAAAAAAAATATAATCTTAAACTAGTTCAGAACAAAGGAATTAAGTTAAAGTGGAGAAATGGAAAGAAAGAGTAGTGTTATTAGGAGGAAGAGTGGAATGAAAGAGAGGGAATTAGTTACCGGAACATGGGAAGAAGATGGGGATGGTGTGTTCAGAGTTGAGAGAGTGAGATCTGACGCTAGTTTGAATATGAATGTGAATATGAGTGGACAAAACACAGAGAGAGAGAAGATGATCTTGTGAGGCAAGTAAGCTTGTTAGGGTTCATTGGTGAGTGAGAATGATAATAATTAAACAAAAAATATTTAAAAGATAAAGGAAGTAAAGAATAGTCATGAATTTTAAGCACCGTTAACAAAAATCTAATAGTTCATGCTAACGGTACTGATGTTGCTCGTAGGTTGGCGTGGTAGTATTTATTTATTTATTTGTTTATTTTAACTTAATTAAGTTTCCGTTTCTTTAATTATGAAGATTATATTTTTAATTTTTATGAAATATATTTATAATTTTATTTCTTAATATATTTTTGTAACATTCTTAATTTTTCGCCGTCAAATTAGAATTAACATGATTATATAAGAAAATGTTATTATTACATGACAATTTTACGTTAATAATTTAATATTAGAGATTATTTTTATTTACAGACAATTAGATAAAAACTATTTATTGTCAAAAATTTTAAAAACAAATTAAAAATATAATAATCCCGTGTTTTTGTAAGGGAGAGGACATTAACAACAAAATGTGTCCATAGCGGAGAAGAAGAAGTAGGAGAGTGACGTAATAGCATATCTAAACTATGACCATCAGCCATCTATTAAGGGTTTACCTGTATGCTTCACAAATTTTATTTGGAGTATACTTGTTGAGATTTAAATATTATATTTTATCTTTTTTGTATCATTTTTATACTTTTTGATTAAAATGTGATTTTATTTTTATCTTTTACATGTATTATTTAAATTAAAATATAGTAACTTAAAATACACATTATTTGAAAATTTACAAATAAATTGAAATTTAAAAGAGTAAATTAAATTCACTATCTTATTTTAAATAGACTAAACTCTAAATTTGTTTAAATATTAGACCCAATCCATTATGCTATTTTTATCCTTTTTAATGATTAGAAATATAGAGGGATTATGTTAATATTACTTAACTGAAATTATAATAATAATTAACAACAAAAGTTAAAATTATACATTTAACTAAAATCTAATTAATTATTAACTTTTATAAATTATTTGAATTAAAATGTATTTAATAATTTAACATATGGTTTATATAAAAATAGGTGAGTAAATTGAAATTTATTTTTAAAAAAATGAAGTGAGTTACTCAAAGGTTTTTTTTTTTTTTGAACATGACAGTGAAAAGGTTCAATTTATATATTTTTTAAATTTGTCTTCTTAAACTCATTTTTAAACTTATCTTGAGTACCTACTTATTATTTTCTTAATGAATTAAAGATGTGTTATTTATCTATTGATTTTTAACATTTTACAAAATGTAAATCCAACTTTTTCTTTTATGAGATTAAGAAAATCCATTAATAATTTGCCTCACTCTTCTAAATTTTAATTTAGTTATATATTTTTAAATAAATTCAAATTAATTTATTATGTTAAATAATATACAAAATTTAAAATTAAATTAAATTTTAGTTAAGTTTATATCTTTAACTTTATCTATAATGATCATAATATTTTAAATCATTTAACTTTTGAAATAATTAATTTGTATTCAACTCATATTGAGAAAATATGAAAAATAGCAAAAATAGGGTAAAATATAACATTTAAGTAAATTTAGAATTAAAGACTAGTACCAAATCCAACTCACGGTTATAAATTTAATCTTATGATAGAAAAATGAAATGTCAATTTATATGATTTCCATGAAAATGCTTTTATTTAAAAATAAAAAATAAAATAAAAAAACTATAAGTTAGTAGGTGTGACATAGTTCCTTTAACTTGAATGAACTTCAGAACTTCCACTCACTATCTATAGCATGTGTATGTAGTCTATACTTGCCCTTAAAGCTACGGCACAAGTTTATAGCATTGGTTATATGTTATTTTAACTTTGTAGCCTCCAAATAAGAACTAGTCAAAAATTTTAATGATTGAGTTTCTAAGTTCAAGATGGCTAATGGATATGCATTAGTGAGTGACAAATTCACAATTTGTGTGCTTTAATTCCTTATTACGAATTTCTTTATTGTGAGGTAAAGTGTAGTTGGGTTTGGCAAAATCCTCTTAACAATTTGTCCTGGCTCATAAATACTTTATTTATTTTTCCTTTTACTAAAAGGATGTAAGTCTTCCCTTTTTAAGGAGTACATTTATTTATTTTTCTTTCTAAATTGAGTGAATGTATAACCTTTGACAAATGCAATACTATCTTAAATTTGGTGGCCATTATGGTTGCTTCAATTGTCACACTACAACGACTTATTTCTGCACTGTGCACTTACCTTGCCCCTCATCTAGTTTGTAAAATGTATACAATACAAATATACCATACTAGTGGCCAAATAACGCCAACTTGCATGGATGTGGATGACAAAGTGTGGCATTTTTTATGCTTGTAAGATTGGTTTTGGAACTACTTTCTTGAGTCCCAAATTCAAAAATGTTATCTTGTTTTTTTTTTTAATTTTATATTACAATACTGGTTGCAATTACACAAAATGAGTTTCCTAATTAAGAAATGGAGTACCCTCTCTTATTCCTTTTGACAAAAGTGGAATACAACAGGAAAAGGAAAGAATTATATGTTCCATGCTTTTCCTTCATGTGTGTTCAATGGACAGGAGGGGCTCTGTAATATGCTGGCACAGTTGCTGGGAAGAACATTTGTCTCACTCCTTCAGCCTTAATAATGGGGAAAATGATGCCTGATGCACCCTGGCATATCAGGAAAATTAAAATTGTTTCAAACTCAAATTTTGTTACACCATTACTCATAACTAGTAGTATTTGGTGAGAAAGTAGCAGCAAAGGATTAAGAGTGTTGAGTGAAATATTCTATGCATTGTTTGAGTAACAAGGAATATTAAAAGTACTCACTGAAATCAATCTAGCTCCAATCCACATCCTTTTAGGAGAAGGAAATGGTATCAGCAGGCGACCAACACCGTATATAGCCACCGCAAAGAAATGGAGAACCAAACTCAATGGACGAGGATTTAGACCAGAGAGTAGAGCTATTGGTCCATCTGAGAAAACACCTCCAAGGCTCAAGTAATCAAAACATGCTTGGCGCATTTCCTTTCTAGCTGGATCAGGAGATGCACAAAACACTTTGTACAATGCTCCAGCTAATGTGTTTATTGTAGATGCCACTGGCTGCCAATAGAATCAAACATTGCATCAAGTTCTTGTGTTCTTTTGTACATTGTTATCTAATTGCAAATTGTCAAGTATGGTAAGCTCATTAACTTATAATGACTATCTTAACTGTCATACTAACTATAATTTCTGGTTAACGTCATAAACTTGTGTACAATAACAATACATAGAAGTTAAACTCATATTTATATCATTCTTACCTTGCGCAAGGTGTAGAATGATTCAAGGTATCTGCAAAGAGCGGAAGTATCATGAAGATTATGCAAAGGTTTAAGTAGGTTCCTCAGCACAACAATGTCAGATAAAGCAACAGTCATTCCTCCTCCGGTTAAAGGGTGACGCATATTGAAGGCGTCTCCCATTAGAAGGGCACCAGGTGTAGGATGAGGTGAGGCAGGCATGCTTCTATTTGGCATTGTTCTTATGTTTCCTTTGTCAACAGCTGCTATAAAAGAAGCATACAGCTCTGGAGGAACCTAAAACATACAATTTCCTCAATCAGTTGAAGCAAAATGAAACACATTAGTCAAAAAAGTATGAAGAGTATTATCTAGCTTGAATATGTGGGAATTTTCATTAATTGGAAAGACCTAACAGCTATGAAGCCAAGATACATGTATGTTTGGTACCTGAGGAGCTACCACAGTTTTCAAATAATGAGCCATTTCACCATTACCAAGAGAAGGTAATTTTTGGCCAGGCACATCAACCAAACAGCGTATCTCAGTGCTGCTGATGGGATAAAACAAAACGGGTGAAGGATCACCTAAGATGACATGTCCATGATTTGAATATGGAAGATTACAATTCTCCAAGACCAGACCAACAAAATGAGAGGGCACTTCAACCTGACAAAATAATAACATTTTATAAGCAACAATAAATCTATAATTTAACCACATAATCATATTCAAAGTATCAAAGTTCAAAAAAGACAACTAGTAAAACTAGAATATAAAGGCAACACATTATCATATAACTGAAAAGAAACATAGCATCACTACCTTAGGATTGCAAAGAGAACGCCTCAAGTTGGAAAAACAGCCATCACATACTATGGTGAGGGGAGCCTTTGCTGTGAACTCTTGTCCACTTTTGGTTTTGTAGTTCACCCCGGTGATGGTTCCATTTTCTTCAAGTAGAGATGTGACAGTTCCTTGTTCTAAATTTACACTGCAGAAAATTAGGATGAGACAGTATGAGGGATTCAATACAAGTTGAGTGCATATATTGAACTTCATATAGTAAATAAAATACCACAAAAATAATTTTTTAATCAAAATAAAAGTTATAAAGCGTGTACTTTGGAAGAGATGAAGCCTTTTCTCGCATTCTCTGTATGAAACGGCCATTATGAAAGCTTCTACCAGAAATATCAGAGGTAAAATTTTCCAAGGGATACGAGAGCTTGGTATTTTTGCCATCCTTATACAGTGCATAACCAAAGACTTGTTGAGCATCAATTTCATCCAAACAATCTGCAAATATGCAAAACGTCCATCTGTTAAGAGTCTTGAATTTGACCAGCAGAATCAGAGGAGTTATTTACTAAGATACATACTTCTGTTGTTACAAAATATTTCACATGTTAAATTCGCACAAAATAGTAATAAGAATTTAATTAGACTAGACAAGCTCTGTAACATTTTTCACACTATAATCCAATCATAGATAGTCATGTGTAGTAACATTATTGAATTTTATAATTGCTATTTTTAAAAATCATATTTACGATAATTTCTATTTGATGATGGTCTCAGAATTTTAACACCTGTGAAAATTAAACTCGTGATCCTGTCATATTTGAATGTTTCTTACCCTGAAGACCCAACTCAATTAGCTTCAGATACCCCCCAGGTTGTAGCAATTCACCCACAATCCTGTCAGGTTCACTCAAATCTCTTTCAATCACATGCACTCGCCGTCCATCCTACAATAAAGAAGCACAAAGAAAGATCATTGATCTTTCACGAAACAAGTTAAGAGGGTTCTGCAAAACATCATCTGTATCATATTTTTCCATTTATCAGAAAGCAACAATTGCAATGCCATGACATTGACCTTATAACACAAAAGAGAATCTGGTTAAATAGTTACATAAGTAATTTCTAAATAACTCCGATGCAGTCAAGGAGGTCTAAAATCGGCTCAAGGAAAGGAAGGTATATTAGATTTTTCATATATTTTTCTGCTTTCATTGACTAATTGCTAAGAAAATAGAAAGAAAAAGATGGTATGAACAATTTATCAATAGAATAAATGTTCTATACTAAGTGCCTATAAGAATAGCTACATCTTCTACATTTCTATAGACATATAATTTCACTTAACATTAAAAATTCACTCTAGTTTTTTTCATCCTCTTGAAGCTTCTTTTCATTACTACTCCAGTATTAATTCTCAACTTGATACCAATCTTCTTCATTTGAACATATAAACAGATCTATGTATAAAACAAGAGAAACCATCATGCTGATGAAATGCATAAACTCAAATATGCACCAAAAATAGAAACTTTGTACCTTTCCAAGTGTGTAAGCAAGAGCTGCACCAGCAACTCCAGCACCCACAACAATGATGTCAGCACTTCCTTCAGCCTCATGTGAACATTTTCCATTCTCTGATGTCGTTGCACACTCATTACTTTTTACATATATTGAACTTGAATCTGTGGCCTTCTTCTTTGCTCCAAAATTGTACACAACATACACAAATGCCAACCAACATGCCACAATCCCTCCCACAATATACTGATACTCCATCACCTCAAAAAGATTGTTTAAACTGGAATGTCAAAATATGGATACAACAATTAGATTGTCGGTTATGAACGAGAAAGCTAGTTCTCTAGAATCTTGGAACACCTCTTTGTTCCCGTTTACGTGAGAGTTTTGAATTGTAACAATTGCTTCTACAAAGTATAAACCAACTCATTTACTTTTATAAGGGAAAATAGTTGTGAATATACTTAACTAATAAGTATAGCCTCGTAATTATTTACGTTTCTCTTTACTTACTTTTGGACTATATATATATATATATATATATATATATATATATATATATATATATATATATATATATATATATATATATATATACTTCCTTATAAATAAAGTAGGATTTGCCTTCTTACCTACTTATAATATTTTCTTTCTCTTACCTGTTTCTCACGTTTGTGGTTAGATGTATTTTGGGCACGATGATAGCACACCCACATTGACACATTTTGGTATAGAAATACATATCCTAATATAGCCGACACAAAACTAAATCCTTATTAAACTTTTGCAAAATGCAATTAATAATTTTTATATTATCTCTTATTACTCAAATATAATAAATTTATCTGTTGAAAAATGTTTTTGATGAGTATCTGTTGAGAAATATTAAAAAAAAATTAGTTAATTAGCATGTATTTATAAGTATAAAGACCTAAGTACGATCTTTAGTACCACCTTTCTATACTAAAAAACATGTTTTTTTTTTCTTTTTTTTTTTACAGAAAAAAGAGAGAGAATATATTCGTGTAGTCATGAAATAACTGAACCTCAAGAGGCCACGTTCTAGTTTGAGATCAAATTTGAGATGCAGTTAATCATATATGCTAATAACTCTTATTGCATTTAAAAGATCGAGATAAAACTACAGATGCGGGTTAAGAAAGACAAGATAAAACTACAAATTTGTTAGGTTGATAAGATAAAGGTTCAGGTGTAAATTTAAATTTATCACAAATTTGAGTATTAGGTATGCAGTTAATTGTCAAATCAATTACTGGTTTAAGATTAGAATTTTAGAGGAATCATATTTGGGAATTTTAGAGGAAAAGATAGGAGAAGACACATTTTAATTTCAAATTTAAAAAGTACATAATATTTATAGAATGAAATAAAAGATCAGGATTTAAATCTATATTTACTTCATTTTTAAAATTAACAAATTATTAAATATTTATTACAGATGAAAATTTATATATATATATATATATATATATATATATATATATATATATATATATATTCTTGCTTAGTAATGAAAAAAATGAATGAATGCACATCAAATAAATATAAAACGTAAACATAATTTCAAAAAAAATAAGAAAATGTAAAAATGCTACTAACATTTATAATTTGCAATTTTGAAAAATCACAAAATTAAAATAATTAATAGATCATTCTTTTAATAATAATGATAATAACAATATACAAAAATGTATTACTATTATATAGAAAATAGAAAATATTAATTTATATTAATATAAAAATAAAAAAAATGTGTTCAAAAATTGAAAAGGGTCATGTAATTATGTAAGAATGAAAATGTAGTAGTAATATATTATGTTGGTATTCATAATTATTCCATAAGAGGTAACTTTACACTACTATACCGTCCTTAAATTGAAAAGTGATTGACTATAACACATATTATTGCATATCATTTTATTTTCCTTCTATTTTTGTTTTGTGTCTTGTTCTAATATCTCCTGTATCTCCTATGATGAAGAAAAAATATCATTTCATTTTTTACATTTTAAATATGATCTCGTGTTCTACGAGGGCAAAACAAAAAATATATTAGTCCTCTCGCAATGCACGTGCTCACACGAAGGTCATCATATATATTATTATAATAATAATGATGCAAAATGCTTTCTTTTAACATATAATCGTGTGCCATTGTAGCGGTTTTGACTCCACTAAAGTAAATTACAGGAGTGTAATTTATTGATTAGAAAATTAGTGATAAATATTATACTTAATTATAGATTTTATTATATATATTATTATAAATTTTAATTATTAGTTTTTTAATCAATAATTGAAATTATATTCTATTTTTTAAAATACAATTTCCTCATTCTGAGCTGAATATATACCATTGCAGCACAACCACATATTTTAGAAAAATTAAGAACCTCACAGTTTGAGTCGTTTAAATGATTTCGCGAGATAGACGAGAAGAACGTATTAAAGTAATGGGTTATGTAAAGGATAAATCATGAATTGAGGAATAATGTCGATATCATTTAAAATTAAATTAAATTTCAAAAAATAATTTTTAAATTTTTTATGTTATAAAGTTAATACAATTTAACAATTAAAGTTCATTGTAACTTATCATAATTAAATACAAACATGCTTCAAAGTATAAAAAAAATATATATTATAAAGAAAAAAGAATAGATATATTAAAGATACATTAAATTTGAATATATTAAACTATAATAAAGAAGAAAACGATATTCTCAGCAACCAAGTATTATCAACACATATACTGTAAAAACCTATTAAAAAAATTCTAAACAACTTATAGAATTTGAAAGTAATGTATCAATTAATCACAACTAAATTTTATATAATTCTTAAAATTTTTATTATTAGAATCAATAAATTTATTATATATCCTAGATTATGATTATTTAATTGTGTGAAAAGTTTTACATTATACATATACCATTTTTCTCATTTATAAATTTATGTAATATACCATAATTATGATGTTATGGGATGAAACTTGTAGTTTTATAAGTGTTGTTGTTATTATTTTTTAATTATAATTTCACCTCAGGAACGTTTATTAGATAGATATATAGACAAATGATCACATCTTGAAAAACCATATTATACTCAAATTCATGCAACGCAAACACTCGGACATTGTACAAACACGTTGTGCATTTTCAGATCTTAGAAAATAAAGATAGATATATAGACAAATGATCACATCTTGAAAAACCATTTTATACTTGCCACCATTATGCTCTTGGTTTGCACCATACTTGGTTTTGGAAGCTTATATTTTAAGATTTGAAGATTCGAATAAAAGAAATAAGCTAAACAATAACTACTATTGTTTGTGAATATCTTAAATCTTTTTCTTTTTTTTTTATAACTCTCATATAAATATTTTTTATGTTTATTTGTAAATTTCTCTTTATATAAAAGTCGAAAATAATGAGCAAAATTTTTACTATATTAAATTTATTTTAAAAAAATTATGTCCAAATAATATTTATTATAAAATTCAAGAGATTGAAAGAAAAGAATGTCCAGAAATTATCTACAAAGACATTGAAATACTATTCATAAGATATTTAGACGCAAGATATAGTTTATGAACTGAGACAAACTAATATGAACCAATTGTACTCCTTTATTCTTAGACTAATATTTAGGTTCACAATTCTTTTAAAGATACCACCTTATCCTTATCATATAAAACATTCAAAAATTTTGTGAAAATATTTTAGAATATAATTCAACTGTCTTCTAATTTTTTTTTTCTTTACATATTCCTTGGCATGTCAATCCGTAATGGTTTGGTTACAAAGATGTTCATAAAATGTTTGAAATTATTCCTCTTTTAAGGTAGACTTTGGTTTTTTTTTTTTTTTATTTATTTGTTTTTGTCATTAAGTTAACCTTAACACTATTAAAGTTTTGAACAAATAGAAGAGTGAAGGATCTACGTTTTCTTTTCCGAAATGATTTTGGTGATTGTAACACCACAAACTTGATAAATGTGCACCTTTTCATCACTCAGTGACCCAAGTTAACAGTCATTGACTCAAGTTAACAGTAAGGACTATTACCGGTAACATAAAAAAATATTTTAAAGAATTAAAATTTGTAAAAAAATATATAATAAGAATTAAAAATTAAAATTTTAAAATATTAAAAGATTAAAAACTTATTTATCCCCGTATATATAAACATTTAATGATTTTTTTTATTCCACTGATTGTCGAGATGAAACTTCATTTTTGACCAAATAAAAAAAGTAATATTAATAAATCACGTTTAAGGTTTTTTATTGTTATATACCTTTTATTTTTACATTCATATTGATTTAATTAAGCTCAGTTGAATTTATATATATATATATATATATATATATATATATATATATATTTCTTAGATAAATATTGGTTACATGCATTTTTATCTTTCTAATATATATATTTTTTTACTTTTAATCTTTGTAAATTTTATAACATGTCACTTTTAATCTTTATTCTTTAATAACATTGATGTTTTTGATTTAAAATAATTAATTTGACTAAAAAACCATCAATATCTTTACTTTACAATGAAAATAATAAGAGCAATGTTACGCCGCTAATTCTATTTTCCAGTAACCAGTAAATTCATAAAATGTATGTCTATATATATTTTTTATTAATTTTTTTTAATATTTTATAAATAACTATATGTACTGGAATTATTTATCTAAAAATTTCTCAAATCACCAACTCAACCTTAATAATCACTTTTTTCTTATTCTTTTAATTCTCCTCCGGTATCCCTATATTCTCTGTACATTCTCTGCATTCTTACCCGTGAGTAACCTTAAACCTCTTGCAATTCATTCACTCTGAATACCATTACCACCACTTTCAACCTCTTCCCCAGACTCAAACTCTGAACATTTCAAAGGATCTGGCTTGGTAGTAGTGGATGTGGAAACGAACTGTAACACTCTAATTTTTAAAAAGTTGAACTATTATTCTATTATTTTAACATCTATTCTTGGAATAACAGATGAAAATATCAAAATTTTAATTTCTATGTTTGCCCTCGTAGCATTGAATAGTATTCAAAGTATATTTTTAATAACTTTTTGTTAGAACAAAGTCTTAGAAATGATAAAATGATAGATAATATAATAAAATAGTAAAAATACATAATAATGTTTAAAACTCTTTTCTAAACTAAGGATATGCTTGTAGTGGTTGAATATAACTTTACGATTTTTCTATTAGAATTAATAAAAAATTATTAAGGTAAAATGACAAAAATACCCATGTTGTCAAAATAGGCTAACTAAAGACACGGTGATCTCAAATTTTTGTATTTATTTCATTTAATTTAATAAATTATTATTTAATGGAAAATTTTACATAAATTAGGAAATTAAAAATTATTTAGAGTGAAATTTTTTTATTTTGTGTTTAATTAATATGTTAACATGAAATAATTATAAAAAAAATCCTATACTGATAACAAAATTATAAAGATTTAAGTATGGGCCAAACTTAATATGTTTTAGACATGGAAGCTTTGTGAAAGTCCAATTGTACTCTAAAAGCCCAAATATAAATTTACATACTAAAATAATATTTAATTATTTTCCACATAATTATCCTTAACAATTAAACAAAAATTAAACAAAAATTTGGCTGGCTCTAGTTAGTTTGGGTATAGATGGCATGCCTAATGTTTCTTTGAATAATATCAACCTTTTTTTTTTTCCTAAGAATCAATTAATTGAAAAATCTACCTATTAAAATTTATGGAAAAATAAAATAAAAGTACCAGATAAGGATTAACTTAGCTTCAAAGTAACCAGGGTGAGTTGGTAATGATCACTTAAATCCTAACTAATTTAATTTATTTTACAAATGTGTTGCCTTTATATTTGTCTCATGACCTTTTTTGTGTTTGAATAATGACAAAAATATATTTTGTTATAATTGATAATATTTATATTTTAATCATGAGTAAATTATTGATTCTTGTGGATTAATGGTTAAATTATGTTAGCTATTATGAATATTTATATATTCTAGTTGAATAAATAAACATTACTTTTTGGTTAGCAAAACTTTGACAATATAATTCTTTTTTGTGGAAAATAGAAAGATGATCATTATAATTTTATTATCTCATGACAAGTTACTTGGAAGATAATTTTTTTTTTATTAAGAAAGGTTATTTTAAACATATTTTATTATCTCGTGACAAGTCACTTGGAAGATATTTTATCAACAATAGTATATTTTAAAGTATGCAAAAAACTCCAGATTGAAACATATTTTAAATACTTATATATCTATTTGGTTGTATACTTTTATTTTTGATAACTACTTATTATTCTTATAATTTTTTTATAATAAATAAATAAATAAATAATGAAGCTAAATATTTTGATTGACTGAAAATTTAAGTTTTTAAAATTATGATACAAATTAATACTTTATTTTAGAAATAAAAGTACATACTACTATGAAATCTAATATATATATATATATATATATATAAAGTTTACTTATTGGATAGTTGTATCTGTATATTTATATTTATATCTAAATTAAATTAATGTTGTTACTGAAAAGTGTGAAATGAAACTAGAGATAGAATATATGTTATGAATAACAAGGTTAGTAAGTGAGCAAATTCTTATGAAATGATAAGAGGGTTTGTGATAGAAGTTAGAGTCTTGTTTAGATCATGTTGTGAGAGTACATGCATTATCTGTTTTAAGACTACATTGTGAGCATATTTTAATACGTTAGAATCATGCCACGAAAGTACGTGTATATGTGTTGGGGAAGTCAAAGTTTGGAGTAGTGCGAGATGAAAGTTAAGGATCACGGATAAGTTTTAAAGGCATGGTATCAAAAGTCTTATGATTAGGGTAACACTCTCTTGATGTTGGTACAATCACGTAATCGATTTGATGATCCTAATACTTGTTAAACATTATTAAGATTAATTAGTGTAATATGTATATCTCCATTGAGTTACATATGACTTGCGAGTTTATTTCTCAAGAATATTAATTATAAAGATGATATTGATGTTGGTACCTTTGTTTGGAATATATATATATATATATATATATATATATATATATATATATATTTCTGATCACTTCTAAGGTTTCTAATGATGGATGAGAATCATAAGAGATGGGTATAGATCCATACATGATAGTATAAATATATAGTTGAGTTATAATAACTTAGGTTATAATTTATATTTTGTTGATTTAATTAATTAATATTAGTGTGTTTTAAGTTATAGGTTGGATTTATTGAGAAAATGATTAAGACTATATATAAATCCTCACTGCATTTTCATGGTTGTTATGTATATATTTAAATGTATCGTGATTTGAGTGGATGATGATAGAGTTCTATAGAATAGGAAACATCGACATATACACATGTTCTTTATATTTTATTTATTATGAAAATTATAAAAGAGTTATGATTTTGTGATTAAAGAAAATACACATGTATACACACTGAATGACGAGTGGATAAAGAAGGAAAGAAAATCTCATATCTACTCTCGCAGCAGTAACCAAAAAATTTTAATTAAAATTAACTCAATAACATAGTAATATAATAGTAATAGAATATATTAAACCTTTTCAATATAAAATTACGTGCTTTCTTTATATACTCCTGTAGAACAATAGGATTTTACCATGATTCATACACATGTAACAATAGATAGTATAAAATGCCTTATGCTTTCTAGTATTATTTTATTATATTCTTACATTCCTTGATCATTAATGAATAGCAAAATAAAATAATCATCATAGAATAATGATTCTTCTTCCATGAATAATGGCTTTCTGTTGAAGATAAAAGAAGAAGAAAAAAAATCATAATTCAAAGTAATTATTTTATCTTCTTATAACAATCATTAATTTGTTAAATCAAACAAAATTATCCCAATTATTTTCCAAATAATACTCAAATGATCTTCTTGTCTCACCATGCAAACTGTATATCTTTCATTGGTGTGGTTCTAGAACAATATTGAGACAAAACTGTCAGATTAAAATAGGCTACACTTGGTGCCTCTGTTGGGCCCATCTTACGAGTTAAGTTACTCGATATTTTTCTGGACCTCACTTTTAGAAGTCCAACACTTCTTGTCAAGCTAGCCTAAATTTGCCGACTCTAATAAACATAAACAAACTACTCATTTCAACTATAATAAATTTATTAATTTTGATAATTTTTTTTCTTAAAAATCTTATCAAGTTTATCTTATAATAAAATTTTCCTCCTAAACTCCTATAGATATTAAAATACTTGGTTTATTTATTTATTTATTTTTATTTTCGCAGTTCCTACTTTGTCCAACATATAGCAAGAAAACTAAAGACAATTTTCGTGGAACGAAGTGTTCCTGATCCGAACCTTTTTGTCCCTAAAAACCATCTCCATCACGAATCAGTATGGGAATGCAAATAATACTTGGCAGTATACATTGGCAACAGAGGCTATTGGCAGTTTGGTTAAAATTATGAGAGCCACATTCACTATAGACCTTAGAAGATGATGATAACAGGATAAGGCTTCAAAAAACTGGATTCCACACAAAATTCATTTTTAGAAAATGAAAATTTTTAAAAAGGAAAGAAAAACACTGGACATATATGTCAACTTCTTGATTCCCTTTATTGTCATTTATATTTTATCCATTCATTTTATTTTCTGTTCACAACTTCATATTCTTTTGCTCTAGTTTTCCACATCATATATAACTCCTCAGGTTCAACACACACTACTCACTCTCACACTCTAGTAGTAATAGTAATACATAACAAATGGAAGCCAATCAGCGTATTGCTAGAATCTCCGCTCATCTTCAGCCTCCAAGTTTTCAGGTTTCTCTCTTTAATTTACTTCACCTTTTAGATTTCAGAGTTTTCCATCCAAACAGTTATACTTGTGTTAATAATAATAACAAAGCAGTCAAAGTTAGAAGGTTAAAGTTTCAACACTATTGACATTTAAACTACTTGTTGCATGTTTGGTTGCGCGTTGATAATATGATTTTCCATGTTAAATCATAAGCTATTAGTTATATCTTCCATGATTACATGATAAATTGACATGATTCTTTACTCTGTAAGCTAAATTGACGTGATTCTTTGCTTTCTGATGAGTTTCTAAATGTGAATTTGGAATGCTATGCCTATAGGAAGGAGGTGATGTCCTTCTTAAGAGAGCTGAATGCAGAGCAAAAGGTGGGGCACCTGGATTCAAAGTTGCAATTTTGGGGGCTGCTGGGGGAATTGGTCAACCCCTTGCTTTGTTGATGAAGATAAATCCGTTGGTTTCTGTTCTTCATCTTTATGATGTTGTCAACACCCCTGGTGTCACAGCTGATATTAGTCACATGGACACTGGTGCTGTGGTAATTTCCTTTTTCATAGAATTATTGATTGTCAATTAATTTGTAACACAAGGATGAGGCTAGGTACAATAGTTTTCCTTTTTGGTATTGATGGTGATTTATTATTTTAAGGATCAACCAATTGTTTCATTGACATAATTTTGTTGATGGAACTTAACAACGTTTAGCTGCTATTTGTTCATGTAATGCCTTTTTTTTCGGGTTTCTAGGTTCGTGGCTTTCTGGGGCAGGCACAACTTGAGGCTGCACTCACTGGCGTGGACTTGGTAATCATACCTGCTGGGGTGCCAAGAAAACCTGGGATGACAAGGGATGATTTATTTAAAATCAATGCTGGAATTGTGAAGACCCTTTCTGAAGGAATTGCCAAGAGCTGTCCCAATGCAATTGTCAACTTGATCAGTAATCCAGTGAATTCCACAGTTGCTATTGCTGCAGAGGTTTTCAAGAAAGCTGGTATATATGATCCAAAGCGACTGCTCGGTGTTACAACACTTGATGTTGTGAGGGCAAATACTTTTGTGGTATGCGTTGCTTTGCTGTTTTTATTCATACAGTATAACTCATTTAGATTTCCTTACTGTTGTGTTGAAGAACTAAAATATGTGTAGGAGACTACAAGCTAAAATTATAATCAAATTGAGTTAACTGCTAGGTGAAATTAGTTTGTTTATATAGTTTTGAAAAGTATGTACAATTATCACAAAGGGCTGAACAGAGCAGGTATTTCTACAGAGTGAGATTTTTGTACAATATACTGGAACTGTATGAATACAGGTTGGTTTATGTCCTGCCATGTTTTCTTCTTTCAGGCAGAGGTACTTGGAGTTGATCCAAGAGAGGTTGATGTTCCTGTAGTTGGAGGTCATGCTGGGGTCACAATTTTGCCTCTTTTGTCACAGGTCTTGTAGAGAATACTTCTTCACTTTAAAAAATAATGTAAAACAGGTCACTGAAACTTCTTCAAACTTTTTTACAGGTTAAGCCTCCCAGTAGCTTCACTGCAGAAGAAACTGAATACCTGACAAACCGCATCCAAAATGGTGGAACTGAAGTTGTTGAGGTAATGTCATGTAAATCTGTTGCCCACATCTGCCTGATGCCATTTGTGAAATATTAATAGAGATTATAGAAAAAAAGTATGATGCTGCAACTATAAATGTTTTTTAAGGTCCTATGATAATATAAGATTGATGCAAATGCTTCGATTTCCTTTATCATCACAGGAGTGTATACACTTGACCATATCAATTTTGCTTAAGATGTTCAAACAAGTGAAGATACCCAAACAATTTATGATAATATAACGTCCTTTATCATCACGGGAGAGTATATACTAGAACACATCAAATTTACTTAAAATGTTCAAACAAGTGAAGATACTCAAACAAAGTAAACAAATAATGCATACTGCTGGGATGTGCAGATTCTCTCTTGTTAGGATATAAGGAGAAGGCAGAGTTAGTTAAGGTAGTTAGTTTAGTTAGTTAAGAGGGATTAGTTAGATATTAACAGGGGAAGAAGGATAGAAGGGAAGAATTAGATTTTCATGTGTAAATTGAGCATTAACTTTTTGCAAATCCTTTGTGAAGGAAAAACCTGAAGAAAAGAGTGATATCTCCTATTCTTTATTCTTTTCATTCTATTCAATAAAATCGCTCATTCTTTCTCAACCTTGTTTTCATATCCATGATATTCAAGAAATCTTAATACATTATGTTATTTTATTTCCAAACCTATCTGGTTGTGATTGGATATTCATCATAATCTAATAACAACTATTCATGTTGCAGGCTAAAGCTGGGGCTGGTTCAGCTACACTATCAATGGTGAATAGTTTATCAACTTTATCTTCATATTGCTACAGTAGCAAGCATTGTCAATTAAGTTTCAATTGAGCCCTAGAAGACAGACAAACTAAGTTGAAATCTCACTCCTTAATGTGTAGGCTTTTGCAGCTGCCAAGTTTGCTGACGCATGCCTCCGTGGCTTAAAAGGAGAAGCTGGGGTGGTGGAGTGTTCTTTTGTTGATTCTCAGGTGCCATTTTCAACTCTTTCTTTCTTTTTTCCTTGCACATGTTCTTCATATTCTATTTCAGATCTTGTTTAACAGTATCATATGTTTTCAATAGGTTACAGAACTTCCATACTTTGCAACCAAGGTACGTCTTGGTCGCAGTGGAGCAGAAGAGGTTTATCAACTGGGTCCCCTGAATGAGTATGAAAGGTATTATAGTAGCTTATGGAACTATTCTCTATTTTCTTGGATACTATAATCAGTACAAAAAGTGAAACTTTGCTGTGTAATTTTTAACAGGATTGGATTGGAAAAAGCAAAGAAAGAGTTAGCAGGAAGTATTCAGAAGGGTATAGACTTCATCAAAAAATAAATATGATCAGGGAAAACTAGTTTTTGTCTCTTATATATAAGGACCTTGTTTAATACTTACCCTTGTTCATAGTTGATTTTTTTCTCATAAGAATAGTACTCTAAATTTTGATGTCATCCGTAACTGCTGATGATAACGGATTTGACATCAGTGGAACCGATAATAATCTCTGAAAAATACTACTATATCGGCCATTTGTACTGTTTCCAGATCATATTTTCTTTAATCTTTACCTATTCATAACACATTTGACAGCGCAAAATAAATGGCAATGGCTCTTTTGTCCCTTTAGATTATGCTAAATGCAGAAAGTGACAAGGTTGATAGACTTTCGGTGGTCATATTTTCTCCCTGACCGATCATAGATCTAACACCTATAGTCCACTCTTCTGTCACTCCTCACAAACAGACTAATACCCTAATATATTGCATATTCAGGGATAAAAATAAAAGGACAAAATTATTGAGGAAACAAAAGACGTACATCCTCTCTCTATAACTCGATCGTCCTAGATGTTGTGTAAGTACCATAATTAGTTTGCATTTTATGTATTCAAGAGTGATTGGTGTAACATGTTGAAATGATGACGTGAAGTAGATTAAGATGATTTAGATATGTATGAAAAAAGGTCTATTAGAAAAACAAGGGTAAAGAACTAAAGACCAGAGTAGCAGAGGGTAAGATATAGTAAATAAGTCTAGTTCACGAATGTTTTGCCTGTCACGACGAAGTGAATAGAAATAACAAATAAGTCTATCAGATTAATGAGAGCATATATTAACAAGTAATAGACGAAGCAAGACTATTCAAAACTTATAAAACAAAAACACTTTAATTCAAGAGAAAGGAAAATTGACAATAAAGTTCAGAAATTGATCTTTCTTTTAATGTCTTACAAAATTGGCTTTTAACTAGCTTGCAAATGAAGATATCGTAAGAAATTTATACAAGTGTAAAATGTACAAAACTACTTATTGAGTTATACGCTAATCATTTTAAAAGTTGATACAAACAACTCAAAAGTTAACTTTACAAACAACAGTAATTAAGGTTAGCTTAACAAACAATAGAACTTTAGTCTAGTCTTAAAGAAAAAACTCAACTTCTATCACTCCTTCTTGAGATTTTTTCTTCAATACTCCAAACCTTCATCAAACTTTTATTTTGGGGAAATGTCTTTGGTATGTGCTAAGAAGTCTTAGGTTGACTTCTTCTAAATTTTTTTTGCTTCTTGCGCATTTGTATAAACAAATTTAACACTAATTACTTTTTGATTGACTGGTTTGTTCACGGATTGCTAAGTATTATTTTTTTTATAACTTTCTTAATCTCCTCCTCATATGTGTTATGCCCAAAGATGATCAAACTTTTTTCAACAACTTTAGCTTATCTAGCTGACTCAAATGTAGCCAGGTTACACCTGACATAAACATTTCCCAAGGTTTTGATCCCTCTTATTGAAAAATCAGGATTATCACCTAGATTCTCCCCCTCACCATTATTGACATAGATGTAAAATTATCAAGTTTGTGTTGTAAGGTAGAATCGTTTGATGCATAGTGAAGAGTTTGCTAATTAGTTTGCTCCCACTCAATAGGAGAGGGTTTGTTTTTTATGGAGATAGACATCAATTCATTAAATATTATGCACTTCGTATCTTTAAAGATCAAAGAGTATTTCTTTTTGAGCATTTGACCCATATTTACAGACTTTGGTTTATTTTAGGCACAAGTAAAATATTAGGAATATATTTAGCACCTGAGGGAGTTTAACAACGACAACCCTTATTCTTTTGACGTCTACACTTTGTCCACTCCCTATGGTTACTTTAGAGATATGAGTTATATACATCTATTATTTGAGTTAAGCTTTATTTTCTTCTTGCTAAATAGCAAGTAGTAGCAAATAAATGCTCCTCGTATTCCTTAACCTATTTTCCATGTGCAACCACTTGGGCTTTTCCACCCAGTTGTTTTGCAGACTCTCTCCATGTGTCCTTGTTGATTGCAGGCATTGCATTTGACTTCAGGCTTGAACCAACAAAACTTCTTTATGTGGTTAGTTTCTTTGCTATGGTGGAAACTTGTTTTCCCAACCTCTTTCTTTCTTCCCATCAAATGACTTTTTCTAAGAGTTGCTTGCACTCTGACCTTTGTCTTTCGTGTTTTAAACTTTCTTCTTAAGTTTAACATTAACATTCTTTTTGTTCTTTCACACCCTTGGAACTCTTCCATTAGCTGGTCCTAAACTTCTTTAGGTGTCTTAAGAGTCAAAATCTTGATGAACACATCATCGTATGAGGCTGCATGTATATGGCAAAGACTCTCCCTTCCTTTGCCATTTTGTCATTGTGACTTTGTATTTGAGCCACGTATTACAACTTATAAATTTTGTGCTATGAGGTAAGTATTCATTTTTGTAGTCCATAAATGAAAGTTTTCTCTTAGAAACACAGGAGATGGATGTAAAAAACAATTTGAAGACATTTTTGTGTTTATGGCAATTTGGGTAGTATCTCGTTGATTTTCTCTCCCTTTTTATATGTTTTTCTCTCATTCAATATTCTGATTTTCTCTCCCTCACAATCCCTACAAGATTTATTAAACTCTAGATACTATGTTAAATAAACAAGGAGTAAAGAACTAAAATTAAAGTAGTAGAAGAAAAGTACATACTAAAAGAAACATATGTAACAAATAAGTCTAACAGACAAATGTTTTACCTATTAAACGAAGTGAGCAAACGCAACAAATAAGCCTATTAAACTAATGATAGTTGACTAATAGATACAAATGAAACAAGAGTATTCAAAACTTATAAAACCAAAAATACTCAAACCAGTATAATAAGAAAATTGAACCATCAAAGTTGAAACATTTATATTTTTCCTTAGTGACTTACAACATTAACGTGTAAACTAAGACTTCATAAGAAGTTTATATAACCTCTTTATCGAGTTATACTCTAATCATTTCATAAATTAATCTAAACTCTATCTTTATCATAGACAATAATTAAAGTTAGCTTAACACATAATAAAAGTTCCAATTAAGACTAGAATTAGGAGAGAGGATAAGAAAGACACTAGGAAAATTAATAAAGACATCCATCTTATGATAAATAATATTTATAATACTTAAGTCTTTAACCGAAATTCCCCGAATTAATTTTCCATTTCCAGAAAGAATATAATTAATAACTTTAAGTTTTATGGCCAAATGACATTATCAACTTTATTCGATGGAATAGGCTTTGTCATTGTTGTATTTCCAATGCAATGGTTTCATATTTTTAATTTAAAAATATTTAATAAACAAATACAATACACAAATAACAAGAAAAATACGTATATGTATAAAATGTGAGAAAAAAAAAATATATATATATATATTATAAAGTAAATGAGTTAGTTAGTTGGCTAACTGTATTTGACTGTAAAACAAAGTTATTTAAAACATCATCATACAAACAATCTCCAAATCATTGGGAATTTAGATTGAACGGTAAGATCACAAAGTTTAATAATAATAAAATAAAAAGTGGTATTATAACTTATAAGAACGGTTTTTGTTATACATGGCCACCATTAGTTATTTTTACTTTAATGAAATGTTAGTAAATAACTTTTTGCACGTTTGAAAATTAATTCACATTTGAATAATTAAAGCGCTGCGTATTAAAGATCAACCTTAATTAACACACCTGTCTTCTGTCATTGTTACCGTAAAATGGCATAAATAGCATTATTTTTTGCAACATATATTATAGTTGTTGTGGCGTAAATGAATTTGACGTATATGGGAGACATGCAAAAACTATACACATGTTGTAAAAGATACAATTATTCCAATAATGTCAAGCAAACTTTCATGAAGTATACAAGTAAATATTTTGGTACAACTGCAAGAGGTTTCATCTTATAACCTCCTCCAAAGCAAACCATATATTCAAACTCCTCACAAACATTAACCTATTACTTTTGCTTAAAGCGGAAAGAAATTATGGGCCAGTTTGATTCAGCTTCTCCGGAGGTTCCGTAGGAAAATGAAAAAAATAAAATTGACTTCTAAGTTAAAATTAGTTAATTAATTTGTAGAATCTCTCTTTTAACTTTTCTTAAATACAGTACACTTTCTACAAATTAACTAATTAATTATTAGAGAAGTAAATTTCTTTTTTTTTTCTTATTTTTTCCTCCTCCGTGAGATTTATGTAAGAAAGGGATAGAAAACAGACCGGTTGGAACTTTTCAACCTTCTGCCAAAAAATGCCAAACCAGCAGTATAGTAACTGTTGAAACTTGAAACAGGTGGGCAGCAATAACATGATCATCGTGTTAACCATGCAAAAAGGATAGAATATAATATGGTTGGATTAGATGAGATGGGATGAACTTCAACTTATAAAGGCAAATATTATGGAACAACTTCAACTTTAAACTGGTATATAGTATATATATAGTTTGTCCGAGACTCCTATTCTTCTTATGCTTTTTGAAGTCTGTTAAATATGAACTATGACAGAACGTCCTCACATGATAGATGTAAAAGCTGAGCGTAGGTTTCTCACAAGATCCTTCACTCCCATGCTAAATTCGATATCCATCTGTAAATATCAGAATATTTTTCATATTGAAAGAGTATTACAGTTTAATGGAAATAATTATGAAAAATGATGAATACATAGCAATCAAACATTTTCTTTTTCATCAACATGATCAAAATGTAGCATGCTAGCAACACTTTTCTAGTATACACTCTATGATTGATTAGAATTTATACAAAACTACATAATCAAAAATAAAATCTATTAAATAATAAGTTAGACTCATAAAAATGCGATTTCTAATAAATTTTAGTTAATAATAGAGTGTATTGAAAAGAATTAATGTGTATAAAAATTGTGTGTTACTAGCATTTTTCGATAGAAGTATGTGTATGAAGAATCATTTCTACCTATCCTGCATTATCATAACAAAAGTTTCATCATTACTTCGGATGTTACTGCTAGAAATCAATAACTTTTTTCCTGGTTAATTTTCAGCCAATATAATATGTGCAAAAATTACCTGAGCAATAATTGTTATATCAAGGGCACAACTCCCAAAGGTCATGGCACTGCTGTTGATGACTTTCAGATGGAGTTTCTCAATTTCATGGATTGTTCTTTCTACAACTCCTTTGGTCTTCTCACAGTGAACTCTTATGAGGACATTTCTCTCACAAAATCTTGCTTCAATTTCAGGTAGTGCCTCCTCAAATGGACCATCACATTCTGAAGAAGGGTTGTTAACATCATTAGATAGTTGAGATTTCTTCACAATTACCACATATTCCTGATTTTTCTTCATGTTCTGTTCCTCCTCAAGAGCCTTTACTTTTTCTTGCATTTGCTTCAAGTATTTGATGGCATCTCCTAGAACAGAAGCTTTATCCGTCTGTTATAACACATTGAAAAATGAGACCAATTTATATGTGTTAGAAGCAAACAGGATGGACACAAATTAATAATGCAAGAATATATGCTTACACTTCTAGAAAATTGATATATATAGTGTAAATTGATATCTATAGTTAAAGAGTTAATTGATAGACAACTTAATCCTTAAAATTATGTTCCACTCATAGTTTAATCTTTGAAGTTATTTATGTTTACGATTACTAACTGATCTTTAAATCTGCTATAAGTCATATAAAGTATGTCCTTTCAAATTTTTTATGGACTAAAATGAGATATGAGAAGAACTAACGTGATACCAGTTGTATAACTTCAAGGACTAATACCCCAATATGTGCTCAACATATATACAGTAAAATCATAACCATACAAAGGTAAAATTCACATTGATAATTATTTTATACCTTCTGTAATCCGGGAACAAGGGCAGATAAAGCAATGAACCGCTGGCTGAGCTTCTCTCGTCGCTTCCTTTCGGCTATTATGTGGTCTTGAGGTTGAGAAAGTTTAGAACGTTTCTGTATCTTTTTGGCTTCTTGGCAAGCCTTGTAGACATAGTTACTATTCTCCAAGATTCCTTGAGAGGTAGTGTCTGGAAGAGTAATTGTGCCATTGGTTATAGGACAAACCATGTCATTGGAATCAACAAACGAAAAAAGATTTGGCAAAGAAACAAATTGTGTCTCTGATGTCTGAGCACTTTTGCTGGTATTCCAGCTCATGTTTTTGTTATATTTTGTGGCTCTTTCAATGTCAGCAAGTGCAGTTTCCATTGAAGTTTTGGGGTTGAAGTTTGGGTAAGTAAATGCATGATGTTGTAAAGTCTCTTCAAAAGCAGCAGCAATTGGCAGTAAGTTAGGGTCATCAATAGAACTCAAGTAGCACTGATGGAGAAAGGTAGGGTCCTCCATTATTTCCTGCTCCATCTGAATCAGCAAACATCATACCGTAAAAATCTTTCACAATGTTCATACACATTTCAACAACTAAGCTCTAGCCAGAAAAAGATACAAGTATAAATGTCCTCCTTCTACTGATTACTATATTAGATACTTGCCTTGTTAACCAACCAAATTCCAAAATTTTACTCATCATGTGTTAAATAGTTCTAACTTAGATTAGTCATGTATCAATGTACATTGATAAATTTGGTACTAAACCATAGAGCATAAATGCACACAAAAAATGCACTAAATGACCCACTAAACCACTATCAACTTACAGAGCATAAATTATTTTACCATAGAGCCAAAAATAAGAGTCCATAAGAGCTATATATCTTAATTCTCACCATATCAGGTAACCCTCTGATGGATGAAATCTCCATAAGAAAACTAATTCTGCAACAAATATTGCTGCATTCAGTGTATATTGGTTGTACTTATTAATGTGAGAGTAATATGCCCCAGAAGCTGCAGCTTATATATTTCATTGTTGTGATAACGTGTCCTACTTGACCTTGCTGTATCCCAACTTATAGAACAGTTGCACCATCATGATCACGGGTTTTATGGTGTGATTTTTCTTAGACAACCGTGTGGAGGCCTAATATTTTTAATCAATGAACATAGATACAACTCATTTTATACTTAGATATTTCCTTCAAAATGACAAATTAATGCCTACAACTTCTGTTGTTTTGTGGACTTTAGGGTGTTCTTCACCAACTAGCATTGAAATCCTCATCAAGAGCTTACAAATTTAAAGGATCATTATGTGGTCCCTCTCAGCATGTCCAAAGCCTCAAGGTACGTATTTATTTGCTTAACTTGTTTCCTTAAGTTACTTTCTCGGCTCTTTCCAAGTCTCTCATTTTCTTGGTCAAAGATTATTTGCGATCATTGTGAAACAAGCTAGTAATTAGAGCTTGCATTTGCCAACCTATCAGTTGTTAACAAAATAAATAATGTGATTACGTGGTTAGATATATGAGTTTACCAATTTTGAGTGAAATGCAACAGTTTCCATTGACTTGAGAGAAGATTTTAGCCAATTCCCTAGTTGCATGTGCGACTCCGGAAACTTTATTTCCAACATGGTGTGGGTCCATTGAAATATGTATGCATATGTTTTTTTAATAAGAGGGTGAAATCCCAAGTAGGTTAATACCTCATTCTACCGATCACTTACCACACACTAACATGCCATTAAAAAAAAAAAATGAGACATGCACTCTATTCGGCAATTAATTGATTCTTATGGATGAGACGCATGTTCCATACGGTCCAAGATGTTAATGTTAGAAAAATCATCTTATGATATGTTGGCACCCTATCTTTAATGGTTCGTGACCTAATGCAGAGATTCTTTTTGTAAATGATGAATTAGATCTCTAAGAATATTAACTTAACTTATAAAAATATTTATGGAGTACTCTCTGACCTACTCTCTAACCTTTCCAATCACTAGTATTCCCATACTTAACCATATTCTTATTCCCTTATTTCTCATTCATATATATATATATATATATATATATATATATATATATATATATATTAACTTAGTTTTAGAGTGTCTTTGTTATTTCTCATTCCTTGTCAAATAAAAATCTGTCATAGCGGATCGAACAAACTAGACTTGCACAACCCCACCTCGTCTTGCATGACCAATCCATCCTTGATGAGAACAAGACAAATAAATGGGAGACCAAACCGAAACCCATACGAACAAAAACTTTAAACCAAAAGAAAGGAAGTTGTTTATATTTCTAGTGAACTCTTCTGCAATAAACTATGGATAAGTATCCCATTGAAAAATAATTGAATTTGTATGTAACTACTAATATAAAGTTGGTAGGATGATTGAAAATGTAATTGTGAGAGAGTGTTAATGTATGTGAGTGAAGTGGAGAAAAGGTAGGTGTAATGCTTCAAAAAATTTTCATTCATCTTTTAATCTCAAGTACACATATTTATAATGATTTTAAGAACTCTCTCGATTATACATGAAATTTACTTCTCTAGAGTTCTCTATAAGAAAATATCTTCTAGACTTTAATAGTTTCTAAATTATTTTTTAGTATCTTTAGATTTCTAGAATTATCTATTTAAGCACCAAATTTTAATACTCCCCCTTGGTGCTCATTTATGCAACTTTGATTTTTTCTTGAAGGGTGATGAACTTTTCTCGTTTCAGTGTCTTAGTAAAAATTTCTGTTAGTTGATCTCCTATTTTGCAGAATTGTAATTTAGTTTCTTCCTTCTCGACCAACTCCGAATAAAATGATGTCTTATCTCGTTGTGCTTTGATTGACTGTGAAATACTGGATTTTTTGTCGTGGCTATTGTCGACATGTTATCTCAATATAACGTAGTCGGTTCATTGAAATCAACTCTTGGTTGTTGTGAATATCCCTTGGTAACTAATCGGACTTTATACTTTTGAATGCTCCCATCATCGTTGTACTTGATCTTGTATACCTATTTAAGCCCTATGATCTCCTTCTCTGGTGGCTTGTTTACAAGCTCCTATGTTTGATTCTTTTTTATCATGTGAATTTCTTCGTCCATGGCCTTGATCTCATGCTTCTTCCATAGCTGCTTCTTCGTACTTTGTTGGTTCACCAACAAGTAGAGCATATGCAGCGATATTGATTACATAATCCTGAAAGCGTGTCGGTGGTTGTCAATCTCTTTGTGATCGTCTTAGTGCTGATGTAGTACTTGATTCTGGAACTTCTGTCTGACTTAGTCTTGGACTTGATAGAGATGAGTTCGATCCTGAATTTGAACTTGGTTGGTAGCTTCTTCATGATTGGATTGTAGAGTCTGTAACCCTTTGATTTGTCACTATAGCCAATGAAAATGCATTTTTCTTCTCTTTCATCAAGCTTTGCGTGTGTCTCTTTATGGTCGTCTTAGTGCTGATGTAGTACTTGATTCTAGAACTTCTGTCTGACTTAGTCTTGGAATTGATGGAGATGAGTTCGATCCTGAATTTGAACTTGGTTGGTGACTTTCTCCATGATGGATGAGACTGGTAATCGATCTGGCCTTATCTTTTTATCGGTAAAAACAATCTTTTTCAAAATGAGTATGATTTTTGCATCTTTTGCATTTAAACTGACAATTTTGAGTATCATGATTATTCTTCTTGCATAATCTACAATATGGACCAGATTTACTATTTTCATTATTTTTATAATTTTCTCTTCACTTACCACGGTAACATGAATTTTCTCCTTTTTTTATAAAATTTTTTACCGTGGCTGTTTTTCTTATCACCATCTTTCCTAGAAAAATTTAATTGACTTTGAAATTCTTGATCTAGTGACTGCTTATTAAATCGATGCATTCTATCTTCATGCGTTTGTAGTGAGTCCATTAATTCAGTTAATGTCAATATGGATAAATCTTTAGATTCTTCAATTGCAGTCAGTATATGATCATATTTAATTGGAAGACTCCTTAATATTTTTTGAATAAATTTTTTGTCTTCAATAGTGTTCCCATAACTCCTTATTTGATTAATTATAAACATTTCAATTGATTCACATTCCTTCATTAGTAATGTATCAAAGTCTCTCCATAAAGATTGTAGTTTAATAGAGATTACCTTGTCGGAGCCCTTATATGCATTCTTCAAAATCTCTCAAGCCTCTTTTGTTGTTGTCGCGACCATGATCCTTAGGAATATGAGTATCGTAAACCCTTGTTGAATATATGATAATGCCTTTACGTCCTTCTTCTGATTCTCATTGTACTCCATTTTCTTGTTGTTGTCCCAAGACTCCAATTCGGCAGCATCTCGGAGTTGCTCGTAGCCATTTTCAATCAAATCCCAAAGACCTTGTGATATGTATAAGGTCTTCATTGGATGCTCCAAAACTCATAGGCATCACCTCAAATATTGGAACCATAGAGAATGCATAATTAAATATTGTAAGATTTTGGATATTGATTGAGGTCATTGGATAATATAGGGTAGATTTGGGTTAAATTGGCTCTGATGCCACTGATGGAATTTATAAATGACTACTAAGTAGGCAGGATGATTGGAAATGTAACTGAGAAAAAGTGTTAATGTATGTAAGTGAAGTGAAAAAAAGTTGGATGTAATGCTTTAATTTTTTTCATTCATCGTTTGATTCCAAATATACATATTTATAATAATTTTTAAAATTCTCTAGATCATACATGAACTTTACTTCTCTATGTAAACTTTAATTCTCTAGAATTTTTTAAAACAAATATCTTCTAAACTTTTATAGTTTTTAAATTATCTTCTAATTTCTTTAGATTTCTAGAATTATCTAAGCACCATCTTTTAACAAAAAAAAAAAAAATATACGATGAGAATCTAACCTATTTGCACAAATGTTTTCCTCGCGGAAAATATATCCTACATGTTTCACGAGACGACGAAACAATTTTTCCATCATTTCGTAAGATTCCAGAAATTATGTTATAAGAAGAGAATGTCTTAACGACTAACAGAAAGTCGCACTCAAGCCATAACTTATTTTGGTGAGCTAATTCAATTACCAATATAACAGCACTAAGTTCAGCACGGAGAGCCAACGTATGCCTAAATTTGCTATAAAACTGCTTAAAGCATCTCTCTCCATTATCGCTCCACCTCAAGTGTGCCAGGAGAACCCTCTGTACCAGTCCTTGTTCATTTGTTTTTTCTATGAAACGTTCATATGAAGACGCACTTCAATCAAATCATGTTCAAAATACTGAAAGGTTATACTTTTTCTTTTTTCTTTGCTAGGGGTTAGAGGTGACCTTAACCAATTATTCACGAGTTCTGTAATGAATAATTATCATAGGTTATAAAAGTATATATATTTTTTAGTTGGAATACTATTTGCAGAAATAATTGTTTATTTTTAATATATTTCTTAAAAAATAGTAAAAGGAGATAATTATTTTCTAAAATAATGTAATTTAAAACGCGTTTGGTGGCTTAAGTGTTGGTGTTGATACCAATATTTAAGATAATAAATCATAAATCTCTCACTGACACTACAAACTCTATCACACACGTAGGAAAATATTTTGCAGGGATTTTGTGGCCGTCCCTTTTAAAATAAGCCATCACAAATTCTGTCACAAATTGCATATAAAATGTGAAATGAGGGATTTCATAATAGACTAATTTTATCATTCTCAAAGTTTTCTGCCACAAATATGTATATATTAAAGTTTTCTGCCACAAAATAATTTATTATATTTAGCTACAATCTGTGACCAGTAAGTCTCTCTCCAAATATTTTCACATAAATATTAATTAAATAATTAGTAAGTGACACACTCTATCGCTAATAATATTTTTGAAAATACTATTTCATTTAAATTTATAAAGAAATTATATATAGTAATTATGAATAATTAATTAATGGACCCTTAATTAGTAATTGAGGAAATATTGGTTAAAAAATTAAAAAATTAATTCAATTATTTTAATTAAATGCTTAAAATTATTAAAATAGATAGAACTATTTAATTTATAAAAAAAATTAAAATATAAAAGGAATAAAAAAATTGTCCATTTACAAATATTTGGCTTTGGGTCGGTCAAGAATTGCATAAATTTTTAAGTCTTCTAGTTCAACCAAAATATTAAAAAAAAAGTTAATTTTTTTGGAAAACCAAAAAAAAAATCATAGCAAAACCAAATATACAACAAATAAGTATTAATTATCAAAATTAACAAAAAAAACTTGTTAACTTAAGGACTATATAATCCATAGAAACTACAAAATCAAGAATAAAGCTAATAAAATAAAAAAATTAAATCCATCAAATTTGATTTATACTTTAGTTTTTTCATGGATAATTTGTACTTTAGTTTTCTTTTCTTGTATTTTCTTTTATCAAATTTAAAATTAAATGCTTATAAAATTTTCACCCAAGCATATATTTTATTCACAAGAATGATTTTAGAATATTCATCTAAAAGGATTACACAGTTAATATCCACTAACACGAATCACTCATTACTTCTATTGAAGGTAGAAACAGCACACATGATAGTTGAAACATATCTTGACAAAAGTGGTAAAAAGACAAGAACATTAAAAAAACAAAATGAAAAAGACTAAAGTGGAAGAATTATTAAAGACATAACACAAGGGACATAATGAAAAGACTGAAGAACGCATGAGATAATTCATCCCTAGTTTGACAAGTGAGCTTCAAATAATGCCACCACTAACTACAACTTATTCCATTGTCACTCATTAAATGCCACAAATTCATCATATGACCAATTCAACATCAATCCAAATACACTGCAATGTAAAGTCATTATCACGGTGGCATTATATGCGATGGCTGCCTAACGGCTCATGCCACCTTCCACCACCGGAGCTGCCGTCATGCCACCGCTCGTATGCATTTGCACATTCCCTTCCCAACCTACACATATTATAATTTATAAATTAATTAATCAATTTATTCAACTTGATTACAAGTAGATACAGTACTACTCCAAGGCAAATTAAGGTTCCAAGAGAAGTTCTTATATTTAATGTTGAAAGGGAGATTTTTATGGATAAAATTAAGAAATTATTCCAATCCAAATTTACTTGAGAATTACTATTTTTATAAGATCACATGTATGTATTTTTATGAGAGAAGAATTTGCTTAAATTAATAAGATTTAATATAATTAATAAATAAGTACTAATATTATTTATTAGTCTTTGTTAGTTTTAAATTTTAATGGGAAATTGAGTTGAGTATGTAATCTTACCGTTAACATCCAATTTGATGATATGTATGCTTTGAAATGAAAATAATTTTCAGCTATTATTTGAAGGATTTTCATAGTGCAGACAAAAAATAACCCTTAACAAAATCCAATTTGATGATATGTATGCTTTGAAATGAAAGTAGTTTTCAGCTATTATTTGAAGGATTTTCTTAGTGTAAAAATAAAAATAAAAATATATGCTTAAGGTGAATAACACCATTATAGACAATATTAATCAAAACATATCTGTTTCAATTATTTAACTCTGAATTTCAAAACATGAAATTGCTGACTAAGTTGTGTAGCAATGAAAACACGAATTTGATATTACTAGATGAACTAAAATAATATTAGGCCGGTTAATCCATATATACTTAAGAATGAGTATGTATATGAAGATAGAAGCCAAGAGATTGAAATAATTATTTGAATCAACAGTGAACTTACTTACCAGCAGATACATTGAATCCACGAGCTTGAAGTTCACGATACTCTTGGCAAACGGTACAGGCACCGCAGCAGCAACTAAGCAGAAAATCCGTACATCGGTGTCCTTCAATTCCATACTGCTCCCTTAGTTTTGTACGGTAGATGCAAGCATAGATACCCGTAAAATATGTAAAACCACCCAGTAAGCAGAAAAATGTTCCATGAAGGCAACAAGCTGCATATGTATAATTTCAACACCAACTTTTAAGTTTATATATATACATATAGTTAATTAACACTGAATATGGTAATTAAGGTTGAATTACACTTACAAGCTGTTCCTTGGTCCACGATCTCAGCTATCCTTCCGAAGCTAACACATGGGCACCACAACGTGAGGCAACCTAACTCATTGATTAAAATATACAAATCAACTTTGTCTTATTAATTAATTGCTTTCTTAACTATATATAGAGCATAACTTTAGATGTTAAAAACAAGGGAGATAATTAAATTTAAATATAGAATTAAACGGAGGGTAATATATATATATATATAGCTACATACAGGAGCCGCAGTCCGAGAAACAGCCACATAAGCCACTGGACCAAGATCCAATAACACCCTTATCAGACATTTTTATTTTTTTAAAGGAATTCAGTGTGTTCGTACTGCTTGAAGCTGAGGACTCACTTGATCAGATTGTTATTTAATAAAGAGAAATGGGGAAGGTGGAGCCCAATAATAATTGAATAAATATTTCTTTTTGATTTTTAATATTTCACAACTATATATATATCTAATTTACCCTCTAAATTTATCAAATCTATATTAAATTGGGTTACCCTGGGATATTTTTCCATAAGAAAGATTTATACAAGAAGAAATAAGAATTTTTTTAAAAAAAAAATTATTATATATAATTTACTGTTTATGATATGTAATATTATTATTATTGTATCAATAAACGTCGACATTTTAAATTTTATATATCAAACAAGTTATCATTATGATTTTGAAATAGTTTAAATTTCTTCAATTTTGAGTTAAAAGCCGCGTAACAGGCAAAATTATTTATCAATCATATCCTGGTATCGATAAATTAGTTAATTTATTAATTATATATACACATTAATAAATTTTAAGGATCAAACTAACACGTGTCATGTTTGATATCAAAACTTTATTTCTTCATGAATGATGGGTGTGTTGTCATTGAGCATGTGAAAAATTGGGTACATGCATATGTTTTTAGTAATTGCTGGAGGGTACGTAATATAGAAAAACTCATGGATTTTGTAAATTTTCCTTACTATTTGGTTTAGTAATTTTGGGGAGAAGGGAGATCAAGTTAAGAGATGAATTTTCTTTTCCTCCCACTTCTGTTTCCACTCCATCCATCTTTAAGGTGACTAAGGAAAGAGAAATATTTCTCATCTTAAAAGAAAAAAAGAATTTATAAATTCATATCACGTGGTTTTTTGTGGTGCATCAAGTACGAATCACCCATAGACTAATAATTTTTTAAATTTTACTTCGCTAACTACTGCAATACACAGTCAACCAGTCAATTCCCTCACAAAATATATATATATATATAATTTTCTCTATTCACACTTCACATCTTATACACATACGTATTTCTCTCTCTTAACGTTATCCACGTATTACAGTTGTCTACTAAATATTTTTCTACTTTTTATACCAAACCATAAAATTGGTGGAGCAACTTGTACGAAACAAAAATTACGGTTGTAAACCACAGGTTTATCATGATAACAAAAATTATGGATGTATGAGAGTGGTCTATCAATCATGATAAACTCGTACATTTTCTTTTGTCATTGTGTCTGTGTTGTGCTAC
Source organism: Hylodesmum podocarpum (assembly GCA_026586105.1). Classification (NCBI taxonomy): domain Eukaryota; kingdom Viridiplantae; phylum Streptophyta; class Magnoliopsida; order Fabales; family Fabaceae; genus Hylodesmum; species Hylodesmum podocarpum. The sequence goes on from JALJEV010000638.1 coordinate 6,906,382, forward strand.
TAGATCACATGTGTATGGTATTTACAAGTACTTTAAAAATTTTGTCCAAATTCCATGCACGCGACCCTACTTGACACTCATGTTGTTTTCATTTTTTTCATGCTGCAAATAATGCACCACCCATAAAAATTATAAAAATCATTAAAAAAAAATTATAGTTTGTAGAATTTTCTGGTGACAACATAAAATTTTACTATAAAATTTAATAAGAACTTATAAAAGATAAATCGGTCAAGATAAACTTTTAGTACTATCATAACTAACATTGGACTTTGTTATTCATGGATCTAGGTTGGGTTATCATTAACTATTTATTTCCAAGTGACTTTAATCGGTTTCCCTCATCTTCTAATATCAAATTCTTATACAGAGGTTTCATTCAAAGAAACCGAATCCATTATTAACTTTACGTAATAAAAAAATAATTTTATCTTTTTAAGTAATTGGTACTAAAATATTTCACAATTTTATATTCACAAAGGAACATTTACTAACACGGTTTTCAATCATTTCCTTTCAAAATCATCTATGAAACTCTTACTCCATAATTTTTTATTTCGCTTATCTCCAGATTTTTATATTACAAGATGTATTCTTATTATCTCTTTTACGGCAATCACAACATATAAAATATGCATATTTCCATAAAGAAATACTCTTACTAAAATACAATTTTTACTTAATCCCATATTTTGTTGAACTAATCTTCATCTTCATAAAAGATTAATCTCAATTCAATCTCACATTATAAATATTTTCTTATATAAATTAAAATTATAATATTTTCTTATATAAATTTAAATTATAATATTTTCTTATATAAATTTAAATTATAATATTTTCTTATATAAATTTAAATTTTATTAATAAGAGATACTTAAATTAAATGAGTTATGTCTAATTTAAGGTACTAATATATATTAACCAATAACAAATGTATTTTTATTAATAAAATTAATTATTTAAAAGAAATAATAGAAGCTTAACACTAATAATATTTGCAAAAAGGCGACGCTTATGCAACTTCTATTTCCAAAAAAAAAAAAAAAAACCGTTGCTAATAATATAATGTCATAACATATTGTAATATAATAATCCGTCTAAGTGAACCATCTTAAGGGGCTTAGTAGTAGAAACAACATTTTTATTTTTAAATGTGTCTTTTATTTGTTTTCCTTTTGACATGCATTGCATAGTTTATTTTTACTAAACTTAAGCTCAGGTAATCTTATTATTAGATCATTCTTACATATTTTATTTAAATAATGTATGTTTAAATGAGTGATTCTCCTACGCTTAAGCCATCAGTGATCTATAGAATTGTGTAAGAATTAAAAAGTTTGGGTAACAGGTTGGTCAATATCTAACAAGTAAACATTGCTTGTCATCTTAAAATTGTGTTGGACTTCATCACTCTTTTAAGTCACAAACCTGGCAATATATATCATTGAAGATAATCTTCACATTTTTGTCACATATTTAACTTTTGACTAATACTCAGTAGATTATGCTTCGTCATTCTACATATAACACTTATTTGATTTATATTTTGGTTTTACAACCAATATGTCACCTTCACCAATTACTTTTTCTTAGTTGTTGTCTCCATCAATGAACCTCCTTCCTTCGTTACTAAATTTGACTAAATTTGAGAGGTTTAATTTTTCGCATGTCATGTACTTAGAATACCCACTATCCTTGTTTTTAGGTGCACCTCATGTATAAAGATGAGTCTACTGATCCACAGGGATCGTCATCTTCCTTCTTAGTTATCAAACAAAGGTTTACTTCTTCGATTAAGGAGGATGATCTTAAGGAGGAGGAGTCTTTGTCTTCTCATGTTATATAAACCTTCTTGTCATTTTTCTCCTTCTTATTCCTTTTCTCCATTAACTATTTCTTTAAGTAGATTTCATAATCAATTTTAACGTTCAAAACATGTGAAGTTATTTGAACTTTCTTCAACTTTTTTTATAACTTTTGGAAACTTTTTATTCTTCCTTTTGAGAAACTTTTTAAACCTTTTTACAATCAAGTAAAGGTTTCATTCTTCTTCATCATCGTTGTGTCATTTTCATTAGTTACATTTTCATCTGTCGTACTTAAGTAACTTACCAAAGAGTTCAACCAAGGATATTTTTGTTAGGTCTTTGGATTCTCTAGTAGTCATCACTTTCTATTACTATTTAATTGAAAGACACTTGAACATTTTAATATTGAGTTCATCATCTTTAAAGACTTTCTCTAATCCAAATAAATGATTTATGATATATATAAATTTGGTTTGTGTAACATTCTAATCTAGTACCACACAAACTAGTCATAATCACGGTTCAATTTAGCATTTGAAAGAGTTTATTAATTTGATTATGAAATAATGAGATCGAATGTCACAAATAAGGGATCACAAATACAAGAACGATAAAAATTCAACATTAACATTACATCATAAGTCAATTATGGTTATTACAACAGCCTCAAATCTATCAAAGTTATAAAAGCTTCACTAATACATAAATGATAAAATATGACAAAGGTTCTACTCCTAAGAAAGATCAAAAGCTAAGACAATACAAATAATATGTAAGAGAAGTCTTCAAATGGCAAGGATGATTAAACTAGAAAGCACATTTTCCTAGAACCCCTAGGCACTTTACTCCATTTATTGATCATATGTTCGCTCAAACAACCGAGGTCATCACATGTATCCAACGCATAAATACATGTGATGGTTAGCTCATAGAATTAAAGATAATAATGAAATATAGAAAGTCATACAATACAGTCATACATAAGTACATGCATCCACCCAAATATGATGTATGAACCTCACAATTCTTACCATGTCATATGGTACAAATGAAACAATCAAGCGATGTTTAAAAAGACATGTCACCCCAGACACTCTCGCTAGAAAATACTATGTAGTAACAGTCATGACCATCGATGTTGCAACGAGCCTCGCTACCCAACTATAGTGATCGGAGACCTACTGCACTATTTCTATTCGTCCACACTTTCCAAAATATTTACAACTCATCTAAGTAATTATGATAATCTCAACCATTTCAAAACAAACCATCTCTTCCCCACAAGAAAATCCAAAATTTGGGTAACCTAACCACTCCATGGTAATAGGTATACACCCCATCAATTCTTAAAAATAATTATCATAATCTGTAGTGACTCATCAAAACAAAATATGCTCCTCACAACATAATCAATCACTCAAGGCACACCAAGACACAACAACACAAAAATATAAGTTCAATTAGATAAATCAAGCGTAACAAAAGCAGAAGCGTGACTCAACCCTTACACTCAACATAAAGGTCTAGAGACTTCCCTTGAGTATGTATAACCTTACACTCAATGTCACCACAAATTGACGTTGAGTGTCAACTTCCAGAGACACACCTCCCTCTAGACATTCACGTTAAGCGAGAGTATAGTCTCTCACTAAATGTAATAACATGAATCATCATACATTTCCCCGAACACCTCGAGTTGCTGACTATTTTTCACACTTAATATGGCATGACAATAAAATGTGGAGACTCTACATTTGCAGTTAAGTTTGGGATTCTTTTTAAATTCCTCCATAGTCATTCTAAGCATAGACTAACAATCCAAATACATTTAAGTACTTACTCTAAGATTGATTAATAGTTCAATTTGATTAAAATGACTTAACTTCGACTTTGGCTCTCTAACCGTCAAATTCATTAAAATTTCTAAAGCTTTTCTAAATAAAACAAAAGTTCCAACAAGTCTAAAACGATTGAGTAAACTTGTCCAAGAGGTCAATTGGGTTCAATCTTTCCTAATTCCAAAAGTCAAGTCCTAAAGTCAACCATTCTTGCAATTATTAGTTTCTCATTAAGTTTTCTCTCACCCTCTTCCTCACCCTAGTTAGAAACACGTCATAACTAAACAATAATCATTCCATTAACACAACAAGAGTAACAAACACATTATTCAAGTTCAATTAATCACTCATATATATATATATATATATATATATATATATATATATATATATATATATATATATATATAACAACAATTCATGGCAATTGATATTCAAATATAGAAGTGTTCATTATCATCAACAATTCTAGAATTACCAAAAACTTAAAAGAAGGAAACTCGTGTAAAAAGGATATATTGAAAAGACAATCATAAAATGGGTTCTTAAACCTTTACTAGAACTCTAAATCATGCAGCAAAATGAAGGAAGAGATGGGATGATAACCACTACTCGACCTTAATGCTCTACACGTGAAAGGTGAAGGATAATAAAGAAAAAAATGAGATTCTCCAGTGGTCATTACAAGAAAAACAATAATTAGAGACAGAAAAATCGCCGTTTTTAATATGTTCCAATTCCGTTTCCAATTTCCGTGTCAAAATATAATGATTTTGAAGATTAGAAATTCTTCTTACTAAGAATCAAACATAGCTCATACACTCCACATCTAAAGGTTATGCCACTGTACCATGTGTTTCTTTAAGTTCTAATGGATTTCATTTCTTTGTTATTTTTTACTTTTACTGTTTTGAAAGCTTATAAAACATGTGGCACCATTTTTAGAGAACTAAGACCAATTTCAAGTATGACTAACAGCTTATAATTATATTTAATTTTTAATATCAATTAAATCAAAATTAAATTAAATAAATTTATAAAACATGATTTTATATGAAACTAAAAAATATTATAATTCAACATTAATTATATTATATTTTGTATAATAATAATCATTTTTTAAAATTGTTAAAATGTTAATTATATATAAATAAAATATTTATTAAATTAAATATATTTGATAATTATAAATAACTATAAATAGAAATTTTAAATATTTCTTAATAAATTTATAATAGATGATTATTTTAAGAAATTAAAAAAAATTATAATTCAATATTAATGATATTATATTATATAATAAAAATAATCATAAATTTTTTATTTTTATAATTTTTATGTATGAATAAAATATTTATTAAATTAAATAGATTTGATAATCATAAATAATTGCAAATATAACTTTTAAATTTTTTATACATCGATCATAAATTTTTTAAAATGTTAATTATGTATTTATTAAATTAAATAGATTTGATTATCTTAAATAAATTTTTCTTTCTTTATATTTGCTATCACTAGAATATTTCGTTCCAATTACATCAACAACCTTTTAAAAAAATATTGCCCCCAAAATAATATAAAAGAAACAAATTGGGGAAAAAAATAAGAGGAAAGAGAGTCGTTTTCTCTTTCGACTTCTTTCTCTTTTTTTCATTCTCACCCTGCCTCTTCCTTTATCATCTTCAACAACTCATTCCCTCTCTATTTCCACAATAAATACTCCTTCTTCTTTCCCCAGATTCATCTAATGCTTCACATTGTTCCTTCTCTCTTTAACCTCTAACTCTTGAATGCGTTGCTCCCTTTCCCGCATTCAAAACCCTAGATCTACGATGCACCACCTCTGTCACCACCGCGACGCCACTCCCGCCACCACGCGCTGGCGCAACACGGAGCGCAGCCACCTCCACCTTAAACGGTGTGTTTTAAAGTTGATTTTGTTTTTTATTATTATTATTATTATTGTTGTTTGTGTAGTTTGAGCAGAATCTCGAACAATATTGCTAACATTTCAATGAACTAATTAATTGCTACTCCCTCGAAACCCTGTCAGTTCATAATGATTTTTGAAGGACCTCACATTGAAACGGGTTTCTTATTTCTCTCCTATTTTTTTTTTCGTTTTTCGTATCGTATTGGTTAACTTCTGCATTTTGCTATTTTGTATAAGCTTTTTTAGACACATTGTGTTCAATACTGGGGGGATTTTTTTTTTTTGTTTTTGTTTTGAAGTTGTGAAGTAGAAATATTTTTTGAAATCATGAAATGAGGTTTAGATGTGAATGTGGTAATTTAGTGGGATAATACTATTAATAATAAGTTCGAGAACTTTTATTATTCATTTGATGAATGGGATGTGGAATTCATATTGAAAAAGGTGATTAAACATTAAGAGTAATGTGTTAAAGGCAAGTTAAGAATATTTGCAAATTGTTATGTGAAAAATGAAAATTGAACTGATCTCAATTTTAATGTTGGTGGTGGTTAAAATTCTTTCAACCATTAATACACATAAATTATTTTTTTAAAATTGTAAAGGGCTCTGTGAGTTCTTTTTTAAACTTTCAATCCTAAATTACTTTGCTATCAATTTTTTAGTTTAAAAATGTTAGACTATTCTAGTATTGTATTCTAGTGAGGAGTTTTTTAAACTTTTTAATTTTTTTTTAAATTAATCATTAACCATAAACAAATTACTTAAAATATTTTTTATGATATTATTTTTTTAATTGTTTGGTTTGATTTTATCTTTATATTTATAAGTTGTAGATGTATTATTTACTTACGTTGAGCCCAATTTGTACCAAACTTCCAAACATCTTACTAGTACTATGTAAAACCCAATAACAAGCCCAACTAATGCATGACATTAACCACCTACCTAAATTGTGAAATGAGGTTTAAATATGTGTGTGGAGTGAAGTTTATAAGTTTTTTAATGAAGTATTAATGTTGAGATGAAATAGCTTCGACATTTTGGGTACAATTAATGCGTATGGAAAATAAAAATAGAAAATAAAATATAATAGAGAGTCAAGATTCTAAGCATCAAGTATTTAAATATAATTGATTTCAAGTATAAAGTGTAAAGTTAAGAATATGATAAAGAGTTTGAGTTGTTTGAGTTGTTTATGCGAACTAAGAAAAAAGGATCAAATGAATTTATTAAATAGAGATCAATTAAAGCATTTGTAAGTATCTACATTTTGAACATTTTAGATAAAAAATTAGTTTTGAAGATTATATATTTTATAATTTGGGTTGTTTCTTTGTTAGTTGTGATTATGTTTTTGCAGGAAGCTTGTAATCAATTGAAACAAGGTAGGCCTTCCTAGAGCTCAACTAATGTTGATGGTGGTGGGGCTAAGAAAAATTTCTCCTGAGAATGACATTGTTTTGTGTGGTTGGAGGCAATGGATGGAAAAAATCAAAAAGGATGTGTCTTTAGCATAGGAATCAGGATGATTTGATAATTAGATGTGTTGATAGTTATTGTTATGTTTAATATTTGTCCTGGATATTATTTTTTATGTTTGAAATATTGTGATGACACATTTTATGATATTGACATATTTAGTATATTAAGATTAACTGGATGAATGAATGATGAATGAAAGGATGTTCACTTTATATTTGTGAATTTAGGCAGATTGTTAATTGTGATATTTGGACAATTACAAATAGGATTGGGATATTGGTAAACATTTAGAAATGTTGACTTATAGGTTGTGTGTAGTTTGACACGGAATAAGAGGTGGGATAATCTGTGCCAAATTAGAGACGGAATTAGACAAGAAACTATTCCGTGTTCCTAAATTACGCTCATATTAGACACGGAATATTGTTCGTTTCTAATGTCGTAGACACGGAAATTTAATCCATTAGAGACGGAAATTTCCTTGTCTAATTATATTTTTTTTTGTAGTGGGTTTAAAATTTTAGGAGTGAAACTTAACATCAGTGAGAGTTAAATGAGAATGAGTAGCATACCATAACCGCCTATAACATGCATCGACCTAAAGAATTTGAAACTACAAAAGGTAAAAAGGGAAAAAGAAGGAAAAAAAGGAAAAAGAAGGAAAAAGTGAGTATTTAGGAGTTTGACAGTTTCAAATAAAACTCTGAAAATCATTATTCCACAAAGATTTTATTGTGAATACAAAAATATACACCATTTACTCAATATACAACTCTTAAATACTCAACTCTTCTGATTTCTTCGGTTTCTTCATAGGTAACTTCTAACATATTCCGGTTTCTTAGACACTTTTGCTCTAACCATTCGAAAGAATATGTCTAGATATAATCCTGATGTTATTATATTTTTTTTCTTAAGGTCATATTGAACCTTTCTTTTTTAAGCTTCGTCTAGATCACCCCATTCAAGCACAATTTCTTTTCTATCAATGATTTTATTAGAATATAAGGTCTTTTGACTATAACATTCCAAGCTTGTGGTTCTGGTGATTGAATAAAAATCTGTTTCACGTTTGATAAAAAGGTTAAATTTTCTCCTTCAAGTGAAGGAAAATCCTTCCTTGAAGGTTATTTGTCTTGTATTCATTTTGACAGTTCCTTAAGATTAATCTTGAATATCTTACACAAACTAACTCTAGATACCAATTAAGGAGTGTCAAAATGGTTGTGAGCAACACCAAGAAGGGGGGTTGAATTAATATTTTAAAATCTTTTTAAAAAATACCAAAGTTTTTAAGATTGTATCATAAAATTGAAAACTTTACTTTTCTTCTTTGAGTTTTCAAAAACTTTTTTATGGTCAAGTTTCTATTGATAAGTGATCGAGGCCGTACTCGGTCAAAATAATGCAATAAAGTGCAGTACTAGGAAGTGACTCCTAGGTCGTCTCTCTCAAGGACCATCACTCATTTTCTATCAAAGACAAGACACGAAGTGGGGGGGGATTGTGTTTGTGAAAACAGAATTATAAAACAGATAAATTAACAAGAATTAAAGTAGGATTAGCCTCTTAATTAGATTGCAATTTCACTTATCCTTGGTTACATGATTAATTAACTAAGCGAAAATTAATCAAAGCACTTGCTCAATTTACTCAACTCTCAATCCAACTCGAGTTAATTAACTAAGCGAAAACTAACTCTAGGTTTTCCTTATGCGAATTAAGCATCTACACACATCAATCATTCCATTTCCAGCAAATTATGAATCAACTCATTAAGCATGAAAAGATAAACAATTTGCCTATTAACTGAAACATTAAGCATGGACAGCAATTGGGGCATTTAACATTGGAATAATTGATGAAGAATCAAGCACTAAGAGAGCATAAACATACAAAACAGAAACCTCAAAGCTTCATTGCAATCCAATTCAAGAAGACTAATCCTTCAAAATTAAACTTCCATTAAATTCGAATTGAAAGGAAAATGCAGTAAGTGCAGTAATTTGAAATGCAGTAATTGGACAGGAAGTGCAGTAAAATAAATTAAAAACGAATTGTAGAAATGGAATTGAATGCAAGTGCAGTAAACCAATTGGAACACCAAAACTAAAATGGAAATATAAGCAAATTGCAATTGAATTGAAAGAGGGAATAAGAGAACAAACTGCAACTAATTGATTAATTGGAAATGGAATGCAATTCTGAACAGCCACAGTAGAGAACCAGCAGCAGTTGAAGAATAAAAATGCAGAAGAAAAGAGAAGAGAGGAGAAAAGAGGAGAGAACTAAACCTAAACCTAAACCTAAAACTACAAAATGAAAAAACTACAGAATTGTGTAATTGTTCGGGAATGCCTCTGTCCAGCCCCTTTTTAATTACAATTGGGCAGTCCTCATGTGCAGGGCACATGCCAAATTAAGTCTCAAGGGTCTCCACTTCGAATCCTACCTACAACATTTGTATAAAATGGCAATTACATGATTTAAAATGTTCAATTCGCTGAAATTCCCGTAACTGGTTGCATGCGTCCACTTCAAGGCAATATTCACCCCAGATTCGGTCCAAACTGGCTCTTGATGTCTTCATGACATTTCTAGATCTTTCAATCTTCTTTAATTAGAAACAAACCGGAGCTCAATTGGAGACCTGTGGAGGGAGATATGCCTATTTTACCGAGAGTGGTCAAATGTGGAAAAATATAGTAAATTCACGTCACTGGTTCGTGATCCACTTTAAAGGCTAATTTCACACCAGATGCAGTCCGAATTGGCTCTTTGTATCTTCATGACATTTGTAGCTCTGTCAATCCTCTTTCATTTGCAAGAAACCTGAGCTCAAAACGATATTTGTGGAGGAAGTTATGCCTATTTTAGTGAAACTACTCAAATCTTGAAAAATATAGCAAATTGAAATAAATTAAGCACTTAAAGCTCAAATGAGCCCAAACTCATAAATGCACTTACTCATGCTAATTAACCATTAATCATGCTTTCTTGAGATATAAAATATGCAGAGAAAGTGATCAAAATAATAACTCATCAATAGGATTTGAAGAAGTTTCAAACAATTTTAAAGCTAGCGAAATTCCATCAAACTTTTCAATAACAACACATATAGAAATATCAAATAACAAGTAAATAAGAATTACACAAAAGTTTATAATGGTCCACCTTTCTAACAAAGCCTACATCCACTTCCTCTAAATACCAAAGAAGGTTTGGAGTTATGCTAAAATTGTCACAGTTTTACAAACAATTATTTAACACTTCTTTCAATCCTAAAAAGACAAATGACTTCTAAATACTATAAATCATCATACGTCAAGCTACAAGATAAAGCATGTCCCTTCTAACTCTTTAAAGTAGAAACACTTTATTTCAGTATTGTTTGAATAAAAGTAACATATGCAAAGATAGTATACAACCTTGTAAATGAAAAACTAATCAACAAGATTAAGAAAGATATCATCTTTGTTAATTTAACTATGCATGTAATATTAAAACAATGCTTGTTGAATCATAAAGGTAGTATCTTCGTCTTTCTTGTGATGACTTATTACAAAGCCATGCTTTTTCTTTATAAAAAGAACTTAGGAATAATGAAAGTCATTTGGAAAATGTTTAAAGATCATTTAGAACATTTTCTTTCAAAGATATTCTGCTAGAAAATATCCTCTTAGTTTTTATTTTTCTTACAAATAAAAAAATGAGAAACCCTTTTATAGAAAACCATAATTAATTGAAAAGTAATTGATTATTTGATCATTTATTCAATTATTTCATAAATGTAACCATTTAAATTGTTCTTGTAATTGATTAAATTATTTTCAATCTTTCATGGTTTCGTTTTAAAAATAATGCAATCAATTACCAAATTCTTGTAATCAATTAAATAAAAAAAAATTGTTTTTTTTATTCAAGTTGTTGTAATCAATTACTTATACTGTTTATAATCGATTAAACTAGAAACTTTTTCATTTTATATTTTTCCTAGCCAAGTTCTATAATTGATTACTAATTGTTGTAATCAATTAAAACAATACTAAATCTTATTACCTTTGAAGCTAAAAACCTTATTAATGATAAACATGATCCATACTCTACTTGAAAATATCATTTATAACAATTTTCATGCTAAATTACTTTTATGCATTATGAGGTGATTTTGTTTTCTTAGGCTTATACTAAGACGCATTTTTTAAATGAGATTTACAATAATAAGCTAATAACACTACATAAACAAGACAAAATAAAAAGATTGAGATGTTTTCCTTGATTTTCTTCTTCGATCTAACATTCCATGTGCATTTATGCTTGATCAATATATGTTGGGTAGCATACCTCTTGAATCAATTCATGTATTTTTGAAGAGATTAATTTTTTTAGATCAAGGTTTCCTACAAACAGAAGTTTGTGTCTAACAGGAAATATATGACATTTTAAAACATTTCAATGAAGTCAATATTTGTCATAAATTTGAAATCAAGGATAAACTTTAGGAAATTGCTTATCTAGATTTAAGATGTGCCCACCACCAAATAAGGTTAGCACTAAGGACAGGAGAAAAATGATAAGTAGAATGATAAAAAGTACAAAATGTGCATTTTAAAACATTTCAAGGAAGTCAATATTTGTCATAAATTTGAAATCAAGGGTAAACTTTAGAAAATTGCTTATCTAGATTTAAGATGTGCCCACCACCAAATAAGGTTAGCACTAAGGGCGGGAGAAAAATGGTAAGTAGAATGATAAAAAGTACAAAATGTGATCCATCTTCTTTTAGCGAATTGATAACATATATTTAGCCTATGGTTGTAGTTCAATTGGAAAACCTTATGACACATGTACATTGAACCCAAATTGATTAAGCAAATACCATTCTTAGATCAATTTCATTAAAACTACATGATTTTATTGATGCGATCGTTGATGTGACACTTAATGGTCTTTGTGAATATCGTGTGATTGCTGCCTTATTTGGCATGGGAGAAGAATTATCGTCTTTAGTTGAAGTCAATTTACTTAAAGGAGCTAATGTAGCAATGTGATTAGTATATTGCATTACTTGGTGATGATGACAAGTTTCAGCAACTGGAACAATCAATATTTGTTGACTCGTTAGCTAAGGTGACTTTGCGTGGAAGAATGATATAATATTATTATTAATTGTCTAGATTAATTAGATATTAATATATATATATATGTATATATATATAATTTGTTATATTTTGTTTAATTTTGAAAAAACTATATTTTAAAAAATAATTTATTAAAAAATACAGCTTGGTATCATAAGTAACCATGACACTAAAACAAATATTGCAACTATATTTAATCTACTAATTTAATAATTATGCAATTTTTTTAAGAAAATACTTATTAGATACTTATATTAAAAATTTATTTTGTAGAATAAATAATTCTATTCTAAAATGTATATTTTAATATTTAAAAAGATATAATAATAAAATATATTGAAATTTTAAGGACATATATTTTAATAAATAAAATATATTAATATTACATATGAATGACTAAAAAATATCTAAAATATCAATATCACGTCGAAATAAAATCGTATAAGATTGATAAAACACCACATTGACTAATTTGATAAATAACAAACATATAATAAAATATTTAATATATTAAGATACCATATACAACAATAAAATAAAATTTATGTAAAAAATAAGATTAAAAAATATGAAAATAGAAGTATAGAAAGAAAGTTTAAAGAATGAGATGGTATGTATATAATTAGGGTTTAAAAAATAATGAAGAAAATATAAAATTAGTATAATAATGTTAATAAAAGAAACTGACGATACAAGGAGATAGAAACAAAATTTATGGTTGAAAATTAGTTATTGTTGCATAGGTTTAAAATGATTGTATACTTTCAATATAAGTTGTAAATGAAATTATTCTGATGTTAATTAATCTTAGAAATACAATAAAATGCGAAAAAAATTTACAATTGAGATTTAAATATTACTTTGTCATTTCATATAAACATTTTCTTTCTTACATTGTTTATTTGATTCATTTGTATGCATAAAAGACAAGGATAATGAGTGAAATCATGGAATAATCTCTCTATCTTTTCATCAAAATGTGTATAATCTCTGTGACTACATTTTCTTATTTGGGTGGAGAATCTTTGTTAAGAAGATCCTGTTAAACTTTAGGGTTAATTGGGTACTAGGATGGGGAGAAATTATTTGAAAATTAAGTATGTGGTATTTAAGTGAGCATTTATTAATAACTCTACGTCATTAATAATATGGTTAAAATAGATAATTCAACTTCACCTAATTCATCTATTAGCATGTTTCTATTTCATTTACCTAGCCCGCATTCTATAATAAGTTGCTAAGTTAAATATGTTAGACCACGACTCATTTAATTAAAAATTAAAAATATATTAAAAGATTCAATAATTTATAAATTTTCTTTAATTAATTAGTTTTATAATTAAATTTAAAATCAATAAACTTTATTCACACCTATTATATGAAAAAATTCATTTAAAATCAAATATAAACATAATAAGTAGGTAGATAATGAGTTTATAAATTAAGGTTGTATGTGCGTGGACAATCTGTGGGCTAACAATACTAATCCGTGGAAAGAGATTCAATTTAAATTTCTACAACACGAAAACTAAATAGTACTTCTCGGTGAAATCAATGAGCATATCAGTCGAAGTCTGATTTCACGCTAACATCTACTGTTGAAATATTAAATGTTCTGATTGCTCACTTTGCCATCATCGTTGAAGTGCCCAAGAAAAGAACAATGTTCAAATACATCTATCTAACGGCTACTTCAAGAAACTTACCTATCAAAGACTTTCACTTCCACGAGTTCAAGTTGATAAACTTACGCTAGAAAAACTATTATTCAAAGTTTCAGTCACAAACTCTGAACTTCATTTTGTTCGCTTTGAACCTTCACAATAGATTCCTCTCTGCGTAGAGGATAACCTTTTTCTTTCAAATCCTTGTAAAAATCTATTGTTCTGGTGCTTTCAAATATTTTTTATTTTTTTTTCATATATATATATATATATATATATATATATATATATATAATAATTATTTTAAATAAATAATTATGATTTTGATTTTGATTTTATAATTTTAAATAAATTTTAATTTTAGTTTTATAATTTTAAATAAATAATTATAATAATATTCCTAAAATAATTATTTTAAATAATAATTATATATATAAATAATAATTTATAATAATAAATAATATATATATATATATATATATATATAATAATGATAATAATCATAGTAATAATAATAACAAATTTTAATTTTTGATGGTTTTCTGTTTTTGATTTATAATATATCTAATTTAGAAAACGTGATGATTTTTAATTTTAAAATTTTTATTATTCATCTTTAGTTTTAAACTCTCGTCCAAGTGATTTTCAATTTTAAAATTTTTAATATTTATTTTTAGTTTTAAAATTTACTGCCATATTATATATTTATTTAAGAAATTCTTGATCATAACAACAATTTTTAACCATTAATGATGTATATTTTATTTCTTTATCTAGAAATTAAAACTAAAATGTTAATATTCATCTCTAGTTTTAAATTTTACTACCATATTATATATTTATTTAAGAAATTCTTGATCATAACAACAATTTTTAACCATTGGTAATGTATTTTCTATTACCTTACCTAGAAATTATAATTAAATAAACTAAAATAACTTTAATTTATTTTTATACTACACTCTCATTCTAAAGAAATTAAATAATAAAATAAAATTAAAAAATTAAGAAAAGTAAAATTAAAAACAAAATCATGGCCCCTCTCTTCGCTACATTCTAGCTCTGCCCCTGGTTGTGGTGTCTTAACCTGAGGAGACTATGTGTTCAAAGAATGTTTGGTTTAGCCTACAGAGGTTGCGTTCTAAAGAATACAATAGTTTAGCCTAAGAAAGCTGGGTTTAAAGAATACCTGCATAGCTAGAAGTGCTGGATTCAAACAATACTTGTAAGGGTTGTTCATTGTTAATAGTGAAAACTTAGCAAGTTGCTAAGTAACTAGATGTAGTCTTTCTAGACGAACTAGTATAAAAATATCATCGTCTTATCTGTTTTATTTTCTGAC
Organism: Hylodesmum podocarpum; assembly: GCA_026586105.1. Classification (NCBI taxonomy): domain Eukaryota; kingdom Viridiplantae; phylum Streptophyta; class Magnoliopsida; order Fabales; family Fabaceae; genus Hylodesmum; species Hylodesmum podocarpum. The sequence continues at coordinate 6,921,599 of JALJEV010000638.1, forward strand.
TAACAAGGGAAAGTATTTCAACTAAGTCTTTATTAAAATCAATCTTTAAACAAAAAATCATTTGCGTCAGACCTAGCATTTAAAAACTACAGACGCAAATTGACATCGTCTGAAAAATTATTTTAATTAACACAATTCAACCCCCTTATTGTGTTTTGCATTTTACACAACTGATGTGCGTCAAGTTTAGGAGAGTCAAGTTGATTTTTGTATTTATTATAAAATGTAACTTTTTTGTCCAACTCGGACCCAAACTTATGGTGGACTAGATAGATCCATTGATTGTAACCAATTTTGATGGCTTTAATTGACTCCTTACTTGATAATATTAAAGACGACTCCCCTTATTACTACTTTTACTCGATAATATTCATTTCTATGTCTAAAAGAAGAGGGAACGAGTGAACTCGTAAAATATTCCTAATCTTTTCACTAAAATGTGTGGTACATGAAATCTCTTTCACTCCATTTTCTTATTTTGGAGGAGAATGTTTTTAAGGGAGATCCTCTAAAACTTAATGGTTAATTAGGTACTTAGGATTGGGAGAAATAGTTTGCAATTGAGTACATAATATTATTGTCAAACTAGATAATTCAATTTCACCTAATTCATCTATATACAAGTCTCTATTTTATTTATCTGGTGAGCCAAACACATTGGACCAAAGTTATTATTTAATTAAAAATAAAAATATATTAAAAAATTTAATTAATTTATAAAATTTCTTTAATTAATTAAGCTTATAATTAATTTTAAAATCAATAAACTTCATTCACACTTGTTAAGTAATGAGTTAATAAATTAAGATGGTACGTAGATAGCCAAAGCATGAGCCAACCCAGGGGTTAACTTATGTGGGATAGGTTAAAGGGAGACAGGTCAATTTATTGTACTTATTATAAAATGTAATTTTTTTGTCCAACTCGATCCAAACTCATAGTAAACCAGGTTGATCGAGTGGTTGTTATCCATTTTGATGGCTTCAATTAACACATTGCTTGATAATATTAAAGATATATCTTCCTTCTACTACTTTTACTTAAAAATGGTAAGTCAATTATGCATCATTTATGGGTTATAATTTGTTAAAAAAGAAAATAATATATTCATGAATTTGAACATAATTTAAATCAAAAGAAAAAAATATTCATATTAAATTTTATTTAATCTTTAAATTGAATCAATACAAAACAAGTCTTCACTTGGATGTTGTTTTACTCATTTTCAACCTTAATTTTTGAGTTATGCATTAGAAATGGAAATAATGCATCAAAACGTAAACTTTGACCTCGATGTCAATTTCATGAGCCATTTACTTGCCTCTCCAAGAACAAAAAATAGTTTGACACCAAGGAAATTGCTAAATTCACACTGGTGTTTGATAAATTCACCCTTTGACCTTTTTTCTTTTTCTAATTTTTGTATTCTAAGAAATAAATATTTATTATTTCATGATGTATCTCAAATATACACAACTAGATGTATATTTTGTTGTATACCTCAAGTGCAACTATGTATAGATACAACAATAAAATATATATTTTATTACATAACTTTAAGCACACCTACATACATAGAAATGTATATTTTTCGTTATATATGTTATTATAATATATAATGAAACACACATTCTATTAGAAAAGATAAATGAACTGTGAAAATGACAGGGTAAAATGGTGGAGAGAGTGAAAGTGAAGGGGCAGGTAGAATGGTAATTACAGAGATTTTCTGAAATGGAAGGAGATGAGCTTAGCAAAAGTTGGGGTGAAAAGCAATAACATTTCCTAAAACTCATTTTTTATGACCCAAATGGCCCAGCCCACCCAAAAACCAGATGTGGGTGGGTCCGCAAAAAAGTATCTTTAAAACAAAATCACATATTCAGTGTGTGAGTGAGTGAGAGAAAGAGAGAGAAAAGAATGGAGTTACGTGAACTGGGAAGAACCGGTTTGAAAGTGAGCAGCGTTGGGTTCGGAGCTTCTCCACTGGGCAATGTCTTCGGCACTGTTTCCGAGGAAGAAGCCATTGCATCAGTTCGCCTAGCCTTTGAGTCTGGTATTAACTTCTTCGACACTTCTCCCTATTACGGCGGAACACTTTCCGAAACCGTCCTCGGAAACTCACTCAAGGCTCTTTCTGTTCCTCGCAATTCCTACGTTGTTGCTACAAAGTGCGGTCGCTACAAAGAAGGTTTCGATTTCAGCGCTCAGAGAGTAACCAAGAGCATTGACGAGAGCTTGCAGAGGTTGCAGCTTGAATACGTTGACATTCTCCAATGCCACGACATCGAGTTCGGTTCTTTGGATCAGGTTACTCAACTCTCTTTTCTCCTTTCTTTTCGTTTAATTGTAATTAAATGTGTTTTGGATTCACGCCAGTAAATTTGGTTTTAGAATCACATCGGAATTCCAGCAGTTACATTCAGTGCATGTGTGGTTTATCATTATCTTGACTCGTTTGCAAGTACTTGTTAACATGATTTTAGATAAATTTTCAGTTTTTTCATATATTTGGTTCCTGGTTGAAGAATCGAATTGGTTTTAAGTTGAAACTGCTTTTAAATAGTTGTGTTGGGTCAAAAATTTATTTTGAGTTTCACTACTAACTTTCTTTTGTAATAATAATAAAAAATCAGATTATTTCAAATTTACTTTTGCTAAATCAATTTCATTCAAAGAATCAAAATCAGTTTTTGTCAATACTCATCCAAACGCAACACGCAAATTTGGTCTAGGTCAAGGAAATTGATTCTGGACTAGAATTGATTATGAGTTGAAGTATTTTTGGTAGCTTCTAAATTGGATAAAAAAATTCATAGTAGATTTTAGTACTAACATGCTTTTAGATTTTAAAGAATCAAACATATTTAAAATCAATTTCATCCAAAATCAATTATACAAATGCTCACCCAGAGATGTACTAATTGTTGTTGTTTTGGTAGATTGTGAATGAGACCATTCCAGCACTTGTGAAGCTGAAGGAAGCGGGCAAGACGCGGTTCATTGGCATTACGGGACTTCCTCTGAGTATTTTCAGTTATGTGCTTGATAGGGTACCGCCAGGGACGTTGGATGTTGTGCTTTCGTATTGTCATTACAGTGTGAATGACTCTGCCTTGGGGGATTTGATACCCTATTTGAAGGCCAAAGGGGTTGGCATTATCAATGCTTCTCCATTGTCTATGGGCCTTCTCACTGAGGCTGGCCCTCCTGAATGGCATCCCGCTTCACCAGAACTCAAGGTGTGCTTATTCTTGCTTGAATAAATATTACTTTTTCTGGCATGTGCTTATATTGTCATTCAACCATAATTCAATTAACATTTGGTTGTAAATGATCATGCCTCAATATTTCCTTTAAACAAGCCCATGTGAGTTTCGTTTCATTATATTTATGTGTGTGCCTCTGTGTGTGTCTGACAGAGAGAGAGAGAGAATAAAGTAAAGATATGTGCCCATGCCATCATCTGCCCAAAGTCTGTTATTTGTGATTGAATTTCTTTCACAACTGGAATTATCATATCCAAATGGACAATGTTTACTATAAAGATCTGAGTAGTTAATATGTATAAATGGAAAGAAAGTGACCTAGTTTTGCTGGACAAATGTCAGGAAACAATATAAAATAGAGCATTGAAATATGAAACACACACACATAAAAAGAAAGAGGTCTAATAAGTGACCCTTTTGGAAGAAAGATCATGACTTCCACCGTTCTTTTGCTAGATGCAGTAATTATCTTTACTCAAGTAATATTGCCTACTAAATGATATTCTCAAACATCTTTAAACTACATCTCAATTGAATCTCTGTTTTGTTTTTTACAAATTCTCTGGTGCATGTTTCATTAAAACTAAATTGCTTTTATGTATTTTTATTTGGAACTTTGCAGTCTGCATGTCAAGCAGCTTCGGCTCATTGTAAAGAAAAGGGAAAAAACATTTCAAAGTTAGCATTGCAGTACAGCTTGTTAAATAAGGAAATCACATCAGTGCTTGTAGGCATGAGATCTGTTGAACAGGTTCGGTTTCATAGTCTTTGATTACCATATTTAATTGTATATATCTGCGTTGCGAAAATCTACGGGTCTTGTGGGTGATGCATGAAACCTTTAACCTTGCTCTAAAGCTTTTTGTATGGCTTGGTCTATAAATTACTTTCCTCTATTTTTGTTGCTTTCAATGAAAAATATGTGAGAATCTTCCTCTATAAAAATATGTATTGTTTTTTCCATCTGTCCTTTTTCATACCCACCAACTAAATAATAAAATTAAAAACAGTCATGAGCATAGATAAAGGTATATGCTAATGCAATGTCTTCTTATCTGACAATGTAAGTCATTGTACAGCACTTTTAAGTAAAATACAAAATAAGGAAATTTCCTGGCTATAATTAATGGTAGTACTGCAAACTGTAGCTGTTTATTTTACCACTGTCGCAACACTCTTTTCCATTTGATTATACATCTTTATCATATAATAAATACCATATTATCATGTTGTATTGATTGAGTTCATAGAAAGTATTTTTAAGTGTTGATGAGCTATAGAAACTGCAGTGATATAAATACTTTGTTCTTAAAACTGTTCCCAAACCAGAAGATGTGACCTGAACATTCAAGAGGGAGAAAATAAGACAGGTTCTCTATCAGCATTTGTTTTCTATTGTAGGGACAAGTTTAAATAGTTTAGAAGGACCAGGAGTTTGTTAAGTTCAAACGATTAGCCACCGTTCTGTCATTCAAACTTTATTATCAATTGGGTAAAGGACAATGCTTCATAAACATGGTTATATCCTTCCTCATACTTTCCGCCAACATTATACCAACTCACAAGATTTGTTTGTGATCGAGTCAAAATAAGCTTAGGATATAGTGAAAAAATCTTGCATAAACCTAGTGCACCCCTGTCGGGTTCACTAGGCCAGTTAAGTATTATTGACTTGTGCTAAATAATAACTGAAAACCACAGCTGCAATTACAGATACTATAAATATAATTAATGATGTGGTTATGCATCATTAGCCTAGTAATCCTAGCCTAGGCACCTGGTTTATGCAAAAATTTCTCAAGTCGAGCTTGTATGATATGGATTAGCACTTATTAAGATGGCCTGTTCTAACTGATATAATCTAACAAATTAGGTGGAGCAAAATGTTGCTGCTGCAAGAGAACTTGCAACTTCTGGAATTGATGAAGAGGCTCTCGCTGAAGTTGAAGCTATTCTGAAGCCTGTTAAAAACCAGACATGGCCTAGTGGAATCCAGCAGAGCTGATATTTATTCTACTGCCTAGGAGACATCCATTCCTGTTGTCGATGATGTTCTTTACTCCTGTAATTTGATTCAATAAGAGAAATGGCTTTGACAGGTACTAAGATCCACTATCTAAATTTCTGTTTGTAGTATAGAGTGTGTCCAATAATCCATTTCTCACTACGTGATTATTCAATGCTCTTCTTCGGCTTCTGAAGAGTAAGGAGTGTACCAGTATATATATACACGGGCCTTCTCGTAGCTTTGATCTCTCTTTGGATTAAGCAGCTTGAGTCGTTGTTTGAACTGGTTTGTAAAAGCACAATGTAAAAATCAATGGCAATAATTTGTTCTCCCTTACGTTTATATTCTTTTTTAATTTGATTAGAATACATTTATAGTATAATTTATTTCTTGGTTTAAATGTTATTAATCCTTGCAATTTAACTTTCTATTTCATTTTTAGTCTTTGTAAAAAAAAATTCAGTTTTAGTCCATATACTTTAAGTCTTTTTAATTCTAGTCCCTGAAAAAATATTTGTCCATCTAATTACTGTTGTTCAATTTTTTGTCCTCATAATTATATTTTTATGTTTAGTAAAAATGAAATGAATTTAATTTAAGGACTAAATATGAAAAGTAAATGTTACAAGGATGAAAATAAAATAAAAATTAAACAGGAACTAAAAATGAAAAGATGCTAAATTGTAAGGGCTAAAACTAAAAACAATTACATTGACCAAAATGAAAAAAAAAGAAGAAGCAAAATTATGAGTACTAAAAAATATTTAAATCTTTATTTATTTATTTTAAGCGTCTTGCCAACTAGTATCTTTTAAGGAATTAAAATGAAAAAATATTTAATGAGCATTTGATAAGGTAAACTTTTATACTAAATAAAAATTAAACCCATTTAAGTGAATATTACATATATATTGTTAAAACATTATGTAGAAAACGATGAAACTACACGTCTAGGCAAAGAAACTGAAGATAACCTCCACTTTGATCCAAGTGAGAGTTGATAAAGTTGCTTAAATTCTGTTTGATGTTTTCATTCGAGTACACATGGGAAATTTCCTCTGTAGAATATGTACAGCACTTCCTTTCTGTTCTTGTCATGCCTACCAACTAAAACAAAGAGTCAGTCACGAGCATAAATAAGGTTTATGCTGATCCAATATCTATTTGACAGACGCTACAAAAAGTACTAATAAAAAAGACACTCAAGTTTGTTAGATCAGAAACCCAACTCTTCCCAAAAGTTTTAAACAAACATTCAAAAAATGCAAACCATTTTTCTTTTTCAAAATAAAGGTAAATATTTTTATGAAAAACATTGAAACATTATCCAAATCATAATTTTACATTGAAACATTATAGACTACAATAAAACTAGTCTATAATACTTGATTATTTTGTTTGATTATTTTTATTTAAAAAAAAAAAAAAAAAAAAAAAAAAAAAAAAAAAAAAAAAAAAAACTACTTTGTTCCTATTGCATTTCCTGCTTGCAAAAAATTAGAAATAGTAAAGACATAAAAGAAATTCACCGGGAGGACCGGTATACCTTGAATGAGAAAATGACTAGTTCACCCTATTTACATATATATCTGAAAGCCGAAATATACATAATACAACAGTAGAAGTCCCTATCTCTTACCGTCACACTTTTCCTAATTTGTATAAATACCATCTGTGAGGAAAAGCTAATAATTTGGTAAGAACCTGTTTGGGTAAGTTTTCCTTAGTAGGACTTTTTGCAAAAAAATATGAAATTTACTTCTCTAAAATTTAAAATTATTTTTTTAAACTAATTTGTAAAAATTGTCTCATAACTTTTTCTAAAAGTTGAGACTTTCTACAAATTAATGAAAAATTTATTTTAACTTATAGAGAAGTAATTTTTTTTTTTACTATTTTTTTCTCTTACAAGTTATCCGGGAGGAAAAACATCCACACTGTACCTAAGAGAATAAACAATGCCGAAAATATGAGATGCGGCAAAAGTAAACATCAAGATCAGTAATGACAAAATTCATTGCTATTTTCCACATCTTATTGCACCAACCCATTTTCATTCATCATAGCATTAAAGCCAAAAGCAACCTGTTTCAGTTCTTTGAATGCACTTCCTTCTAGAGTAATGGATATCCCACCAAACAATTGCCCAACTGGCACACGAGTGTATCGAATAATTTGTATTTTCTGATGGCCAAAAAGAAAAATGTTCTATTTCCTTGTGCTCTGTAATAAAATGTACATGTGTCAGTGAATGAACATCCTACCAGAAAATGACTATCATCTAGATATTAACGAATTAGAACTATGTGATATAACAAAGGATGCATGCATGGAAACAGCATGGGAGAATGTTCTAAGTTGCCACCTGCTGTAATGGAGGCCAAGCAATATTGTCATCATTTGTATAACCCAGAAAAAGGAAGTCAGAACAATTCTTCCGACAACCGAGGTTATATGGATTTCTGAACTTCCCATCAGGACCACGAAGATAATCATATCGAGCAGAATTTGCCAGTTCATTTGTGGTCACATTTCGAGCTATCTGCATTACAATTTAAAAACATGAAAATCCTTCTACAATTACTATCTTGAATGTTTTTGCGTAAGAGAAAGTTAGAAGTTAATGTGTGTGACAAAGATGCTTGTATACATTATGTGTATTTCAAAGCTTTGTACAGTAACAAGTATGAGATAAGTTGCTCAATTGAAGGAATGTTGCTAACTATTTTGACAATATACCAATCACTGTAGCAACCAAATGCTAAGACGCGATCACAGAATAAAATTTACAAAATATATTGGTCATTTTTTAATTTTAAAAAAAATCGTGATCAAAATAGACAATGAAAGAACAAAATGATAGGTGTCCTCTAATCTCCGTAGTGAATTTAATTGGTTAGTTAGCTGGGGGCTGGAATGATCAGATAAACAAAGCATGTTGCCTATAAATAAGAAAAGGGGTTGACAGGGAGAGATATATAGTCATCTGTGAGAAAATTGGGGCATTTGGACATTGGGAGGTGCAGAGCCTTGAACTTCTGCAGTGCTGAAGTCGGGAAGTTTCCCTATAATTTGTAGAAACATGCCAGGTTTCTATCAGAAAATCTAGTCACAAACAAAAGGAGGCTATTATTCCTTCTTGGTAATTCATTAATAGATATTTATTAATAATATTTTTGGTAATTTTCCCTAATATATTTTTCTGAAGATGTAAATAATATTGGGAAAAAATGGTGAGCATGGATTAGGAAATCACCATGGAAGCTTGTGTTACTGTTAATGTTGTAGCCGCAATGAAAACAAAAGCGTCCATCACCAAAAACACAACTAAACCTGGATGTCTTACAAACACATAATGGATCCATGCTTCTCCTGCCAGTAATGCTGGTGTAGATGTCCAAATTCCTGTCATGGAAAACAAGGCTGTTATATCTTAAGCGAAATAATATAATTATAAAATTTCAATATGCAGAATAGTGCAAAAAGAGCTCTTCAAGACATACTTTGAACTGCAATAGCACCAGAAAGGGAAGAAGTCAAAGTTCCCAGGCAGACAAAAATAAAGAAATCCCTTTTGTTCCTCTGCAAGATGCATACCGAGTATGATGTTAAAGCTCGTGGTATTTGGACTGAGGAAAAGACAGAAAAACAGCTCTTGGTTTGAACAAAAAAGTCAAGCATCTTATTTCTAAATTAAGTACAATGAGAGTAAGGAAAAAAACTAGTGATTTATCACATATCCATCTATTCTAAGTACTAAGTAGAACTTGAAAAATAAAAGAAATCCATCATAAGAATGCACTTTAGAGCTCGCAGGTAACAAATAAAATAGCACAACACTCCTTACCTTCCCAACACAGTTAGATATCCATGGACAATGGTGATCAAACTGTTCCACACATCGCCTACAGGTGGCGCAATGCTTAGATCGGACCGGTCTTATTATCTGATGATACAATTTGAGAAAACCTGATAAGCGATAGCTTATTTTGAGAATTTAATAGAGTAAAACATAAATGTACGTAAAGTGTTAACAATAGACTTATTAAATGCTTGAAAGAATATCATGTAAACCTTGCAGGTAGGGCAAAGTTGAGACCAATTTCCAGTCCAAACAGGGGAACTATTCATATCAATATTCAATAAAGGATCCTGCAGAATATAAAACATAAAACACAACAAATTGTTAAAAAAAAAACAAAGAACAGTAAATAATAAGCCTATATACATAAAGTAAAAGGGAACATTCATATAAAATATATAAAGAATCATATCTCCTTGTCAATGCTCTAGTGAAATCCAAGGGAGTTGTATCAAATATTGCATTCCCTCATGCAACAAAAATTACATGCCACATACATCCGTTGTCTATTGAGATAAAACTAGGTTATTTCTAACTATAATATATGATATCTAAGTGAAAGTAGTATAATTGCAATGTTCATATATTTATTCCCCAACATACTACCACAAAGTCATTAATAAAAAAAGAAAGAACCCTTGATATGATAGTTTCACTGATAAAATCTGTTTCAGGAGTGCAAGTCTTTTCTTCAAAACAATCATCACTTGAAAGCAACATTTTTTATACAACAGCCATGAAAGGACTGCATACCTCTGTATCACTTTGAGTACCCAAGTCTCCCAGCCTTTTTATATAACCTGGATCTTTACTGCATAGGTTTGAATTAGCATCAATAAATTAATGTTGACGGAAAGTGCTGTAAATAATAGAAATTTCTTAGAAGAATAAGAGATATATTTTATTTTCCATATTTATTATTTCCTAATTTAGGGACAGTTGTTTCAATATAATAGGAAGATTAGAGAATGTAATTATAGATATAGAAATTAATAAAATAGTTCTCTTTTCAACTTGGTATCAGAGCTCTCAACCCTGGGAGCTCTGTTTCCACTGCCTTGCCAGAACAGAAGGGCGGTAAGAGGTCAAAAACAAGTAGAATATAAGACAGAGGGTTCCATTCTAGCTCTGTTTCCACTAACCATCCATCTGTCCAGTATCAAAGTTTCATTGCTTCCATTGATGCAACAAAAATTCCAAATTCAGTTCACGAAGTCATGAGAGATGAACAGTGGGTTCAAACCATAAGGAAGAAATGAGGGTATTGGAGGAGAATGCAACATGGATGATTGTAGACAAACCTAAAGAGAAGACTGTAGGGTGCAGATGGATATTAATGGTGAAGTATAAACTTGATGGAACAATAGACCGATACAAAGCAAGATTGGTGGCAAAGGGATACACCCAGACCTATGGAATAGACTATGAAGACATTTGCCCCTGTGGCAAAGATGAATACCGTACAAGTTATCCTTTCCCTGGCAGCTTTACAGCAGCTCAATGTCAAAAACGCATTCCTTCATGGAAACCTAGAAGAAGGGGTTTACATGGAGATCCCCCCGAGATTTGGAGTTCAAAATGAAGAAGGCAGAGTGTGCAGACTACAAAGGTCAATATGGGCTCAAGAAATCTCCTCGAGCCTGGTTTGGGAGGCTCATGCAGGCCATGATATCCTCGGGATACAAATAGAGTCAAAGTGGTCACAGTCTATTCATGAACCATTCTCTTACAGGTAAATTCACCATCCTTCTAGTCTATGTGGATGATATAATCATTGCAGGTAATGATGAAGAAAAACTGACCCTAAAGAATAAGTTGGTAACCCAATTTGAAATGAAAGACCTATGGAAGATAAATATTTCCTTGGAATAGAGGTTTCATATTCCAAGAAAGGTATTTTTATCTCTCAAAGGAAGTATGTCCTAGACCCCCTTCAAGAAACTAGAAAGTTGGGATGCAAGACCGCAAGGGTTCCGATTGAACAAAATCACAAGATTGAAAGTGAAGGAGAAAGCCCAGCTGTGGAAAAATCTAAGTATCAAAGATTGGCAAGTAAACTGATTTACCTATTTCACACCAGACAGACATTGCCTATGTCATCAGTGTGGTTAGCCAATTTATGCATGACCCTCAAGAAAGACACATGCAGGAAGTTGACAGGATCCTCCAGTACTTGAAGGCAAGTCTAGGGAAAGGTTTATTATTCAGGAGTGAAGGTACCTTATCTATTGAGATGTATACTGATGGAGACTATGCAGGGTCAATTCAGTGACTTTGGGGTATTGTATGTTTCTAGGGGGAAATTCAGAGACTTGGAGGAGCAAAAAGCAGAATGTGGTAGCTCGGTGTAGTGCAGAGGATGAATTTCGAGCTATGGCACAAGGCATTTGTGAAGGACTATGGTTGAAGATCATTCTTGATGACCCCAAGATTAAGGTTGAGGATCCTATGAAGCTATTTTGTGACAACAAGTCAGCCATCAGTATTGTTAACAATCCAGTTCAACATGATAGAACTAAACATGTTGAGGTTGGAAAGGCATTTTATTAAAGAAACATTAGACAGTGGTCTTATTGTTACCACTCACATCCTTACAGGACTTCAAGTGGCTGATGTTCTTACTAAGGGGCTTCCTACCAGTAGATTCCAGGAGCTTAGAGGCAAGTTGGGAATGATAGATATTCTTTTACCAACTTGAGGGGGAGTGTTGTAAATAATAGAAATTTGTTAGAAGGATAAGAGATATATTTTATTTTCCGTATTTGTTATTTTCTAATTTAGGGATAGCTGTTTCCCTGTAATAGAAAGATTGGAGAATGCAATTATAGAGATAGAAATTAATAAAATCGTTCTCTTTTCAACATAGAATTAAACTCCAAGTATTTTTTGTTATATTTTAGGACACATTGTCAGGTTTTAGTCCCAACTCTAGGATCCAATCATGAGTTCAAGAATTTTATTGGAGCATTCACATGATGACAACCAGCATGCATCAGTAGATGATGAATATCACACAGATAAGTAGAAAAAGCATGTGTATTAGCATATCACACACAAAAACAGAAAGAATACATGACAGAGAAGATTACCTACTACACCTATAGAACATAATCAGGGCACAAACTGATGAAGAAAGTGCTGTCCAGGCCCAAAGTCCAACAACAGCAGTAATCTTTTTAAGGTAAGGAGCTGGCATTAGTGGAAAAGATTCAATCCAGGTAAATCATCACAGAAAAACTCAAGCAATGAGTGCAAATATGTGTATCAGTGTGGTATTGCAAACTGGCATACAATTTTTAAAGTACCTGCAACGACTGAGTTGATGAAGAGGATCATGAGAAAGATTATAATACACACTAAGATGGGAGCATAACCAATATCTGTCACCATCCCACCACAAAGTTTCCCTCTCCAGTAGTTGCTATGTGCCCGTTGTTGATTTGACTGCAAAAGTATAACAGTATAATCAGTTACATAGCCAACAAGAGTATAACTGCATAAACAATATGCTGCAAGTCATTTCCAAATCAGATGGACTAAGCTGTTAGTATCATCATTCTCAAATTAATTATGGACTTCAGCCAGATACAATATACTCATGTTTTTTTTCACCGAACTTACTTCAGAAGAGTAAAGAAACTCAAAGTACCACTACAGATAATTATTCTCAGTCAAGTTCATACAACAGTAAGTAGAAATACAAATTAATGCTAAAAATGGATTGCTCTAACTCAGAAAGACAATTTTATTTATTTATTTTAGATAAACAATATAAATTTTAGTACCCAAAAGTTGAAAATAAACTTTTCCAAACACACCTTAACTTTAAAACCATCAAATAATTGTTATAATTACATGTATGCTTTCTACCAGAAACATGTTTCAACAACACTCTGTTAGAAAGTAATTCAATGTTACACAAATTGACAAATGTTGGAGCTTGTTACTTATGTTTTAACAATTATCCCATTCTTTGTACATTGAAATTAAACTATTTAAAATTCCACACACAAAATCCATGCAAAATAACCTCTCTCTTTTTGCATTTGATTCCCTTTTTACGTTTTTTGAGAAAATACAAAAGAATTTCTAACCAATCAAGGGAAGGCACCACTCTAGTTTATATATCCATAAAACATATATGAATAATTAAATATAAAAACCATTCATGTACTTTCGCCCAACAGTTTAAGCTTTTGGGACAGTTGGCAAATGAAGTAGTATCAAAACATCTCTATAATCATGTGGTCTAGAGTTTAATCCTCATTGTCTCATTATTTTAAAATAAAATTATTAATTTCAGCACAAGGTTAGGTAGGACTTTGGATTGTCCATACTTCATGCTCAAAGGTTTCTTGCATGTGTGTTAGATATAAATATTAGTGGAGTGCCTTCATCCAATAAGTCAGGCTTTTGGGGTAGCTGGTTCATAAGTCGTATGTTTACCTATCATCTCCTGCACTTAGCAAAACTAAATTTAAAAATGTTTATTAATTACCACAACTCTCATCAAGAATGTCCTTAAAAAATTACACAACCAACAGCCTTATTAATACAATGTTACGTACAAGGAAAGGAGCGACATGCCGATGACCTTTATCATATGCAAGTTGTACAGGAGTGTGCCCAGCATTGTCCTTCACCATCAATTCTTCCTTTGTGCCAGCATGTACAAGCACAGCACATGCATCTGCATTTCCTCTTAATGCAGCCCAGTGCAACGGTGTACAGCCTAAACCAGTTTTAGGAAGTATTATTTTACTAAAAAAAGACCAACAAAACATAACTTAATGGCAAAACCAGCCTGTTTCAGAAGTACTAAGTAAATAAATTTAATCCAATGTAATAATTAATAATGACATTCAAACTTTTATAATTCTATCATCAAATGTCAAGACATAAAAACTCAGATCTGTGCTCCAAAAAAACTCTTGGAACTATAAGCAAGTCTGAATCATCCTAAATTTAAAATAGACAAGTCCAGCATACACACCCCTTGAACCAGCAATATCAAGATTACAAATTGTTGTGTACATGATACCCCTTAAATCAATTTCAAACTCAAACTATTATTCATGTAAAGCTTATCTAGAACTCAATATCAAAAATATGAATCCCATATAACATCTGCTGCCCTCCTAAATGAGCTAATCTTAACTTACGATAGAACATTAGAATTACTTCAAAATGTTTTATGTTGGACAGCTCTTGACCCAATACAAAAAACTAGTGAGAGAAGAGAGACCATCTGACATAAAGAGCATTTTTTTTTAATCAGATGATGTGAAGAACATATTATAATTAAGAACCTGTACAAAAATTAAAAATATAAATGACATTAAACATCAACTTTGCATACCATCTTTATCTTGTCTTCCTTGACTTGCATCCCTAAATAGAAGCAATCTTATTGTGTCTGCAAATCCCTTATATGCAGCCCTGGCCATGACAATTAAATAAGTCAAAAAAGCCAAGAAAAAAAAAAAATCAACTTCAATGTATTTCAGTTCGCTCAATAGAGGTGTTCATGCGCAGGTTTGGGTTGGGTTTTATCCAACCCATTACCAACCCGGTCAAAATAGTTTTGGTTGAATGTGTAATTTTTCTATCAAATCCAAACCCAACCAACCCGGTTAATAATGAGCTGGTTTGGGCTAGATACATGGATACAATAAATTAAGAATTATTTAAAATATTATATTTTGTCCTTATCATTTTGAAATACTAATTAGATATAACTTTTAAATAATTGTATTGTATATACAATTGACGCATATTTTTGCATATATTACCATTCACTTTTTTCACAATATTTACAAGCATTTTCAGGCTATTAATTAATAAAAAAAAAATACAATTGCATGTAAAATATATGTAACACTTAATTTTATTAATACATTTTTACATTGAATTGTAATAGAATAATTGTTAGTAAGATAAATAAAAGGGGTGAAAATGATGTTGTAAACTTAAAAAGTAATTTCAAAGGAAGAGAAGTAAAAAATCCTAGATAAGAAAAGAAAATAGTGTCAAATTGGGGATTGACGATCATGTCATGTGTGTTTTTTCATTTTTTAAAACTTCTTATAAGATACAGAAACAATAAAGGTATTTGCTACGGTGCCGTTCATTATTTGGTGGCGCCGTGCAATTCTACTTTTTTTACTTATTATTTAAAAAATTTGAGTTTTTTAAAATATAAAAATTACATATACTTATCAATGGATAGTTAATTTATATGAGAACGGCACAGTGCTGCTCACTTAAGGACGGTACAGTAGAATTTACCAACAATAAATTAAAATTTAAAATGTTACATGAATGGTTGGGTTCATTTCATTAAAACTCAATACCAACCCAAAAAATATTGGGTTTGATTGGGTTGGGTTGAGTTCTACCCAATTAATCTAAAAATCCAACCCAAAGTGTTTGGATTGGATTGGGTTAGTTTGGGTTCATAGGTACCCATACCCATGAACACTCCTATTACTGAATATGCAACCATAATAACCATTACAAACAATCATTTAGGGTGGGCTTCAACAATTTGATATAATACATTTACAAACCTAAAGTACTTCAAAAGTCTTTGAAAAGCTGGAAAACATTCCATCAGGCAATAATCCATTGAATTAAATAGTTTAGGAAAGAAATACAGTTCAGGCAAAGCATAATCTGCATTATGTATTTAAATGAGATTCTAACTAATTTTATGAGTGCATCAGTGATTCTAAGCATTAAAAGCAAAAGAAAGATACAAATGGTGGAACCATGACATTGACAATCAATTCATTATCAAAATAAGGTTTCTTCACCATGCATAGAAATTAAAAGCTTCATGGTATACCAATGAAGAGGACTCCTTCCATCATTATCAGGCACATCAAAATCAGCATGGCACTTTACTATGATGTGATTTAAGAAAGCTGTCTGTCCATATTGCGCAGCTACATGAACTGCCTGCGGGAACCATATAACTATGTAAATAGCACAACAATGGGAACATTTAAACAGGTTGTAGACAGAACAAGTCCAGGGAGGTGTTAATCAACTCACACACTAAGCCACGTGCTCACTTATTTTCTACCCAAATACCAATACAAATACAATTTATAAAAATTTATATTCAAAGGAAAAAGGCACTAAATTGACAATGAGTAAATTCATATAGCTTTTTGTAATCATTTTAAGTAATTTATTGACAAAATGTTGAAACATCACAAGTCACAGATTCATAAACTGAAGTACTAAACTCTTGTCTTGCCTCTTTTTACATAGCACATATTGCTTATTAGCTAAAATGACAAAATACTCATGTTTTAAAAAATTATCATAACTTCAATCAATAAGTCAGGAGAAATTTTGACACTCAGTATTCAGATATTAGAAAAAGGAATCCAATTGGGTATACAGATGCTATTCAGGTGTATATATTCAAACTAGGGTATCAATTTGGATGCAATCATTTTAAATTCAAATGTTAAAACCCCCAGACCATGCTTGCCTTCCCAACTTCCCTAATTACAGAAAACAAGCAAAACCTCCTGAAAATTTGATGGAACATACTGATTTATACAATTATCGACAAGCATATAAAAATCCATTATCAAGGGAAAAGAATACCCTGTATCCATTTACATCAGCAGCTTCAACCCGAGCACCATTATCGACGAGCACATCAGCGGCTGCAATTGAACCGCGAACCGCCGCCCAATGCAACGCCGTTTGCTGCATGTTGTCTTTAGCATTTACATCCGCACCATGCTTCAAACCAAGACAGTTCAATTCAAATTAACTTCAGCAATCCAATTCATGAGTTAATTTGAGCACATAAATATAACAAACACACAAACACAAACATCTTCCACATAAATTAAGTTCACCACGTAACTACTAATTTCTTGAACGCGGTGCAAGGCAAGGCGAACCAAACTTAAATTTAAAAAAGCAAAAATGAATTGTGAGCTAAGGCACTTAAAAAGAAATGCGAAAAAAAAAAAGGTACCTGAATGAGATAGTGTGCGATGTCGTGGAAGTTGTTGAGCGATGCCCATTGAAGAGCGTAATAGCCGTTAACATCGGGAACAGAAACAGAGGCGCCGTTTTGTTCGACGAAGAATCTCAATTTGTGAAAGTCGCCGTGAGCAGAGGCGGTGAAGACGTCGAGGATGGGAGGTTGGTCGATTGGCTTGGAGACCGATGATGAAACCACCTCGATCTCCGAGGAAGCCATGGAAAGGGTGAAGCAAATTCAAATTGGTTAGGGTTCGAAACGGGTTATAGGTTAATTAATTGGAAATGGAATTGGGATTATCGGAGATTGTTGTTACGTTGTGAAAGAAAGTGAGAAAATGATTTGCTTAGTTGTTCCCTCCCTCGCTCACTTTTTCCTTCAATTCCTTTGATTCTTCCAGAAGAGTCATTTTCACACATAACAAAAATAATATTTTTAAAAAAATTAAATTAGTAATAAAAAGGTTTTTGTAAAAAAATGCATTAAGGTTTGTTCTTTAAAAATAAATAAATACATTCTGGTTTGTTGAGTAAACTCTTGTTACCTAATAATACAATGGGTTTAGCTTGATTAATTGAATAAAGTGCAAGTATAAACTTATTTCTTATTTATAAGAAAATTTGTTATTTATTGCTTCACTTTTTCTCTTTCTTTCTTCTTTTTTTCTTTTTCCAATCCAATGTTAAAATTATGTTGGTTTGGTTGAGATATTAAATTAGACAGACGTATTCCAAGAATTAATACTATTTTTTAAAATATGAATATAACTTAAATATATTTATAAATTATAATGGTTTTATCTAATTTGAATTATGATTATTTCTGATTAAAAAAGTATTATATCAATTAAAAAAAAAGGCTAACAACATAATCAAAGACATTTAATGATATTAGATTTAGATAGAAAATTAAAATAAATTAAAATAAGATAAAATTTAAGAAAATGTTTGAATACTAAAGTCTAAAATGTATAAAATTAAATAAAATCAGATCTTTTATAAAAAGGTCGATAGGGGTGACAAGCTATTGGTTTGACCTAGAAAAAAGATAACATAATGTTGGTTAAAATTGATTTGAATTTAAGCTAAATAATTTAATTATTTAAATTAATCTTAACAAATTTAATTGATATGATTTGGATTAAAGATTAATTTAACTTAATGAACATCTTTATAATTTTTCTATTTGAAGAATGAACTATTTTTTTATTTAAATTCAAAGAATGTAAATGAAATATATGTTAAAAAACCAATATCCATTGGTTCACGTACAACTAAATTTGAATTCTTCAAGCAATGTTTTGAATTTTTCTTTTGGAGGTGAAAAAATATAATTAAAAAGGAACATCTAAATAAAAATAACCAATTATTTTTTAATAAAGATAATCATTAATAAAATTAATAGGTATTTTAACTTATAATTTGATAAATAAAAAATATAAATTAAATAAACACTTAACTGAAGTATTATTGATCAGTTCATATTAGAAGCCTCAAGATGTACTAAAGCTTAGTTTATATGATTGGTCAATTACTTTACCACATTGTCTAGTAGCATGCCATTATCATTTATCAACATGGGCTTTGACCTTTGATCAAAGTTGACCATCGACACAAATTGATTATTGACCTTTGACCATTAACCTAATTTGGCATTGATCAAAATTTCCTTCTAAAGATTTGTAGGCTTCATTTAAGTGGCCATTTCATCTTTTAAACAATAAATTTGTATATGGTTCTCACTTTTACCATCTTAAAACTTGACCATTTTTCTTATTGCTTTTTAAGTTATTTATAATAGGCACACACTTTTCTTTAAAAATTGTTTTCATAATCTGAAACATATGTGAAGGTATATGTTCCCCGGATAAACTCTTGTAATTTCATTAATTAATCAAAAGCTAAAAGATACATAATATGTCCTCTTTGTTATCTCTTCTATCAAGTTTCTGAGCTTCAGCTGACACAACATGCTTGTATGATATGTCACATATGATCGAGTTGTTCTCAATTATCATTTATCACGATGATATCAAGGAGGGATAAGAAGTCACTTTTATAACTTTTTCATTGATGGAGAAGAACCGGACAGACAACAAAATTTGAATTATTGCTATAAAATTTTGATTCCAGAGATATTAAATAAGTTCTTGAAAAGGATGGATAAGCATAGTTGTTGATTTATTCAGGATTCCTGTTAAAGTTTGTAAAGGTGTCTAGGAAGATTAAGGTTTTATTTATTATTTTATCCTCTTCAAAATATAAAAATATTTAATTAATTTGTGTATTACAAGGAAGTTAATTTATATCATTTATGTTTACTAAATCGTCCTTCACTAATCAAGATTGAAAAAGAGATCATAAAAAGTAGAATATGAATTAAGTGAAAGATATTAAGATGAGAAATACTATATCTACAACAAGTTATATAACATTTTTCTTTTGTTTTGGTCTATCTCTCTTACGCATTATTTATCATGAGTTATAATGATAGAGAGAAATAGACACACAAAATATAATTATATAAATTATTGTACATGTATCATAACTTTTACATAATATTATCATTAATTAAATGAAGTAAAATTATTTAACATTTATTTATATTTATTCTTTCGCTTTTATTTATGTCTAGAGGGACTATTTCTGACAGTAAAGAAAGAGTACTTTAGTTCTTATATTAAAAAACAAATGAAATATTTTAAATTGTACTCACTTGTATAAAGTTATTATAAAGATGTGACTGAACATAGAGTAACATTTGTAAAGAATCAATTTGACTTCATGCCAAGAAGGTCTATAGTAAAAGCCATTTATATTTACAAAATGGATGATAAAAGAATATTAAATTCATATATGATTTTTATTGACTTGAAAAAGAAAGCTTATGACCATGTACTAAAGTGTGGAAGACTTAAAAGAGAGAAAAAAAAAAGTGATGGCGTGATATGTATGCAGAGGTAATACCTCAGTGCTATAATAATAACAAATAATATCTCAGTGCTTGACCCTGAAGTACTTATTTAATCTAATCTTGTATGTTTATTAAAGATATACATAAACTTATCTCTAATTACATGCATTTTAGAGATGATATAATCATGATTGAGACATTAAAGAATATAGTAAATACTAAGCTTAAACTGTGAGACAAACTTTAAAAACAAAAGAAATAAGACAAAGTACATGCAATGTGATTTTAGAACAAAAAACCAGATGACTTGGAAGTAAAACTAAAAGACATTGCAATATCACAGGTTTCTAAGTTTAAATATCTAGAAACCATAATATAAAGTGATGGAAAATTAACAAGGATGTTAAAGATCATACATGTAGGATAACTAAAATGCCAAAAGGCTTCAAGAGTTATATTTGATAGCAATTATTGGAGTATCTACCAAATTAAAAAAAAAAAAAAAAAAAAAAAGTTTGATCATACTATATATCTATCCAGAGGGACAGATAAGGAGGCAAGCATGCAGGTCTTATCCCCTCCTCCAAAAGTCTCTTTACATGTGCAATAAAAAATTAGATAAAAAATCATATATATTACAATAATAATTATTTAATTTTCTCTAGATTATATATTTTATCTCCAATTTTATAGATACTTTTTATTTTTGTGAAAAAAAGCATACATAAGATACCAATCAATAGAGAAATTTACATAATTTTTAGTTTTGTTAAAAAAAAAAAAAACAAGAAAAAGACTTTGAAAATTGCTAGAGAAATTTTGTAATGAATAGTAAGCCAAAAACTTTGAGTCTTAAGCCTGCAAAATAATATGATGCAATTCGTCTGACCTTTATTAATTTTATATATAAAATTAATTTTATCTGTAAAATTAGAGATAAAATATATTATTTTAAAAAATAAACAAATATTATCACAATATTTAATTATTTTTATTTATTTATTTTTTCTATCATGGTCTTGGGTTGAGGGTGCTCTTCCCTTTGAATCTGTCCCAGGTTGTATTTGTATAGTTTCTAAACTTCAATTTGGTGAATCTTAAAAAAAAACTTATGAACTTATGAAGAGATCGATTCCTACATGAGTTGTCGCTTTTGTAACCGCTTTTGTCAACAATGCATGTTAATCTTGTGTAAAAAAGTGGATACTTACAAGGTCATACATCACAAGATCAAGAAAACAAAAGCAGGAGAAAATTAAAAGAGCAATAAAGTATTTACAGAAAATGTTGAACAAACAAACAGGACTAGCAGCTGCAAAGTTGAAGTGCTTTTTGGAACCTCCTACTAGAAGGATCTATCAACCATGCAAAGAGTTTGAGCTTCAGCTTGAGCTTGAATCATTTTTCTCTGATCCTGCTTTTGGGACATGATTGTATTTGACAATCCATTTTAGAGCAGAGTGTTTGAGCTTAGAATAAGTTGTTGTTGTTGTTGCTGCTGCTGCAGAAGATGAGGATGAGGAGGGTAACACAGTGACTGATGGGGCATGTGTTTTACCATTGTGGGAGAGGAAAAGCATTGCTGCTGTAGGTGCCATGGAGAGGATAAAGCTTAAAGTGATATCAAGTGGAGAAAATGTTAAAGTTCTGTACTTTGTATTTATATTGTGGGAAAGTGTGGGTAGTATCTGTGGGCGAGTCTTCAACTGTTTCTAAAGAATGGTTGTTTAGCAGAAGGTGGAATTCTAGGGGTTTAAAACCATGGAAAATCAAAACTGTTGACTGGTTTTCTCTATATCTTATCTTCTTCCAATGCTTAGGTAATCAATGCATAGTATTTATATATGATATTTATGAATATTTAATGTAACATCACTCAAGAATGAAAAAATGAAGATAATATAAAATTATTTTTTTATTGTCGAGATTGCATGTATTTTTCTATAACTAGTTTAGTTGAGTCAAAAGCACTTTTATAATAATCAAACTATTTTATTGCCTTTATCATGAATTTTACTATATTTATGGTTTTTTTTTTTTTTTAGTAATTTGATTTTGTATATTTCTTAGTTGATATTACTGTTAGAAGAAAGTTGTAATATTTCAGTTATAAATTATATATGAGTTATATGTTATAATTGATTGTGAGGTAAAATTAATAAAATTAATATTTAAAAAGATTTGTACAAATTTAACTTATGTTTTCACAACTCGAAGACATTCCATGCTTTTGATTTCTACTATAAGAAATACTCATGTTAAAATTATCAATAATAGTAACAAAAATATTTAGTTGTCATGACGAAGAGTTGAAGACAGCATAATAAACATTAAAAATAAATCTTAAGAAACATATTTCAACTTATAATAACTAAACATTTCCCTAAAATAAAAATATTTGAATTGTTTCCCAATTTCATCTAAAAGAAGAAGATAACTTTTTATTTTATGCATATGATTATGATAACCAGTATCCAAATATCAAATATTTTCATCCTTATGTATTACATATCAAAAATAAACTTTGATGGTCATTAGAATTCTCACTAATATAATTTGATACTAACTTCTTGTTACATTTGTTTTGTTGTATAAATCTACATTTTTCAATTTTGTATCCAAACTTTCTACAATAAAAACAATTGATCTCCTTTCTAGTAATTATTACTTTGTATTCATCATTGGTGTAACCAAATTTATTTTTACCTCTTCCTTGATTGAATGATGTGAAAATTGTTGTCTTCTCTTCCTTTGTAATTTCCTTGACCTCTCTATAGTTTTCTCTTCTTATATTGTTGAAATTGTCAAGCCATAATTTCGTAATGAAGAATTTGGTTCAAAGTATTATGTAATTGAATAATCTCTTTTATTATTAAAAAATGGAAATTGAATATAAAATATAAAGAAATCCTTATGTAACAACAAGATAAGAATCTATAATAGGAAACTAAAACAAAATTATATTAACTAAATATGAACAAAAGGAAGCTGCAACTAATGGTAAAGGAAAACAGTGTCATTCTGTGGGCGTCGCTTTACCTTTTTCGTCTGTGAATCTTTCCATTTTAATCTATATAACTCGTAATTCTTTTTCCATTTTGTGCGTCTTTAAAATTTTAACGGTGAAAACTTATAAATTTTATGAACTAAAATAATCATTACAAATTATAGAGACTAGGGAAATTTTTTAAAATTTTAAAAATAAATGTAATTAAGTCTTAAATTAAAATTGATAAAGTTGTATTCAATTTATTTATTATCTTTATTTAATTATTAATTAAATAAATAAATATAGTTTAAATAGTGTTTATAACTTTTTTATTCATTATTATTTATGAAATATACTTTTTAAAAAATTAAATTAAAATATAAATTAAAATTGACACTATTGCATATTTATACAATTAATTATTTTTAATTATTATTTGTTATATGATTTTTTTAATATCAATTTCTAAGAATATAAAGTTTAATGACAATAATGTATTAATTATCCATATGAGAGTTACCTATAATGAAAGAATATTTGAGAAATGACAAATAAAAAATTGATATTTTGAAAAAAAATATAATATTTATGTATAAGTGCATTGTTTTATGACTGAATATTTATATATTAGAAATAATTTATTTAGAAGATCCATATAGTTTGACCTTTGTACTAGATATCGCAGATGATGACATCTTTTATATAATATGTAAAATATAATAATATTTTTAATAATAAATTATAGTTTTGTCTAAAAAATTAGTTAAGCATATTTCTATTAGATTTAAAAATTATACATTATATGAATTTATTTATAATATATAAGTCTCATATTTATGATTTTTTTTTTTAAATGTGTAGGTAAATAAATTTCTAGTTAGATTGAAGAAGAATGATAAGCATAAACAAGATATCAAGTCTAAAATTTTAACTTGCTTGTGTCTAGGTTTCGAGTAGTATTTTTGTATTTTAAATCTTAAAGTTGTCATGTACTAGAAAGAATCACTTTCTAAATTCATGCAAAATTAAACTGTATCAAATTGGTTTTCGCATATAAGATTAGGATGTGCGTGTGATTCGTGAAGGTAAAGAGTTTTGAACTAAAACAAGTTTTTGTTATTTTATTCCATTACATCAGTTGGTAATAATTACGGCCTAAGATTTTGAAAATTGGATTTGATATAATAATCAATTGCAGAGGTGTGTAATTGATTACAATAATACAAAGTGTGAATAGATGAAACACTAGTTTAATTAATTACGAAAGTATTATAATAGATTATATTACTCCTAAAAGTAAAATTCAGTGATCTCAATAACATTTTAATCGATTACTAGAATAATTTAAAATTACATTTACGAAGAAAATTAATTAAATAATATATAATTGATTACTGAATGTTATTTTTGTTTTCTTAAGTAAAGAAAACATTTCAAATAGTTCCTTAAACACCTTTCACAAGAGTCTCGTTCTCTCGTCAAATCCATCTTGTCAAGAATTAAGATTTTAAAAAAGTTCTATCAATTTTGTTGTAATTTACTAATTTGCATATGTTAATTTTATTTAAGCAATATTGTAGAGGGTATTTCTAGTTAGAAGGATTAGAGAAATAGGTAAATTTCTTATAACTCGGCCCTATAATGATTCTATAATATTTAAAAAAAAAAAAAATTTTAGAGTTGAAAGAAGCGGTAAAAAATTAATGAGACTACAAACCATTTTAGTTTTAGAACAAGTAGATGTAGCATTTTGAAAAAAAAAAAAAAGGTGAATTATTGTAAATTATGCATATTCTAACTCTTTAAATTGTTGTTATTTAATTCTTATATAATTTGCAAGTACAAACAATTTTGATGGAGTAATACTTATCTCAATTATTTAAAAGAAAGTTTTCTCAAATTCTTCAATAATTGACCAATAACTTTTTAAAACATTAAAGAAGAGAGAAAATTTATTTTTAATACAATCCTTGAAAAAACTTTGATATTGCAAAAATCTTTAAATACCAATTCAATCCCCTTCTTAATGTTGATTGTAACCATTTTGACGATTCCATAATTGGTATCAAAAATATATTCTTGTAACATGTTCAAAAAAACTTAAATAATTGTCCAATAAATGTAAGACAAATTTCTTTTAATAAATGTATTGCCGGGACAAAGCAAATTTTTTAAAGCAAACTGATATTTACAATGTTGTTGTACCCAAGATGGAGAAACATAAACCTAAGCAATATGATTTTGAATCATTATCAACAAAGTAGAGACTAGGGAGTAAATGTTACCAACAAGGACTCTTGGATTTGATTTTCTTTATCAAAAGCAAAATGTTACTTACACAAGAAAATTAAGGCCAAAAAAAAATAAAAAAAATAAGAACACTTTACATTTCAATGGCCATCAATGTGGGGAACAAATTCTAGATAAAGAAATCAGCATTACTGGGATTGATGAGATGTTGATGTTTCAACAGTGGTCTGTTCAAGCAATGGTGCTGTGCTTGTCGTTTCCACGCTTGATACTTCAGGCTCATTATCTTCATTAAATCTATCCACACTATGCAAAAATATTCCTGCAATGATACACAGTTCTGTGACACATGTATACAATATAATTATACATTTATGAGTTCATTATGACCATTGTTTAAGTAATTCTAACAAAGACAAGCCACATTCATCATGGCATGATAGAATGTGACTTGTTCTTAATGATACGTTAAGTAATGTGATATTTTTGTAGCAAATTAATTGGTAGTTTCCATAATGACTTACCTATGAACCATATAGCAGCTGCTGGAAAAAATATAGTTGTCAAAATCAATGCAGTTGTTCTCCAGTTATGAATATTATCCTGCATTACCAATATGCATAGAACAACCATCTTAGTATTGAACAACGCATGATACAATATGTAACTATTTCCACTTAAAAATTGTAACAAATAAAAAATTTAGAAAAAAGCTAACCTGCACCACTCCAACAAGAGGTGAGGAAGGTACATCACCAAAGATATGAATAGCAACAGTGGACATAGCCATAGACAACGGCCTCAAACTTGGTTTAACACAATGGAGACAAACATAATTCACAGGACCCTACAAAGAAAATTGTAAGGTAAATTTTTTTTAAAAAGTTGGAGAAATAATTTACACCACGAATTTTAATGATCACAATTCACAAGCCATAGATTATACATAAAAATAAAGTAACAGAAAATTATCTAAGCTAGACATAGTACACAATCTATTACATTTATAAAATTTTCTTTAAAGGCATGATGATGTTAAAGAAAACAGAAGTGTAGGCCTATAATCGATAGATAAAATGGGGGGAAAAAGGATAAAAGTGTTAATTCAGGAAACTAACAACAAAAAGTTTGGAACCTTAAATACACCATGTCTGCACTCTGCAATGACTAGATTTATGCTCGGTCATATACAGAGCAGAACTCATTTTGCACCTCATGCAAGTGTGAAATCCAAGCCAGACATTTGGTCAAAATCCTTACACATTTTATTTGCTCTTTTAATTTTATCCTCATTGACAATATTTTATCCCTATGAAAAGAGGAAGACAGAGACCAAGAATGACACTGGGAGAAAATGTTAAGATAGATCTTATGGTGAATCATTTCCTTGAGAATATGGTCTTTAATCAAAATGACATTATGTGATTCATGTAATTGACTTCAACTAGTAGGATAACGATTTTGTATACCCAAAAGTGGTTATACATTAATCATCCAGGCAAGCTTGTGTTTAACTTCCCAGATGTATTGGTGTTTTTCTTAAGAATACTGAAATATAATAATTCATTAAGAATACAACTTAGGAACTTCAAGATACTCAGCTAACAGAGAATACTCAAACAGCCGAAATACTAGGATATAAGCAGCTATATATTTTACCATGTCTTAGTATAATAAAGAAAACAGAGAAATTTTCCTTTCAGAAAAGTGAATTACCTGAGTGGCAAAAACAAGCAGTTCACCAATAGCAAATAGAGCGAGGAAGCCATACATGTTTTTCAATAAGAAGGCGCCAAAACAAAAAGCACCACCAACAAATGTTGCTATTGAGAGAAGCTGCGAAAGAATTAAAAATGTTCAGGAAAGAGCAATGGAATTTCTATGAGAATCTTAGGAGTGAAATTTACGTAGAGACAACAAAATGAGTCAGTATGAATGGCCTAACAGTTTCATTGATTAGCCCATTATAACTGAATCATTACACATGAAAATTAGTGTTAAAATCAGTTGAATCTTTTTCTATTTTTTGCTGAGAATGCACTTTGAATGATTAATAAATGAAATTTACTTGCAGCAGAAAATGATGAAAGAGTTTCCTATATATTAAGATTTTTTTTTTTTTTAACTTACAGAGACAAATAAGTTCAAAATTGCAACCATGATATTCAAAATTTAAATGCGGCATAATTTGATCAAATTCAATATCAGATAATGTGTCCGAAAACAAATTTGCTTATTCAGCTACAACAACATATACTCCTATCCTCTTGCTTCAATCTAGTACAAAGTGTTATATTACAAGGCATAATCCCAAACTTTTTGATCAACTAAATCCAGTTCATTTCATACTTATAGAAAGTTACACTTTAAGTTAGGGACAACTCAGGAAGAGTAATTTAAAAGTGCATATCCAGTTATCTAACTTAAATTAGTCTTGAATGTACTCAACAGATATTAAAAGTAAAATAAAAACTGGATTAGGCAATAAACCTGTATAAAAAAATGCTAGAATTCACTCTTTGAATTCAAATACAAACCTTAAATGCATTCGATATGGTGTTATTCATGTAATCAAGAACAAAGCCTCCTGCTAAGGTGCCCAATATTCCACATACAACAGTAATTCCTCCAAATAACATATCTGCATTAGTCTGCCAAAGTACATTGTTCTTAATACAATAATTCAGTGTAATAATAATACATCAATAATATTGTATTTTTCACCAGAATTTGTAAAATTATTGGCTATTTACTTATTTTAAGCGTGCAACAAGATATAAAAAAAGAATGAACAGTTACATTAACAAAATCTTATGCATACTTGTGGTTATTAGATGAAATAAAATCTCACCATGTGATATATACTATAGCCAGCTTTGGGGCCCCAATATGAGTAAGCACCAATTACGAAGTTATATGCAATGTAACCTACAAATAGATATTCATGCAACAAAATTAGATGAAGATATAGCAAAACAATGATTGTTGAACATGGTATAATGTGTGTGTCTATATATATATATATATATACACACACACACACACACGTAGAGAAGATTGATATAGGTTTCGAAAAGATGTAAGCTAGTTATGTGGCAGCTTCTAAGATGAATTTAACAACACAAATTAAGTCATAAGAAATAAGTTGATACATATAGTAGATCAGCAGACGGAAGAAATACCTAAAACATTGATGACAAAAACCTTTTCCAGCAAAAGTGCTTTCATATCTTTCAGAAATCTTCTGAACTGATTTAATATCGTGGTTGCAGATTTTGAACTAAAATAAGACATGAATCAACAAAATATAATTTTATATACATCAGTCAGCAAATGATGTCAGACACATACAATAAATCAATAAAGGGAAGAAGAAATTAGTTTAGAAGGACGATTGAATAATCATTCTCAGCTTGAGCGAGAAATTTATCATGAGACAAGAAACACTGACAAAAATAAATGCCTATATAGGCACTATAATGAGCAATAGGTCACATACTCAACATAAAAACACCATTAAATCAATCAAGGATAGGGGTATCATTCTCACGTGAAAGGTTCATCTGAGCTTTTGTCTCTCAACTCTGCTTTCAAGGTCACTGCTTGATCTTTTCCATTTGAAGCCTCGGCATCTTTTCATCAAATAAGTGAATTTCGTTAAGCTCAACAAAGAGATATTGTGAAACAGAAGCAAACCAACTAAACAGAGACTAAAAATTTAGTTACTGAAAGAAATTTAGTGACAATTGACCCTGTCTCAGAAAAAGGTATATTACTTTCCACACAACAATGAAAGGGGAATTAAAACAAGCACTTCAAATATAGACAATTTTGAGCCTTTTATGCAAAAGAGTAGTTTTGATAAGTATAAATTTACTTATGAAGCAAAACTTATCTTCTCCAAGTTGTTTAATTTTTAAAGTAAATTTCTTGATTTTGGTATGAAACTATGGGTAGTATTGAATGGGGATATGCTACCACATACTAGTAGTGTTATTCTAGATTTGAGTGCAAGGTGAACCCATTGCAATAGTGGTAAATCTATAATTGAATTTCATAGTGTGCATATATTTATAATTTTAAATTATATGTTAAATGGAGAATATGCTAACATGTATAGGGTATTAGGGTTCATCATGAATATGAGTCTATATTAACATTACTTTTTTGTAGAATTTTCATTTCATAAATTTTTCAGTAACTTTCCAAATTATAGGAATTTCTTTGTCTATGTAGCATCACCCTATAACATAACAGTACCTTGAACTTCTGACACGACTGATTCAAGTTTCAGTGCCTTTTCTGAATCAGTAGGGACAAGACCTGTATGCATAGTAGTTTAGTGATTGGAAATAATGTTAGAGAACTACAGGAAACCAATGCAAGAGAAAAATGTGCACCTTTCAACTGTAAAGGCTTCATGAAAAATCCCAAAATAGCAAATGGAAACATCAATATAGCTTCCACCCAAAACGCATAACGCCAACCAACATGACTACCAACCTGTTTATAAACAATGAATGGATAAAATAAGAAAAAGCAATTAGAAGGCAAGTAAAAAAAAATACATACGACTGTTTCTAAGTTACAACTAAGATAGTTCCCCAACTTGTAACCCTAGATTTCCTTACCTATAGGTCCAACATTTTGTTTCTATTGTAATTGAGAGGGAATGAAACAATTGTCATTCAAGGATTTTTTTCAATGGACTACTGACACTCCCTTTCTACTTTTAAGGACCTGCAAGTTTAAGATTTTTCTTATCTAAAACATTTTACTTTCCTTCAGTTTCAAGTTTAGTTAGAGAATTATGTTACCATCCTCTATATAATTAAAATTTATATATTTCCTTTCTACCTACATTAAAGGTTTTACAATTATAATTTACAACTAGAATTTAATACTGGCAATAAAACCAAAGGAAGTCATACCAAACCACCATAGACATAGCCAACTGCATATCCTGCTGGTATACACATGTAAAATATAGCAAGCCACGCCGTTTTCTGACACATACACCAAGGTAAGATAAGTTTGCACACTAAATGAAACAGATAACAATCAAAATGACATATAACATTTCAACTGCCAAGAAGGTTAAAGAAAACATCAGTCACTTTTATCAGATATTAAATCTATAACCATTAAAATGTTGAAAGGAAGCAAACATACTACTAAATACTAATGTAGATCAAGTCTCCATGATGATTAAGCTAATATTTGATATAAATGCTTAATGGCATTAAATGACAATAAAAAAGTTGAATCAGTTTGATTAATATACTGTGCTAGACTTAATATCTCGAAACACTGGAAACACTGTCTTTTTCATTTTTAGTTACGTTATGTCCAAGCTGGCTTATGTTCTTGACACAGACACCGTTTTCTTGAGATAATGATGGATTGATGGTTTGCCAAAATGGACAACCAACAAAAACACTACAACTTGCAATAACAAATATTCTAATTCTTTAATGTATAATTTTAAGAATTGAACCCAAAATGCAATTGCACAAAGCAAATAGCATTACAATTTAAAAGGTATTTATGGCCCACTGAAGATAACATATTCACATCATATTTGTAGATGGAGCTCCAATTGAACCAGTATCCCAGAAAACAATAACTAAAATGAATAAGATGGCTACACTTGAGCACAACAGACAACAGAAACATTCCAAGATGATTACATGGGACAGAAACAAACCTGTGCAGCTGGAGCATTGTCATCAATGAAA
Organism: Hylodesmum podocarpum; assembly: GCA_026586105.1. Taxonomy (NCBI): domain Eukaryota; kingdom Viridiplantae; phylum Streptophyta; class Magnoliopsida; order Fabales; family Fabaceae; genus Hylodesmum; species Hylodesmum podocarpum. The sequence goes on from JALJEV010000638.1 coordinate 6,952,642, forward strand.
GGTGCTGCAAGACTTATAAATGAAGCCTCGCCAACACCAACTAGCCTACAGAGAAATACCACAGCATAAGGGATAAAAAATAAGATGATTCTTGCATGCATTGGGTATAATATTCAATGCAAAAAACATGAGTTCAAAAAATAACTGAAGACACTTACATGCGACAGACAGCAATGGACCAGAAGTTGAAAGAGAAACCACAACATAAGGTTGCAAGAGTCCAAACTGACAATCCAACTCCAATAAGTCTAAATGGGTTTACACTGCAAAATATAAGAATAATATAATGATTAAACATTTATCTAAGCTAATGATAGCAATTACAAATGACATATCTCTAGCTAATGTGGGACTAAACCACCACCCTTGAGGCTACAATTAAAGCAACCCCTAAAGAGGCTTCAACTAAGGCAGGCAACGGGTGACAACAATTAAGGAGACTTTCCAAAATGTATAGTTCATAAATTGGTTGAACTTTAATGTTAATGTGTATATCATAAATTGGTTATTGGCATGTTAATCTTTTAACCATAACTAGTTATGTGGAGAAGATAAAAACAAGACTGCTAGCATAACTGAGTCTAAAGTAGGATGAGCACAAAACTGGATGGTTGAGTAAGAAGTAATCAAGTAAACTATGTCTCAAGCAGATTATTTAATTTTATAACCATGACGCCAGAGGACTCTCACATGCCATACAGGAGGTGCAGAGTATAAAAGTTTCTGTAAAATAATATTTTTGTGCACGCCGCCTCCTCTTTCACCTTGTAGAATCTAAATGGGATAGGGTACACCTTTGGAGCCCCCAAAATATTTATCAAAACAAAGTAAAATCTCTCAACAATCAGGGACAATAACATTTTTTGTGAATGTCTGTAAGGTTGGTAACAGTTTTGATAAAGAAATGCATATTTCAAACAATAATTTTACTTCATTTCACTCTCTCACTCCCCTACTGTCCCTTTCACCAAGATACAAACTATTCACTATAATGAGATATTAAGACTTAGTACACTGAGTCTCACTTAAACATATCATAGCAGCAATATTTAACAGCTATTTCAACAAAAAAGGTCGTTACCTCTTTGCTAGAGAAGCAAATATTGGAGAAGCCACAAGAAGTCCAACCATAAAGGCAGATGATAGAATTCCATCCTCAAAATTGTTCAAGTGAAAATCTCCCCTGTATAGAAGGAGATAACGATGATGCTGTAAAGACTACAACTACTACAAGCATGAAAATTTAAGGCTCCATATTATCATACAATAAGTCATGGCACAAAACAAGGAAAAATTGATATAGGCCATAGTTAACTTGATGTGTATAAACAGAATTTCCCATCTAAACTTTAATACCAGAGTTTAAGAAAATTATATATGCTTTAACTATTTATGTCCAAGATCCTAGTATATCTTACACTTACTGTATTCCGGTTCCAGATTTGCAGATACCATCTTCACAACTTTCTCGACTGCCATTAACACCATTGCTTGCTATTGCTCCTCGGTCCAAATAGTTCAACATGTTAATCACACAAAATATAGCCAGTAACCTACAGCACAAAATCAAAAGACCAAAAAAAAATTTCAAATACACAAAATCATTGAATTTCAAAGTTTCAACTTAATCTACATTCTACACCCGAATTAATCAAACATCAATAGTACAACACCCAACAGCACAAATCCATCACCAACATTTAAAAAGAACAAACAACACCCCAATACACTTCAAAGAGAAAAAAAAAAAAAAAAAAAAAAAAAGTTCCCCACGCGCAATCAACAAAAATTGAGGATTAAAAAAAATACCCAGAATTACTTCACCTCCCTCAAACATACCCAAATCACAAAAATTCAAAATTTCCTTCACTTATCCACTTTTTATTACGAGAACAGATCTATTAACGAAAAAAAAATGAAAGATAAAAGAAAAATAAAATGACCTCTTTGGAGTAAACCATGAAGTTGAGGGAATCATGGCGGACTTGTTGGCCATGTCTGGTTCCACAGAAGAGTCAGGCTGAGAGGAAGAAGACTCAGGCTTCGTTTCAGGTTGCTGTGGTTGTGGCATGGTCAAACAATACAATAAAACAATATACTATATAGTTTGACAATGACCCTTTTATCAAAAATTAGAAATTGAAAGTTGGTTGAAGGAACAAGAGCAATGGTGAAAAAGATAGAGATAAGTGGCACTGCTCTTCTTCCTTCACACAACCCATGCTCTGTTTCTTCTTCTTCTTCTTCTCCTTCTCGTTGGTTTCAACAATGTGCTGTAATGACACTTTTTCTTGTTATCATAAACAACAGAATTTGCTGAACAATAGGGATTTGTGTTTCATGGGTAACATAAAATTAGCAGACCAAGGTAGTGTTTGCTGTTTAACAACGAATTGCTTTTGCGATTCTGAATCCTTATCATGCTACTCACTCTCTCTCTTTTCTGTTGCTGCTATTGTTTTTTAATCTTATCAGATTTATTTTCCTAATTTAAAGGCTGAAAAGATTATTTTTGCACATGCATAACTGAAACCTAATGTTTTTGATAACTTTATCACCTATTAATAGATGTTGAGTAATTGTGATTAATTAGAATAGAATAAGAATATGATTCTGTTTTGGCATAATATGATAGTATCTTTTTCTATAAACTTGCTTTTAGTCAGGGTTAATATAGTAATTTGTAGATTGGCTAACCATTTATAATGATTTTTCTTAATTACAATTTTTTAATATTTTATTTACTATGAATTTTAATTATCATATATTTATATATTTAAAAACATTTATTTATCATAAATTTTAGCTAAAAAAATAAATATTTGTCATGGGTAATATTACATATGCTAAAATACTTTAGTTTATCAAAACTATTTTAAGTAGTTTTATTAAATCACTTCCTAGCAAAATTTAATGTATAAAATTAAGTTAAAATATAATTAAATTTACAAAGTATAGTTCAAACTTGAACATAAAAGTTGCTTTCATGGCGTAGAAAATTCTTAATAAATCCATCATTTTGTACGTTGCAATGTTTTTTACCCTATATTGGTTTATTTCGTACGTCAACACTTGACTAGTTCTTTTATTCTGTATTTTGTTGAGAATGGTTTGTTTGTGGCAGCAGATGCGGGGAGACGTCACCATGGAAGGGACAAAATAACGTGCAAAACGAAAAATGACAGAATAATCAAATATGAAACATGCTATGTATTGGTATATTTTGTTTACATTCTTTTGTATAAATTACATTGACAAGCTTGATTGGATAAGATTACATAATATTTTCTTATTTAATCCTATACTAAAATATTATTTACAATTTTACATTTACTTAAATAGGAAAGCATGTTTGGTCCAATTTTTTTTTTTTTAATGATTTAAAGTAAGAATCTTTTTAATGAAAAACAGTCTTTTATAAAAGTTTGAATTTTTCTTCTAGTCATCTGTGATCATTAAGTCTATTGGAATAGCTGAGCACTGTGGTTATTAAATTTGATTCACAACCGTCACCAACTTGATTGAACCCCTGAAATGAATATTTTTGAGATGCTCCAATAAATGAAATTAATCCTGCTACCTTAAATATATCTATCATAACTGTGAAGTCATGGAAAGCCACCAAATGAGTCATAATAATGATAGAAGTTGCATGATAGTACAACCCACTAGATGAAATAAGAATGTCATGGTATAAAAGAAATATGCATATAAGATTAAAATTTATTAAAAGGAACTTATTAAAAGGCAGAATTTGAAATAGTTCATACCATACATGCCAAGAACATTGCCAATTTCTAAAATTAATAGCATGGATTTGGCCAATTCGAAACAATTCGAATTTTCAAAATGCTTACATTTTCAGATTTGCAAATCCATAAAATGTAAAACATGTTTCGTATTTGCAAATCCGTAAGTCATGAATCCAGAATTGCAACATTCACGCCTCATGAAACCCACAAACAACAATACAACGAAATCCTTACAAAATTTGAAATGCTGTAAGTGAAGGAAAATGATGAGTGGCAAAATGGTGAATGGTAAGAGTAGGATTTACCTAAGGATAAAATAGTGTTTTCATGGCTAAAGAGGGTAAAAAAAAACTACAAGAAGAAAGTTTAGGTGTGTTTTTTTTTTTTGGGTTCAAACATCATTTAGGCTAAATCATGTGTCCCGGTAGATGATTTAGTTATTTTTATTTTATTTGTGATTAAATGATATTATAAAAAAAATTATTATTGGTATGTATATATTTTTTAATTTTAATTTCAAGTTTAATTTGATTTATATTAAAATTTCTAACTATCTCAAATCATTCTGCTTTCACCATTATATATTTAACTTCTTTATAACTTATTTCTTTAATCTAGTATTTTTTATCTTATTTCTAACTCAGATTACAATATTCTTTAAAGAAATTATTAATAATTAAAAATAACTTTAGATCACAATATTAATTATTTATCTAAATTAAAATATAACTTATATGTTGAAAATAATTATTAATATAAATTTCAATTATAATGTGATTTATATATTTATATACTTTTTTATTATAAATTTTAATTATATAACAATCGACATTTATCATACATAACACGTGTTAAAATGCTTTCTTTTTCATAATTTAACAGTCTCTATAAATTCTTATAGGAAAATTCATTGAATATTTCTCAGTAACTTGTATATTTTAACTTTAGATAAAAATTAAATAAGAGATATTCTTCCAAAATTAAATACATAAATTAATTTTAACTTAGAAAAAATTTAATACATTTTACCTTTTTATTTTATTTTCTTATTTATGGAAGTAATTTAGAAGAGATGAAATAATAGATTTTCTAGCTCAAGGAAAATGAAAACATGTATTATTTTATTTATTAATAAAATAATTAAAATACCAATACAACTTTACACTATTGGAAAAAATTATTATACAGGTTTGACCCAAAAACTAGCTTAGCCTATCATGATTTGTCATAAGACTTTTGAATTATACAACACGATCATATCCTATTTCTTATGAGGAGGGAATATAAATTATTATTTCAAAGCATTTTAGTGACCGATTTATGTCATGAAAATCAGTCGCAACAGGATTTTGTGCATTGTACAGTTAAGTAACATGTGGTTCAGAAAAACTACAAATCAACTTGTTTGTCAGGTTTATTTTCATTTGAATAAGTTACTGCTAAAAGCAACACATTAAATTAATCTTAGCATGTGGCACGCAATTTGGATATGCAGAGTCAAAATTCTCTATAAAGGGAAGAAGTGTGACATTGTTACAGATTTCCCTCTTAATTTTTATGTAGTAAAACAGTCCAGTTAAAAAGCTTTTCATGAACACTGCAAATTAAGTTTAATAAATAGGACGTTTTTTCTCTTTCAGACATGTTAACTTTAACATCTATAACGTATGTAAATAAATAAATCTCACATTACCATCTATCTAATTGTACATTGCTACATTTTGTAAAGTAGGTTGATAACATCTTAAGCTGTTCATGAGCTTCCACAATAAATTAAGATTATTTTCAAGGTGTTAAATTACTATACATTTTGTGGTTCTCCGTGAGCATCAGAATTGGAATGATGCTGTTCTACAATCTGTCTTATGTTGGGATGTTTCCTATACATATAATGTTAGCTCTGCATAAAAATGATAACTTGCTGAAATAATTCAGAAAGTTACAGGGGTTAGAGGAGCAAAATAAATGGGAAGAAGCCCTATTCAGGGTTCCTCAGTGGCAGTATGGGAAGAAGGCGTTGATGAATCTACTAGACTCTTCTGTATAGAATCATCTGTAGATAGAACCATTGAGATTTCTTCACTACTTTGTTTGCTAACTAAAACACCATTTCCTTCTAAATTCACAGCTTCATTTAGTTCATAATCTTCTTCTTCTGCATCTACTTCCCGCTGATTTCTAACCGAAGAAGCTTGATCTTTCTGATTCATTTCTGATGATTCTAGTGAAGTTGTTCCCACTGGTGCACGTGCCACCCTCAAGTCAGCAACTTTCACCTGACAATACAAACATGTCAGTTCTTCTTCTTTGTAAGTTGCTGTTTCAGCACTAGCAACCACAAAATTTTGAAGAACATATTAAAAAATAGGACATACAGCATGTTAAACTGAAATCTAGTTCCCAAAAGTAAATTTAGATTTCCATGAAAATGAATCTGTTGGCCATCTAGAAAATATAGAAGGAGAGACTAGGCATTCTCCAGATCTGTATCATCATCCTTCAGTGGCAATCCTGTCTGAGATACTGTCAGACAATAAATATGGGCACTTTTCTCAGCAAGAATTCGAACCGTGGTGTAGCACACTGTGAGGGAAGTTTGTGGATTTTTCTCTTCTAAAGTGAGGGGAATGTAATTTGAAAGATAAAGTACAATAATCACCATTTGTTAGAAAATCAACAGTTAAGGTTTCATTATAAATGTATTTGATTTTATTACAATTCTTCAAATGATTACATTCTTCCTCCCATTTTTGTTAGATATTCTATTAAATTCAGATAAATAAATGAGAAAGCTCACGCACACAATATTATAGCATTTACCCAAGTCAAATCATTGTTTTGAAGTACCTGCAGTGGTCTCATAACATCTAATCCACGAAATTCAGATTGACTGGTTGCTTCTTGAGCTTGTATCTCCATGGAATCTCTAATAAGCTGACTCAAAAATGCTACGTCATCTGACATCACACCAAGGCCTTTCAGCAGCTTAGAACCCAGGTGCAAGCTAGTCTGCAAGAATAAAAATTTCAGCACAAGTTTCCAAGCATCAGGGAAGGAAAAGAAGTTTTTGACTTACCTCTGCATTTTCCAAAATGGCATCTGTTGCACCTGCTTTCTTCAGATCTAAAAGATGCTTGACATCTCCAGCTCGGGCATAAATTGGGATCTGAGGAATTTCATCATTAAGCATACAATTAAAATAAAAGAGACCAGAACAGAATCAAAGGAAGATAAGAAACATATGGAGTTACAAATCTCCATCAGTCAAGTTACCCCTAATATAAACCTAACAAGTAAAAGTCCTAGTGCGTCAGATACCCTTTGTTGGTTGAGCAAGGTGCATGAGTTATTGTAAACTCATTAACACCCGTGTTGGATTCCTACGGATTGAAAAAAAAAAAAAAGATAACTTTTTGTGACTGTAAAATTGAAGGTATGATGTATGCAAGAGATCTCCAATTACAGAATGATCTTTTTCAATCCTCCTTAGATAAATATGGGGTCTATCATCATTCATTTTATAAACAAATTTAAACAAAACTAGTCAAATCATGCTCTCACATAGTAACATGACTAAGCGAGATAGAAGGGAAGCGGCTAGCAGTGAGGGTTAGAGATTATTACTCCTGGAAAATTCAATCTTAGCCTCTGTACAGCTTCAATTGTCTTCTTCTTCCCAGCATACATAATCATGATAGCTTTGGGAGAATTGACACCAGCAGATTGAAGAACATCTGGACGTGATCCATCCCCATAGAGAATAGGAAAACCAAGTTTTCTAGCATCCTGTCCAGCAGTTAATGATGGAAGATTAAATTAAAATGAAGGTGGATAAAAGAGATTGCAGTATCATGCTACTTGCTATTTACAAGATCTGTGAAATTTTAGTTTTTTAAAATAGGAGAGAACTGTGCATCAGGTGAAAATATATATAGGGAATTTGTGCATATAAAGAAACTTGTCTTTTTATTGCATGCCTCATGTAAGGAAGGCAACAACGAGAATATTTCAAAATCTAATTACAAGATACCAAATTGGCAATATTCTAAACAGAAGATCTCTAATCATGAATTTCAGACAATTCCTCAGTGAAGAATGTCATGCAGATACTGGTAGACAATAGCCATGCACAATGCTGAAAACACTGACCTTTACTACTGTGGGGTCAAGATCAAATGCCAAATAAGGCCATCCTACTCCAGCTGCCTCACTATCTCCTGAAGTTAATGGATTGGACAGGAAATTGGCGAGGACCTTTAAATATAGAACAGGAGAAAGTTTAGAAATGAGAAATATAAATGTCAGGTTTCAGAATGTATTGGTTGATCTACCTGGCCCATTTGTCCAAATCCAAGGATAATAACAGGTTCACTAACATTGAAGTTAATCGCCTCAGAAGCTTTCTGTTTCTGCAAATAATTAAGTACTCAATGTAAACTTGCAATGACACATATCTAGAAGAAACAATTCTATATCATTTTTTATATTCCATAGTTCCTCCTGCAAACATCTTAATTCTTAAGTTGATAAAAGAATAATAATTGAAAATAAATTGACGGCTAGAAGCATAAAATCCATAGGGCATGAATTTTGTGCCAAAAGGACCTACCTTAATACATCATGTGAATTGTGTTGTATTTTTTAATAACATTCCTTATGTATGAGAATTTTTTTTCAAACACACCATTAGTTCATCATTGCTACTAACAATCCTTGTATGCATGAACATGTGTTTTTGAGCAGGTGTGCTGGTTATTTCCAAAATCGTAAATCTTACAAAAAAAGACATACATTCTCAGGAGCAGATTTTTCTTCAATTAAACTAGCAGCCCTTCTTCCAGCTTCATTGAGAAATGGGGTTAATGCCATTGACAATACAACAACAATTATGAGCAGTTTGTTGAGCTCAAGAGGAAGCACCCCAAGCCTGCTTACAAAAAGCCACAAATTTTTCTAACTATAAATAGTCCTAATTTTCTCACTCAAATAGCATCAATTCATCATATTAGATCATTACATACCCATTTGCTAAAGAGAAAACAACAAATCCAAACTCGCCTCCTTGGGATAGAAGCAATCCTATTCTTACACTTTCTTGTAAAGTTAGCCCAACACGAGGACCAATTGCAGTTATGATCAATGTCTTTATAACAATTAAACCTCCTAAGAGCGTAAGTACATTTGGCCACTCTCGCAAAAGAAGCTGCAACAAAAATAATAGTTATAGAGGGGGAAAGAATAAGTCTAAATGTAGCTTCAGAATGGGGGCAGGGATAGATTTAACAATTTTATTCAAACAGCAAGCTGTTAAGGACATATGTATTCCTTAGTGCATAGATCTAACAAAGTCTCTATTCAGTAAATTTCATAAATTCATGGACCAATTGCATGAAAACTGATAAATCACTTAGATGTCATTTAAACAAGGATTTATTTTAATATAATAACATAACACAATGTGTGTATGCTTAACCATGCTACATATATCATAAATCATAATCATATTTACCTGCATGTCAATTGAAGTTCCCGTAGTTACGAAAAACAGCCCAAGCAGCAAGCCTCTAAATGGTCTTATGTCAGCTTCAATCTGGGTCCTGAAATTTGTCTCTGCTAAAATTGCCCCAGCTAAAAAAGCTCCAAGCTGCATTATAATATTTCATACAATTTTCAAGTTAATATTCAACTTAATGATTCTCCACTATCCCAAATTAAAAACCCTAGGCATTGGAAAATACAGAACCGTGTCACTAAAGCCCAACTTCTGTGTGATTAGCGAAGTTCCAGCAATAGTCAGCAAGCAAAGAGCAACAAAAGCCTCTGAGCTCCTTGTATCTGCAACAACCTGCATTTGGCCAAAAGTTTAATGCCTAGAACATATCCTAATGAGTTTGGTCTTTGGACACATTTTAATTTTGTTGGATAAAATGCTTTTTTGAAATATATTTGATACAGACCTCAAAAACTCTTCTGAGAATGTACTTTGCCCCAAGAGAAAGCAGACCCAATCCACCTAATGCCTTTAAACTTTCTTGAGCAAGCATGGGCCAAATACTTCCCTCAGATATATCCTAGAATGAAAAAAATAAAAAGCACAGGATTAAGAATGGATGCAAAATTGATGCATTCGATAATCAAATACCCAAATTAGTTTATTGTATGTAATATAGCAGTCATGCAACTTACCATATTGTTAACCTCAAATTTACAGTAAGTGGAAAAAAATACAAAATGGGAAGTTTTCAAGAATAGTTGGCAGAGTCAAATGGCCAAAAGATCACACCTTTTGGTACTTAAAGCAGGACAAACTTAGCACTTAAGAACATTACTAGTACATTACTGTAACAAGGTGTTGACGCACGCAAACAGATACATGCAGACATACACAGAGAAAGTTTTTACTAGATAGGTATAAAAACAAAATCTACGTACAAAACTTTTGGGAAAAGTGAAGGGTCTGTATCTTTGACATGACTTTCCAAGATTTGCAAGCTAAGAGTTTAACATAGATTTTATATTTATTTGGAGTGCGAGATTCTAATCCTAGCAATTACAAGTATTTTAAATATCATCATAAAGAAAATGCAATTTTGCATGCATGTCGAAGTGGTATGTCCGCCACACAATAGTCAATGAAAAGACAATGTTAACCATGATTCAAAGCATGATAAAGAGCTCTACTAGATCTCAAACTGTTAATTCCAGCAGTTTATGAAGAAGCAACTAGAAAGGCAATATATTATATTAAAAATAGCAAGAGTGAGGATATTATAGTTTACATCTCACCTGGCTCTCTAGTATTGGGAGTATGACTAAAAGAGGGACAACGGCTAAGTCCTGAAATAGCAAGCAGAAAGGAACAACGCCAATTATATCAAGGATTTTCTTTACTAACATCTTGTTTATCAATCAACATCAGTATATCAGATGATATCAACAGGTAAACTCAGTTTTAACAACCACATTTTTTTGCGATAAAAATTACATACTTGGAGAATGAGACTGTAACCAAGCAAGAGTGTAAGACAAAAACCTGCAATAGAAGTATTCCAAGTGTTGCTGACCCAAATCTTGTAGGTAGCTCACCTCTCTCTGCAAGAAGCTACATATGTATATATGCTTGATAAGTTGCATCATCCATATTTAGTGTCATATCACAATTGATTCATTCATGTGGAACATCTAAAATTATTAATATAAAACGGAAAGTTATTTTAACCACGATTTCTTTTCAACACAGTAAATGAGACAGAGTAATAGCAAATAAAAGGAAGGGGCAGGAAAAAGATGTTTACAAACCAAGAGATTGCATACTAGAAGCAAAAGAAGAAAGATAATGTGGCAGGGCTAGAGGAGGAAAATGTCAGTGCCACTAACTAGTACTACTAAATCAATATTATCTTAAAAAAATTCATAATCACTAGATTGTAAAGGAGGGAAGCAAGGATGCAAAGAATTCCAGCTATCAAAATTAGCTATATGAGTGAGTGTGTGTGTTGTATTGAGTACAAAAAATGACGACCACAAGCTTTTCCACAAAGACTTTTCACCAAAACTTACATGCTATGTTGGAACGTGAATACCTTCACTAATATTTTATGAAAGCATGAATGTGTTTGTCAGTATCATTCTAAACAAATTAAAACTCTTCAGCTTTTCCTTAGATCTGTCAAGAGTCATAAAATTATATTTACTTTTGTTAGTTACATGCACTTTTTTTTAAAAAAAAAAAACTATATTTTCTATTCATAATAAAAGGACAAGTGAAAAATATCAGTTACATAAGTCACAACTAAAATGTGAAAATTATTATAGAAATAACTCCAGGTACTATTGATATGTCAACATTGTCATCACGTGTTTTGTGCAAACAAGGTGCAGAAATTATCCATGTTTATCTTCAATTTTAAATAGGCATTCAGAAAAAGAAATACCTGTAGAACAAATGCAGACGATGACAGAGAGAGAGCAGCACCAATCACTACAGCTTCATCTACACTTCTGATGTTCACCTATGCATATGATTTCAAATAAATTAGATTAAAGCAATGAAGCCTCTTCAAGTTTTATTGATATCATACCTTTTTATATCTAGCTATAACTAATTATCTTTGCATGCTAACAATCGTCTTAAAAGATTAAGCTGTTAAGTGTAGATCCACAAATGGGTTTTATATGTAACATGCCCCAAACGCAAAAGCCATTTAAGTGTGGACAAGAAAAACACATGGTCACTTGACTTTGAACTTAAACTATAATTTAATCAGAAGGTAGGAGCAGTAAGGAATGAATCCAATAGTTTGTGTTCTACTAGGTGAGGTCAGCTACATGGATCAAGTCATGCCATTGGGGCACTATCAAACACCACTTTGAATAGGGATTTAAATTACTAATTTAGAGCAGAAAGTATTATCTAGAATCTGGTCAACTTGGACCTCGTAGAATGTCTAGGAAGTGGCTCCCACTTCCTAAAGGCTAAGGTTTTAGTATGACAATTTCTCTCATAATTTTTTTTAAAATTATTCACTATCAAATTTCTCATTTGAAAGTGTCTCAGCAGAGTGTCATTAATTTATAATGAGGGTAAAGTACAAGCATGAAACTAAGAAAATTAGTTATATAGAAACCTTACCAGATCAGGCCTGGAGTGGAAAAGGAATTCCAAAATTTTTGTTCCAACAGCTCCATTTGGAGGAAGTTCAAAAGCAGTAAATGCTAAAGTAGACAGTACAACCTTCAAGAATGTTTAAATAAAAATTAAAACAAGGACAAGAAAGCCCAAATGTAATTTTATGAATATTAATGAAGAAAATAGTGCTTTCCTTATAAGTCCTAGAACAATTATAATGAATGAATGACTGAACATGATAAATAAATTAATGATAGAAGCAATCATCTACATTAAATTGGTAATCTTTAACATAGATGAAGCTAAATAATGAATAACTTGGATGAAATAGCTTAAGAAATTTTCTTTGCGTATTATCACTCCCAAGGCGTCATACCTGAGCCAACCCCATCACAAAAGCATATTTTGCGAGAGCTTTTAGACGTGCAAATGAAAGCTCTAAGCCCATCTCAAACAGCTGAAAAGAAACAAACATAACTTCAGAATAATCATACAATGTGTTTATCAGAAGTTTTGTGATGATTATAACCATTAAAATAATGTTATTCATTGTTATATTTGAGACTTCTAAAAGGTTCTTCCATAACCTCCAATGATATTTAAATATGCATGCTAACCCTGTCACAAAATGGCCCCTTTACTGAGATGTATCTTACCAAGAAAAGTATCCCCCATTCGGATAAAACTTTAACATCTGTAAGGTTTCTAATTAAACCAAACTGATTGAGTACCACACCAGCACAGAAGAAACCAAGTATCTGAAAATAACAAACAAAAAATTTATTTCAGTTATTAATGTAACAAAGTAAAAAGATGCAGTAAATCGAATTCTACTATTTTGTATGTGAGATTCAACATGCATGTTTATAAATATTAAGAAGCTTTAGATATCCTTTTTACATTTCAAAACAATTTCTTCAGTATAACAATTAATTTCAAATTTCAATCATCTACATATCTAGACATTTTCAGCAATAGAACTGTAATCTTAAGTTCATAGAATAGTGAATCTCCCTTCAAAATTTGTTTTATTGAGTACTACCATAACAACAAATATAATATTGATAACTGATGGGAATCAATTCGCACACAAACTCTGAAAGCAATATTTGTAAAAATAACTTAAGTTGTGCATCATTCTCATTCTTGATGGTTGTGTTTGTTTCATACACATAAAGAATGCCTTAGTCCATTTTAACTGGTCAAAACTAATGCAGGAATTTACTTAAACTAATATAAAGCACTGTGTGATGATGAATGATGGTTATGATTATTGAGATGTGAGATTACTTACAGGACTGGCTTTAAGTGACTTGAATGTAGGAACAATTATGACTGTCACAGCCAAGAAAGTAAGAGTATCCAAACCCAAATCATTAATGACTTCAACAGCACCAGCAACATCATATGCTATATTTGTTTGTAGCCGTTCCCAACGTGGCCTATAGAATCCTTTCCATGATGGAGCAACGAGAGGAGACCTTTTAAGGAAATTTTCTGCCACACAAGTTCTATTAAACATCCCATGATTAGCACCATGTGGTAGCACTGGCACTTGCTTGTTAACCGAATAAAGCATGAAAATAGAATTTCTATAAACTCGTGAAATAGCATGAGAGTAACCCGGACTCTTTTGTTTGGTAAGGTCATATCCCTGCAAGGAAATAATATTGCAAAGCAAATTTCAGAACAAGCAACAACTTTCTCAATATAGATTAGATTATGCAACAAGATGAAATTACTCTTAGACTTTGGTCCTAACTCATCCCCACAAAACCAACTTGGGAGGTGAGGGGTGCCTAAGCTTTACCACTATCCCTGGGCAATGAGACTTCAATTTTTCCCAATATTCTCAGTCACGCTCACTAACACTAACTTAAATTTTGGGTCTAACACTAACAATATCTTAAATTTGTGTATAATTCATTCTCACAAAACCAGCTTGTAAAGTGAATGTCTAGTCTTTATAATCTCTTAGCAGACACTATCTCTAGCGAATGTGAGACATGAGTTTTTCCCAATATCTAAAGTTTAAAGCAGTCAATACTCAATTCTCAGTTCCTGGCTTCTCAACTCTCAAGGAAAGTAGGATTTGACTCTACTATCTGAATATGCACAGAATTTAGCAACAACTTCAAAGTGTAAACACCTTCAATTTCTACATCGCTACATTCTCTTAATGAAGAAAAGATGAAAAAACAAAACCTTGCAGCTAGTATCTCATACATGCATAACTCAAATAACATGATCAACCAAACCCATGTCTTCATATCAAAAACCCAACAATGAAAACAACCAAAAAAATTGTAGAAGAAAACACAAGGAGAAAAATGTTACCTTAAAGCTTTGACACCAAGCTAAAGACTCCAACATAGTAGAAGTGCTCATGAACCAATAAAACCAAACTTGGGGAAGCTCATTTGTTTTTGTTTGTTCCGGTTATAGACACCCAGATAGAAGTATTTGAATTATGCTGAAAGAAAACAAAATAAATTATTGATCTTTAGAGTATTCTGACTTCGCTGCCTCAGAAAATAGAGGTGGATAAAGGCACACGTACACGTAGGAAGCTGTGAAAGATAGAAAACTATGAAGAAAATGAAAGTCTCAAAGGATTTGGATGAGCTTGGAATATTAATTTAGATAAAATGTAAGCTTATGTGAATGGTTGGTCACCACAACAATTCTAGTTTCACCAATGTCCGATGTGGTTTTCGTGGACAACAAACGATGCTCAGATTTTTCATGTCAGACAGATACGTGTACGTGACTCCACGTGGCAAATGCTTTTATTCTTAATGTCATTATCGTAAAGTATAAGTTTAAGAAAAAAAAGTAAATATAAGATACTCTTAGTAAATCCTAAATATAAATACTTGACAAAGAAAAAGAAACAAAAAACTTAAGTAAGAAATATCAACAAGAGAAAAGATTGTTTATATATAAAGTCTTGATTGAAGAAAAATTAGCCATTAACTTGAGTGAGATAGTGGAATTCATGTAGTTTGCTCTGACAAAAATTACAATCCGTTTGGTTCAGTTTTTCAAAACTGTTTTATTGAGTCAAAATGGAAAATATTAGGAAATTATGCATCTACTTTCTAAAATTTCAATAATTTTTAATTTAATTCTTAAGCTAAAAATAAATAGGTCTTACATTTTGTTTTTGCTATATTTTTAGGTTTTGCTGTTAAAAATAATCAAGAGTAATGATGTGATAACTCCTTATTGTCTGCAACATGTGCTATAAAATAATAATAAAGAAGTTATCTCATCTTTATTTAATGATAATTTTTTATAATAAAGATTAAAATATTATAAAAACGTAGTTAACTAAGATCATCTAGATATTAATATTATAAATTTCTAAACATAAAAACACTAATATTATAAATAATTTTTTTTATCAATAAGCATGTTTTTCGATTAATAAATATATAACATTTTTATGTAATTATAGTTTTACATATCTTATTACCTTTTCAAAATTTATAAAAAAAAAGGTTAGATAATAAGAAAATCTAAAAATAATTTACAATACTAATTATCAAAATGAATAATAAAAATGAATAGTGAAGAAAAATAAAAATAAAAAACTAATTATATTAAAAATAATTATAAAATATCTTAAATGTTATCTTAAATGTTATCTTAACTCCTTTATTAGCTAATGTGACTATTATCAATGACATAAATACCTTAAGTCATGCTTTAACAATTTTCACATTCTTTTTTTTAAAAAAATTTCACGTAATATTTTTTAAGTCATTATATGACTTCTCTTTCTGTAAAAGGATTGGTTTTTCTTTTCTAAATATTTGTTCTTAATTTTTTTTTCTTTATTTTAGTTCAGGCGAGTAGTTATATAAATGATGGTTGATTATGGTTGATATTATATATTGAATATAATTTGTCTTTTTAAGTTAGTAACATGTGTAGTAATTATAGATAATCTAATCATTGGAATTAGAATAATTGTGTTATTAATGTTATTAATTATTGTTATTATCTCTGTAATATTTATAGATGATATCAGAATAAATGAAATTGTGAAACATAATTTTAATATGGTATTAGTAGGTTCTTGATCAGACTCTTGATTCCTTCTATAACTCGTGATCCCCTGTAGCGCGGTCTTTTTCATAATTATATTTTTGGTGTTCGAACATTTTAGTTCTTATTTGTATAACATGTTTTCGGTACGTGGATTCGCTTGGGTTTCATGGCTCTTGGTTTTGGTACGTGGATTTTGTGTTTGTCCTTGCAGTTGAGTGGCTTCGGACAATTTTTATTCTTACTTTACCGACAAAAACTAAGTTGCGTAGGAATTTCTATAACACCTAAATCACCTAACTTGCGATTCAATTTTAACTTTTGAAAATATTTATTAATTTGATTAAAAATAATGAGACTCAGCGTCATGTGTAAGATACCATACCATAGATAAAATAAATGATGAAAATCTAACATGAGCATCAAGTTAGAAGTCAATCATGATCATTAGAAATGTCTCAAATTTGTCAAAATTATAAAGACTTCCATAAAAACATAAACATAAATGATAAGACATAACAAAGATTTTACACCCCAGAAGATGAAAAAACAAAAAAAAAAAAACCTAGATTAGTAAAATATAAAGGAAGTTTTCAAAGGGGTAACATGTTTCAACGGAAAGTACGATTTCTTAAAATTTCTTAATATTCTACTTTATATATTAATTACTTGCTCGCCTAAATGATCAGGATTATTACAGGTATCAACAACGTAGATACATGAAAATGTTAACTCATAGAATTAAATATAATAATGAAATACAGAAAATCATATAATACAATTAAACATGCGCAATTATGATGTATGAACCTCACAACTCTCAGTATGTCATGTAATACTAATAAAACAATCGAGCAATGTTAGGAGTACAACTTACCTCAAACACTTTCACTAGATAATATTATACAATAATAATTAAAGTCATCGGTGTTATGACCAGCCCCGTTACCCATCTATCGTGACTAACCAAGAGTTTCCCAAGTAACAATCCTCAAGTTTTATGCCTCTTCATTGACCTATTAGGGACCAACTACATTAGTTCCATTTATTATCATTTTCCAAAACATTTTTAACTCATGTAAGTAATGTAATAATCCCAATTATTTAAAAAAGAGAGACATATATGCTCCACTAACATATCCAAAATTCAAGCAACCTAACTACTCCACAGTATTAGGCATACACCCCCATTAGTACTATAAGTCTAAACGATTATCACAATCCTTAGCGACTCATCAATACAACTATGCTTCTCACAACATAATTAACCACCCAAAGCCACTCACACTCCATCATCATCTTTCAATCTTATATGTAATCATCATAACATAAGCTAGGGAGCACACCAAAGCACAACAAGAAATAGGGGCTCACACTGAGCAAAGATCACCCTTCACGCTCAGCGTGAAACTCTAGAGACTCCCCTTGAGTCTTTGTAACCGTATGCTCAGCTTCATCACAAATTGACGCACAATGTTGACTTCCAAGGACACATACCCCTTTCTCTAAACACTTATGCTCGATATGATAACACGACTTGTCATACACCTCCCCTAACACTCCACACTAAGCATTGGCCCAGCATGGCATGACAACAAAATGTAGATATTCTATGTTAAGTCAAATTTATTTAAAGGCAAATTAAATCTCTCAAAATTTGATAATTACAATCTATTAAAATAAGATTCTAAACGTATAAGATGAATGAAATCTTTAGACTTATTAGATGAAGTTAGACTCAGACAAATGAAGTAAGGCCATCAAATGAAGATCAAGATAGATTAATGATGAGATAGATGCACTCTGAAAAATTAGATGAGTATCATTTTTTTCTTTTATCCTTATTCTAACCAATTTGATTCTTCTTGCAAAGTTTATTTCATGAAAGTACATGCCTAACAAATGTCAACAATCAAATAAAAGAGACTCAACCAAATCTTTATCAAAAGACATGTCCAACAAAGTAAAAAATTAATGTATTCTAACACAAGGATTTGTTGTAGAAAGCAGAAATACTTTTCAGCTCTAAACCTTGGATTAGGAACAACTTTTGTGTTGATGTTGACAAGCCCACACTATCATTAAATGCTAAAGATTATTGAGCACACTTTCGTCAGAATGACGTGAAGGATTTGAAGTTGTTGAGTCTAACAACTACTTCACCATCTCCTTTTTAATTAAGACTTAAGTGTGAAGAATTGAAGTCAGATGCTACTTGAACAAATTAAAAAAAATGGTTGAAGCTTTGATTGTTTAGCTTTAAACAACTTCTTCTTTTCATCTCTGTAAATAACCTTAGTCTGGTCCTTATTATAAATCTCTCTCTGTGCAGAGGTAGAATCTGATAAGTTAGATACCCATTTTCAAAATCCATCGTTCGTGATAATTAGCCTGAAAATGCTACGATCAAATCATACTTATTTAGCTTGAAGAGATTGTATACAAAAAATACTCGAAGTGTTTAGCCTGAAGAGGCTAGGTTCAAATAATACTTGGGTTTGTTAGCCTAAAGAGATTGTGTCCAAAGAATACTTGGGTCAGCTAGAAGTCGATAGGATCAAATAATACTTTGTATTTCCCTAAAATCTTACTTTTTACTAAGAAACTTGACGTAGTATTTTATAAGACGAACTAGTATAAATTCTTCTATGTTCTTTTTATTTTTTTATTGTTTATTACTAACTGAGGTTGTATTGCAAACATTTCATCTAATCATCAATTTAATTCGTCTATTAAGACCATGCATCTAAAACCTATCAGACTAAGTTTTCTAAAACGAATTTAACAAGGCTTGCAAAAATAATTTTAAAACATAATCTAACCTTCTTCTTGTGTTTTTATCTTTACACTCTGCATTTATTACTAAATTTGGGAATTCTCTCCAAACTCCTCCACAATCATTCCAAGTCTTGTCTAATCGTCCAAATATGTTTAAATGCTTACTCTAACATTGATTAACGTTTCAATCATGATTAAAATCACTTAACTTTAATTTGGCTCTCTAAACCTCAAATGCATTAAAATTGCTAACTTAAAAGGTCTTTAAAGGTCTAGACCTATTCTTAAGCTTTTTAAGGTTTCCAACAAGTCTAAAATGGTCAAGCAACCTTGTCCAAAAGGTCAATTGGGTTCAATTTTTACCAATTTGAAAAGTCCATTATTCTTCTCAAGAGAAAGGCGTAAACAATGCCTCCAAAGAGAAAGGCATTAGTGCCTATGGTGCCTCCAAAAAAGGGAAGCGTTGGCGCCTCCACGGGAAAAAATTAAAGAAAAGAAAATATTAAATGCGTACTTTAGAGTGCAACAAATTTTGAAAAAATAATAAATATGTGGTTTAATGTACAACATATCTTGAAAATTCTAGTTAATTAAATATAATTTGATTGACGGTTTGTTTCTTTAATTAAAATAAGACACGATTTTGAAAAATCTGGCTAATTAAATGTGATTTGATTAACTGTTTGTTTCTCTAATTAAATAAGACACGATTTTTAAAATTTTGGCTAATTAAATGTGATTTGATTGACTGTTTATTTCTCTATTAAAAGTAAGACACGATTTTAAAAAATTTGGCTTTATCCAATTCAAGTAAAATATGGTTTGAAAAAATCTAGATAATTAAATGTGATTTGATTGACCGTTTGGTTCTCTAATTAAAATAAGACATGATTTTGAAAATTTTGGCTAGATAAATGTGTTTTGATTGACCATTTGTTTCTCCAATTAAAATAAGACATAATTTTAAAAATCTGGCTAATTAAACATAATTTGACTGACAATTTGTTTCTCCAATTAAAATAAGACATAATTTTGAAAAATCTAGCTAATCAAATGTGATTTGATGGACCATTTGTTTCTTCGATAAAAGCAAGAGACGTGGTACAATAAAAAGTGAAGGCGTCGAGCACCTTGATGCCTTCCCTCCCATTGGTCCACGTAGCTTTGATAAATTTAGACCATGCAACTACTTATGCAATCAGAGTTGACATGTGTCTTAATACAAAGTGAAGTCGTCGAGCACCTTGGCGTTTTCACTCTTATTAGTCCACGTGGCTTTAACAAATTTAAACCCTGTTATTATTTATACAATCAAGAGTTGACACGTGACATAATCATATGAGAGGTGTTCCAACTTGTGGCGCCTTTTTTTTCTTCTTTTGCTGTGGGCACTAGACAAGTTGACTCTTTCACCCAAACAAACCCATTTTCATATATAGTTTCTAACTAGACCTATTTCTATAAAATCTTAACAGAATGGGTTCATTTACTTCATTTTCCCTATCCTCTAGTTACTGGAGCTTGGACTTTAGACATTCATGCTTTATCTTGAGCTTAACGTGTTCAGACTTAAAAGTTGTGTAATTCTTCTTTAAAGAATTATCCTCACGTTCAGATGGAACTAACAAATCTTCAGTGAAGTAGTTATGATATATGGAAGCACATCAAAAAAAATTCTTATTCCCACTTTCATTTAAACATATGTTGAGGCTTGATTAAGAAGCAATCCAACAACTAAGGTGATGAGGTGTAGGCAAAGCTAGCTTTAGGAAAGATGGTGCCAATCAAGTCAAACTTCCTTAGATGGAGAATCCTCGAAAATCCAAAGTAGAAGGCCATATCTTGTAAATGACCCTTTAGATGAAGAGCCACTTCTTCAATGTGTGGACCATTCTCCCAGAGAGTCTTGAATTCATCCTTGGTTAGAATACATTCTCTGATGTGTCTTCTTCCAATTTTTTCTTGCCTTTGATGAACAACTTGATCTAATAAGGTCGAGGTCTATCCAAACAGATGTAGAATTTTGTGTTGGAATGGGTGAGGCAAGTGAACTATAACCCAATAAACTTAGGGCCTCCTATCTTCTTGCTCTGCGATCCGTTTGATATGATGTCAAGATGCTTGATGTTCTCTGATTTCTCTTCTATAGGCATTACCAATATTTTTAAATGAAATATCATAATCAACAAGAGATGCATAGTTAGATCATGTGGGAACTCATACTCATCTAGATGCAAGTGGTTGCGGGGAGAGATTCCTTTATAGTGAAGCTTGATCTAAGGTAGAACTACTCCAAGAGTATAACCTAAAACAATATACTTAACTTTATTCAGAGGGATGGTGGACAAAATTGGATCATGCTTGTCCTAGGCATCTAGAAACTATAACATGGTGCATCTTGGAAACCAGAATTTCCATGCTTCATCATCATTCATCTTGTAGAGGAACATTGTGGTATTTTTTCATTGAGGAAAAACCTAGGGCCTTGTGATGAACTTGGGAAAGTAAGGTTCATAACTCAAGGCAAGGACTTCAAGGTCTAGATCAACATGCCCACGTGAGTATGAAGTGATTCCCTTTAATCATGGTAACTTCGTTTTAGATAACGCGTCCCAAGGAAGTTTACGCAACCATTGTAGTTGTTTTTTCAATACTATGGTCAGTTTCATAGTTGAAAACTTTTTGATTGCATAGATGATGAAGGTGCATAGGGTGAGGAGTACTTGATACCTTAATCTGAGGGATCTTTTGAAGTTATAAGGAACTTCGTTATTTATTGTTGGATAAAAATCTTTAACAACTAGGAGATCACCAAGTAGCCAATCGGGCTTTACAGGTTTCTTTACGTAGGTCGAGAGAAAAAGTGTTAGAGAAGGTGGAAAAGATTGTGTAGAATATACAAATTTCACTACTTCAAAATATAAAACTAGAACATTACAAACATATGGTACAACGGATACAAAATCATCCCTAATCAAAGTCACAATAGATGAAGATGATGTGGAAGCATCTTGTGAGAGACACAAGACATCTTGCACTCCTTATAAGACATCTTGCTTATCAGACTTAGGCAAGACATCCACACTAGTAGCATTTGGTTAGACATATCTAATGTGGGTATTCACTCTACTCATGTATGTAGGAATAGATGCAACACAGACAATACGCATGTTAGAGAGTTTCTCAAGTCTGTATTTCATTATCCTTCAATAGTTGAGCAAACTTTGTTGCATCACCAAAAACTACTAGTGTAGATTGAGAGGCTTAAAAAACATGGTCCCACAAGAAGAGAATAAGGAAGAGAGAGAAAGATACTAAAAAATTTAACATTATTTAGTAAATTATCTACATTGGGTACACATATGTATTATCTTTGTTGTATATATAGAAATTCTATAAAGAATTATTTATATAGAGATATAAGGGTAATCCTTCTCATCATTTACATAATATAAGACTAAAATAAAACCGCATATTCCAAATATCGGTGTCCTTCCTAACTGAAGGATTGACATATGTATAATAAATTTGGCCAAATAAATCATTATTTATTCTTATCTAATAAGATCTGGTTTGGTGAGTAATAAAAATGTCCCTTCTAACTCATCCTTTAAATGCTCGGTGTGCAAACTTGCTAAAAGCAAAACTCTCAGCTTTTCCCCGTCATGCTCATCATGCTGAAAATGTTTTGAAATCATTTATAGTGATATCTAGGGTATGTCTCTTGTCTTATGTCATGCCAATTATAAATATTTTGTGACGTTTACTGATGATTTCAGTCGGTTCCCTTGGGTTTACTTTCCTCGTTCTATAGCTAAAGTTTTCTGTTTAAAAATTTATGGGCCTTTATTGAAAATCAATTCCACACTGGCATTAAGATTTTACACATTAACTCTAGTGGGGAGTATATTTCTTATGGCTTTTAGGACTACCTACAACAAAAAGGAATCGTGTCTCGGTATTCCAATCCCTGTACATCTTGGCAAAATGGCATTGCCAAATGTAAAATTCGACATTTGCTAGATTTCTTGCAACCTCTATATCCCCTTAGTTGTTAGTTAAAGTTTTGTTGACAACTGTTTTCTAATTAATCGCCTCCCATCCCAAGTTATCAAGTTTGATTCTCCTTTCTTTCATATTTTTCATGCACATCCTCCTGTTTATACCGATCTTCATCTTCTGATTGTGTATACTTTGTCCATTTTCCCCCTATCAACATAATAAACTAAGAGTTCAATCTATCATGCATGCTTTTCTTTCTTTGTCTTTTTTTTTTTTTTTTAACATTATGGTACCACTAACAAAGGATTTTTTTGATTTAAAACTACTATTAATTGTTTAAGCATATCATCGAGAAATATGATTTCCGATGAATTATTATATATTATATTTATTTGTGTTTTTTTATCCATTATAAAATTTAATCATGTGCATACTAAATTCTATATTAAATAAATATTTATGTTATGGTACCTGTATCCCAGATATTTAAAAAATATTTTATACCATACCTGCATTAGATCTCGTACCCAGGAGTGATATGTTAGACTAGTAGTATAGTATCCAATAATATCTTATCCGTATTCATGAATGATACACTAAACTAGTACTGTATTAAAAGTTAGAGATAAAAAATGATAGCTGAAATGAAAACCGGTGTAAAAAAAACTGAAAATCAAATAAAATAAAATCATATCTTTAGATACTTTAATGTTTCAAATCATGACTAAACAAACATATTAGTCAACCATAAAGAATGCGTTATATGATAAGATTTTTAACTGCATGTCTCAACCATTTTTAATTTTTAAACCACGACGCTTAATTGGTCAATTTTAAATGGCGGCAATTTCAGCACCGCGGTTCTGGCTATTACGAAAATGTCAAGGGATGCCTATGGTAGAGTTTTTTTTTTTTTTTTAAAAAAATAAAAATAAAAATAAACAGTATTGTTAATATAATTTTGTTGGTAAATGTTAACAAAAGATAAGATTAAAATTAAAAAATAAGAATATTAGTCGAAATGTGTTAGTAAAAACTAAATAACCAAATCTAATCTAAATTAATATTTTTTTATCCTAATTAATTTGAAACAAAAGATAATAAATATGATAACAGTTTTTGAAAGTTTATGGTTGGTCCAAGTGAGTGGGTATGAGCGTGTGGACAATTTTGACGTGCATTCACATCTCATCCATCATTTCTTATATAAACTATAGAATGTAAACCATACCTCACTTTTTCCATTCTTCAAACTAAGCGCGCACCAACAACTCACTCAACATTCAATAATTACTCTTTTTTCCATTCTCACTTTCTTCTATGGCGGCCGTAGTTAGATCCTCCACCTCCTCCTCCTCCGCCGTCGCCACCCTCTCTTCCTCCGCTCAACTCCGCCGCTCTCTCCGCCCACACCCCACTCATCTCTCCTTCCCTCGCGCGCGCTTTTCCATCAACGCCACGTGTCCCTTCTCCGTGAACAATATTCCCCAAAACGACGTCGTGGTGGTCGACACCACCGTTCCCACACCCTCCCCTCTCGAGTTGCTCAAGTCTTCCGCCGCCGACAGTGAGTCGTCGAGATTCAAATTTCGAAATTTCATGTTTTGTGAATGGTTAATGTGTGGAGATTCAGTTTTGTTTTGTTTTGTTTGTGATAGGATATACGAAGGAAAAGAGTAGCATTATTTGCATAGGGCTTAACATTCACACTGCACCTGTTGAGATGCGTGAGAAGCTTGCGATACCTGAAGATCAATTGGGTAATGTTATCAAGGAGCTTTGTGCTTTCAATCATATTGAAGAAGCTGCAGTTCTCAGTACGTGTAATCGCATGGAGATCTATGTTGTTGCACTTTCACAACACCGTGGTGTGAAGGAAGTCACTGATTGGATGTCTAAGGTATATTATATTTATGCTCTACTTTTTAAGCATGTTTTGTTCTTGTTCTTGTTGAGAAGCGAAAATTTTGGCTCTGTTTGATTTTTATTTTCAGAAACTGTTTTTAGTAAACTAGTTTTTAGATTTCAAGAGGTGATGTTCATTAAAGACATGTTTTAAGGGGTTCTATGCTTTTGTTACGGTTCAGTTTTCTATTTTGTTACTGCAAAGGATGAAGGAAATTGGTATAGAAGAAGAGTAAAGAAAAATATATTTCAGTTGTTTTTGTTTTTTGGTTTTTAAAACACTTGTTTTCAAAATTATATAAATTTTGATGTAAATGGATTGATCAATGGTTAGTAATTGCTTTAGGAAACAATTTTTAAAACAGAAAATTGAGAAGTGAATCGAACAAACCTTAATTGTTGTGTTTGTTTTTGTTTAGGTGAGTGGGATTTCAATATCTGAACTTCAAGAGCACCAAGTTTTGCTGCATAATGCGGACGCCACGCAACATCTCTTTGAAGTGGCAGCGGGTTTGGACTCCCTTGTTCTTGGGGAAGGTCAGATTCTTGCTCAGGTGAAACAGGTTGTGAAAGCTGGGCAGGGATTGCCTGGTTTTGATGCAAAGATCAGTGGTTTGTTCAAGCAGGCGATTTCAGTTGGGAAAAGGGTTAGGACTGAGACTAACATTTCGTCTGGATCAGTTTCTGTCAGCTCGGCTGCTGTGGAGCTTGCGCTGATGAAGATTCCAGAAAATTCTTTTGCTGATGATAATGGCGTGTTGGTGGTTGGGGCAGGGAAGATGGGGAAGCTTGTGATTAAGCATTTGGCTGCCAAAGGGTGCAAAAGAATGGTTGTCGTTAACAGGACTGAAGAGAAAGTTAATGCCATTCAGCAGGAGTTGAAGGATGTTGAGATAGTGTTTAGACCGATCTCAGAGATGCAGGCTTGTGCTGCTGAAGCTGATGTGATCTTCACCAGCACGGCGTCTGAATCACCATTGTTTTCTAAACAAGATGTGCAGATGCTTCCTCAGGCTAGTCATGGGAGAAGGAGGCTTTTTATTGATATCTCGATTCCTAGGAATGTGGAACCAGGTGTGGCAGATCTGGAGACTGCCCTTGTGTATAATGTGGATGATCTGAAGGAAGTTGTTGCAGCTAACAAGGAGGACCGGCTTCAGAAAGCTGATGAAGCCCGGGGAATTATCCAAGAGGAGTTGAATAAATTTGAAGCATGGAAAAACTCTCTGGAAACTGTTCCTACTATCAAGAAGTTTAGAGCTTATGTTGAGAGGATACGAGCCTCTGAGTTGGAGAAGTGTTTGTCAAAGATGGGACCTGATGTCTCAAAGGAACAAAAAGAAGCAATTCATTCCCTTAGTATGGGTATAGTGAATAAGCTTCTTCATGGTCCAATGCAGCACCTGAGGTGCGATCGGAATAATGATAATAGTCTGAGCAACGTACTTGAGAATATGCGTGCCCTTAACAGAATGTATGATCTTGACACAGAAATATCATTGATCGAAGAAAAGATAAGAGTCAAGATGGAAATGGCTCAAAAGTAGATTCTTCTTCAATTGGTTTGATTTAATTGGATTCATGTGGGTGCTGCATCCCTCACAATTTTGTACACTACAACAGTAGATTGAGGCCCTTTGGGGGCTAATTCTTTAATTTTTTTTAACATTATACAGAAGTAGTTAGGAATCATGAATACCTCGACTGAATTCCACGATCAATATTTTTTAACATTATACAGAAGTTGAAAATTCATGATCAACAGATGATTCTTGTAATTTTAATAACATCAATTGTTACTTCAAATGTTTGTATGTGGTTCTTTCTTTTGATCTCTTATTCTGTCTATCTTGTCGACATGATTTGTCTTACAAATTTGAATGGTAAAATTATCACAATTTTGCTAATTGTTATCTAGGAGACTTTCATGATAATTGTAAGAGTGCCTGGTGGGTATTCTTTAATAGTGAAAAATCTTGAATACACCCTTTTACTTCATTCTCTTCATCCATAATCTGTTCTTCCTCGGTTCTATAAGTTCCAATACGCAAATCTTCATTCTCAACTCAATGTCTGAAGGTTACCAGCAGGAGGTTCTGTTGTATGCTTACGAGCTCATCTTCAAAATTGTTTTTTCACTGTGTATGATCGGCTTCATTTCTATAACTCTATTCTCTACTTGAACACGGAAGTTGAAATAACAGTGCCAAGTGCACCTGAGAGAACAAACTAATGTTATCTTCGCCACTAGTGAAAAAACTGAAAAATGATAAATAGACCATACACGACTTGCAATTGCAGTCTATGCTTGATGAAGACACTGTATATATGGTGTCAGTTGAAAATTTCCAAATTATGATTTAGGCACGCGTTTGATCAAACCATGGTTATGATTTAGGAAATTTTCCACAGAACACTAATTCAATGACAATGAACTTCTTTTTCAATCTTGCGCATGTGCTGATTAAAATGGAGACTCCGCGGTGTTTATTTTAGAGTCAAACCAGTAGACGCAAAATATGACCTGCACCTACCGATTTCTAATGGTCGGCAAGGATCGTAATTTCACATATGAAAAGTCTTTTATTTGAGCAGTGTAAAACCAACCAAAGTGGCATTATCAAACATACAAATAAACGAGAATAAGAGGAAAATTTTTGAAATTTATTTAATACTAAAATTGTAAATTCTCATTTACATTTGATACGACCAGATCAATGAATATAATTGAGAGAGGAGGTATTTATTACATGAAGGTATTTGCAAGAAGAAACAGGATATGGTAGTTATTTTTAGGGTGGTATAATTCAATGAATTAGCAAATATAACAATGGCATGTCTAGATTACAGTAGTTATGACGATTCAACAAAGGCTCTAAGGATTTCGTTTGATCCGCCCATTCATTTTTTGGATTAATATCTTCTATGGATTCAGTTGATCAGAAATGCAACATGTATCAGTTTTGGGTCACACCACTTATAGTTGATTAAATGAAAAGGATAATGAACTAATTGCATATTAAATTTTTCCCTCAAGTCACAGGCTAGTTTTCTGACGTAAATATACTTGGTAAATATCAAAATTTTGAATATAAGATTCTGTACCAACAACACCAATAATAATCTGAATGAAAGGATTAAATGCTAGTATTAGACAACTTAAGGCCCTATGAAGAATGGATTTAGAACGGAGCTGCTTTCATATAGCTTATGCTTGACCAATCAGTCGTTTGCATCATCAAAGTTTTTCTTTCAACCAAGGTCAGTCTTTGAACATTTCAAGCACAACTCAAGATTCTCATGGTCCCAGAACTTGGCGGCGTTCCCCTCAGCATTTCCAGTGGAAGTTTTAAGTTAATGGTATGTAACATTGAATTGGAATAGCTTCTTCAGTTTCTACAGCCCATGAGTTCTTCCTATGCCATCATGGATCAGTTGTGATAATATGTCAACCCACGTGTCAGGAACACCAGGCAAACACCAATGCATGCAATCCTGACCCCAAATTGCAACTGCATCCTTCCTTCCTAGCCAAATTGCCGGATGAGCATCAGCTCTAAACTCGCTCAAATGAGTTAAGTCAAGTACTCGAATGTCTGTGCCTTGTAATGCCTCTTCAATCACAAAATTCAACAGTCTTGCTTCCTTGTTAACTCCATTATTCCTGGGTTCAAACCATGAGTCAAGCTGTCCAGGTATTAGTATCTCGTTCCTCAGGCCAATGCTTAAAAACACATGGCGCACGGAACACAATTCAACAAGTACTCAAAAAACGCGAAACATCCAAGTAATTTAAAATTAAAATTTCTATCAAATGCCAGCCATAGTTGGATGTTTATGTGAGATTTTACAAAGGAAAGTAAGTCCCTAAGTGTTGCAACTTCATAGCATAATGAGCTGGGATGACCAGGAGAGTGGTTAGTATTGTAAGGACAAAAAGAAATTTACCTAGGAGACATAAAAATCAAGGCGAGTTTCAGAAATACAGACCTCATTCTCCTCAAGGGGCTTGTTGAACAAGCAGCTCCCATTTTGATTCCAATCACCACCATAAAAATGCCTAGGGGATTGTAATCGCCAGAATTTAAGTGTGTTTCCAGGAATTTCTTTTTGAATGTATGTGATCATGTTAGCAAGAACAACTTTAAGTCCATCCAACGTCCTGAGTGGTGGAACTATTGGTTGTCCCGCTTTGTAAAACACGAGAGGTTTATCTTTTGGGAATTTGTCACTATTCCACCTATTAAAGACAAAATCAAGTAACTATATATTCAATCATCAGAACAGTTCATAAAAATACTGAGGCAACCCAAAAAATTAACCAGTTGGAGAAAAATACATCCCAACACAGCTATCCTCAAAAAATTAACCAGTTTGAGAAAAATACATCGCAACACAGCTATCCTCTTTGAATTCTTTTTAGTGTTTTAACTATCATCACTTATTTAATTCATTCAAGTTGATTACCTATATATGACTGTTAAAAGAGTTGTTGAATCATTCAATAACTCTTCAATAATGCTTTTAATAATGTATATAGAGGCAGTCAAACTCAATATATTATTCAAGTGGTACTGCATCACCTAAAAGTAACAAAATTCAGGAAATGAAGAAAGAATTACCAGTGACCAGTATTAAACACAAGAACATCATAGAAACCAGCAATTTTAGCCCAATCATCTGCTGGAACATCAACATCAACTCGATAAAAGCCTTCTGATCCATCTTGCGTCCCAGCTTCAGATTGTTTTGGCTGCCACCTTTGTTTAATCAGTAATGAGCACATAAGGTTTCCATTTTGAAATTCACTTAAGGTTTCCATTTCAAAATTCACATCAAAGAAACAAAGTAAAACAAGGCAATAATTACGATTGAGTCAGCAGGTGAAAATTGTGAAAAATGAAAATCTTCAGAGAAATAAGCAAAATGTTGAAACTGTCAAGAAAATGCCCAAAGAAAGTATAAGAAGGTTACTTTATGGAATGCCATCCTTAATCACAAATTTAATCAAGTTCAATTATAACAAACATTTACTTGATGACTCCAGTAAAATCATCATTACCTAATTTATGAGTTTCCCACACCATGTGAAAATTACATTTGGACACACTAGTGGATTGGAAAAAAAGCAAAAAGAAGCCATCTAACATCGATAAAAATATTTTAAAAGCCAAAATGAAGCATATGTATTCTTAAAATCCTAAATTAGGAAATGTAAAGAGTAAGAAACATCATGTATCTTTGCTCAGATACATGTATATACTGTATCATAATAGATTTTTTGGTAGAGATCCCTAAAGGAATTAGTATGATGCACAGAAAAGTGAATTTGCTAATACCTAATACAAATACAATGAAGAAGCTGTAACAGGAATGTCATGCATCTTCACATAAAAGGGTGAATAAAATGTCTGTAATCACGTTTTTGAGATTTATTGTTCAGTAATACATCATCATAAACAATTCCAAAACTAGGGCTTTAGTCTATGTCTATAGGTGTTTCTGATCCATAAAATGAGCTGCAGGCTGCAGCCAGTATAGGAGAATAACTATAAAATGAAACTATCTATATGCTAAAAACAAAGGCTTTGAAAGAGAAATCCAACAAGAACTTCCAGTGAATAACTACATCTCCCAACTACGGTCACTTGCCCCTTACAAGTTTGTGGTTTTAACCTCCATTAAACAACCACCTACCAAACTTGATTCCACTGGCACAAATCCCTCAACAATGAGTGTCAGTTATCAACAACACATGAAACCCTAAATCTCATATCCTTTCCATAAATTTAAGGTGTACCAAATACAACCTAGCTCCATTAGTCGCTATCAATCTTCCACCAAAAAGTTCAAAACCTCAACAAATCTCTAAGAATCTAAGCTAATTTTCAACATGATCTATCCCAAAACAAGCTTCAAACTTGACATAAAGCTCCACACTTGCAGCCACCCCTTCATACAAAAACGAAATGCACAGGCAAACTATTTGTCAATTTGGAAAATTCTGAACCAAAAAGAATGGTAAATGAGAATAATACTCGTATTTGGAGAGCAAAACGGCACGATGATAAGCGACGGTAACATTGAACTTGGGAAAATAAGCACCCCTCCAAGAACCCTTTTTTTTCCACTTTTTGGCACCCTCGTCAGCAACCCTTAGAATGCATAAAAACGAAACCAAGAAATTCTCGTTGAGTGAGTCCCCAACAAACCCAACATTTCTGTTTCTCATCATACCCAGAAACCGAAACGGGTCGATCCGGTGCAAGTGGCAGTTGCGCGGGACCCATTTGAAAGCGTTGATAAAGGTCATGTTTTGTCGCTCGTTTCGGACGCAGTTCCATGCATTTCGGTGGAAGGGACACGTTTGGTCATAGAGAGGAACGCGGTCTGGATCGGAGACCCAGTGGCCTCTGAAGAGGTTACAGTCGGAGGTTGCGAGTAATTGTGAAGAAGAAGAAGAAGAAGAAGAAGAAGAAGAAGAAGAGAATGAGTGAAGAGAGAGGAATGAAGAAAAGAAATAGAGAGTTGCCAATGTTAGTAACATGAGCCATGGAAACAGATGTGAAGGCAACTTCGGAGACATTCTCGTCTTCCGTCTTGTGATGTCTCCGTCCAATTCATGCTCCAACTCACAAACCACCACAATTAACCATATTCATTTTTATTTTCTTTTTCTTTACCTTCACACTAATGAATGTAATTTATTTTTTTTTACCAAATTCTATAATTTTGTTAGTTTTTATAGTAATTTAAATATTATATCATTTATAATTTTAATTAATTAGTTTATACAACTTTTTTCCAAATAAATCTCCTAATTAAAAACTTTTTTCAAATATCAGGTGCATTTTAAAAGAATTACAAAACTCATAGTTACTTTTAATTATTCATATTAAAAAAGTAAAATTATAAAATTAAATTTCAAATCATTATAAACTCAATTTTAAAACAATTTTATATCATATAAATGCAATATCTGTTCAAGAGTTATGGAAAACAGAAAAAGAAATCATTGTAATAAATATGTTTTCTGTGATTAAAATTATGATTCTCCCCTTTTTTAATTTTTCCAAGGATTAGTTCATTTGTATATTTAATAAAATGTCATGTTCTAGAAATAAATGGAGGCAAGGACAGTAGTGAAAAGAATGAATATTTTTATAATAAAATAATGAAAATATCTGATGGAATAGGATTTGGGTGACATAATTTATTTGGTCAAGAATGCATAGAAATGTAATGATATTTAATTATATTAACATTTATTATTATGATGATTATTATATGGAATTGGAAATAAATGGGAGTAACAAGTTGGCAGAGGAGTGGCAACGAAGCAACGAAGAAAGTGAAAATAAAATAAAAGAGAAGAGAAGAGAAGCACGGAGATTCGATTTGTGTGTGGATCTATCTACTTGTTCTAGGGCACGTTACATTGAACGAACCTTCAATTTGTTAACGGCGATTGAAGAGAAGAAGATGGATTGCGGAGCTGGTCCGAGTTTGTTTCCGTTGCACCGTTGCAAAACCATTCACCTGGTTGGTAATATTCACTCACTCACTCGCTCTTCAACTCACCACACACAATTTCTCGTTTCCTTCATTTTTCTGTGTTTTCCAATAATCCAGGTGAGGCACGCGCAAGGGATTCACAATGTCGAGGGTGACAAGAATTACAAAGCCTACATGAACCCTGATTACTTCGATGCTCATCTCACTCCTTTGGGATGGCAACAGGTATAAATATAACCGTCTATTTTTTCACTATTTTTTTATTTTATGTTGTAATTCATCGTTTCTTTATGCCTCTGCTCGCTCGCAGGTTGATAATTTGCGTAAGCATGTTCATGACTCCGGCCTTATTAACAAGATTGATCTCGTCATTGCGTCTCCTTTGATGAGGTTTTCTCTCCGCACTTGTGATTCATTCTTATAAAGTAACTTGTCTTTGTAATATGCTAAATTGCTAATATACAAGTGGTAAAAATGTGTTATTTTTTTTTAGTTAATGTACGATGGGATCCCCGAATTGGATTGTTGGTTGATTTGGTATTTGAAAGTGTGTGTATGTTAAGTGTGCATTTGTGATGCTATTTGACATTTGAGGAGATGTAATGGAATTGACAATGTGTAATGTTGGTGAGATATAATGGAAATGCCGATGTTATTTGACATATGAGGAGATATAATGGAATGCCAATGTGTAATGTTAGTCAAATAACATCCACTCCGTTGGCTTAAGTGACAACGTATTAAGTTTATACTTCAGCTAGTGAGATATAATGGAAATGCCAATATGGAATGTTAAGTATGGATCTGTGATGTTGTTTGGTTTCTGAGTTGCTTTCTTGGAATTCTTAAACGATGCCATCACTCTGTACACTTGGCAAAGACTGAAATTTCCCACCCATTCTGTTTCAAACAAACAGTTTTTGTTTGTGTAAATTCCCAAATCCTTCTAACCAAATGTAATGATATCATTTAGAGATTCTGTGTAGGAAATATGATTGGCAAATAATATTGTGTGTGTATTTAATGCTCTAGATCAGTGTTTTCACTATGTCTATCTATCTCCAACTGATGGAGGAGTTCATTTGATGTGAGGTTATCACTTTTGAGGATCAATCTGTATAGATGTGCATTACTAGGAACTTAAGCAACACAAGCTGTCACTTTTATGGATCAAATTGCATTTAACTCCTAAGATATTTAGGTTATTTTCTGCTTTTGAAAATTACCTTTTAACTGCACCGAGGCATAAATAGGATTTGACTTGTATGGTACAATTTATGGCTTTAGGACTCTACAAACAGCCGTCGGGGTTTTTGGCGGTGAGGGTTACACTGATAAAACAGACGTGCTTCCTCTTATGGTGGCAAATGCAGGAAATAGCTACCGTGCTGCAATTTCAAGTCTAAATTCTCCACCAATTGTTGCTGTTGAACTTTGTCGTGAACATTTGGTATGTAATTCTACACTGGACATCTTTTTGTCTGTTTAGGAGAGAGAGTATATCATGTTGCTACAGGAATTTTATGACCAAGACACAAGTTCCCTATGCTGAAAATGGAGGACGGAACAAGAGTATGTATAAATTTGGACCTACAAGCCAGAATTACTACTAGCCAAAATGGAGGAAACTCATAGGGTTATAATATTAGTTTTTAAAATTCTCCAGATGACACTGTAGGGGAGGTTTGAACTTTAGACATGATGAACAAATATAGACAAGAACCTCCAGATGTTGCATGTGTGCTGGCCAAAATGAACTTAGGGCCTAACTTAACCTTGATAAACCAGCTTATAAGGTAAAGACTGCCAAACCTAGTAACCACTACTTAAGCCATATCTCTTGGCAATGTGGGACTAAACACTCACCCTTGAAGCTCCAATTAAGGCAGCCCAAAGAGGTCAAAATTAAGGCAGGCTAGTGTTGACTGCAACTTAGGTGGCTTTCCAACAGAAACCTAAAGAATTTGAGCAGTGATCTAAGTTCTAACTACATGTTGCTTTGAAGCATCAATTCTCATAAATTTCTAATAAAATAGAAAGTATGCAATCAACTCTGCATTTGAAGCCTCTTCATTTTTCCTTTATTTAAATTACAAATTTATAAAATGCCAACTTTTTATGAGCAAAGACAGTTTTAGTACAATTTTTTTTACAAGGTTTCTGAAGCTTGATATTAACATTTGCATATGGGTTATGGACCTTACAAATTTCTCCATGCTTTTCCACATGCAGGGAGTTCATCCCTGTGACCAAAGAAGAAGCGTAAGCGAGTATCAATTTCTTTTTCCTGCTATTGATTTTTCTCTGGCAAGTGCTTCGTCCGAGTTCCTTAATGCCTGTAGTTTTCAATTTTATACAAGACAGATAATTCCTTTCTTTAGCAGCAAAAAGTTGGCCTAATATTTTTTTCTGTCCTCTTTGGGTTTATGTTAAGTCTCTTCAAGTTTTTGTTTCAGATAGATAGTGATGAGGATACTTGGTGGAAGGCTAATGTTAGAGAGACAAAGGAAGAACTTGCAGATAGGGGGCTGAAGTTCTTGAACTGGTATGACTTTGTTAACATCAGAAACTTCTGCGGTTTCTTTTATGGTTTTGTTATGTCAGCAATACTACATATTGGAAACACTCTAAAATTGGACTTCGATGTAAACCAAATTAATATAGTTCTACTATGTCAGGTTCTTTGCAATAGATAGGAAAATAAAATCAACCTATCTTTACTAAAATGTACGTCAATATTTTAAGAAATATACTAGATTTAATAAAGTATATGTTAATGTAATTGAAGCTGCTCAAAAGGCTGTCACTGAATTCACCTGTGTTCCTTGAAATTTGAAGATAATTTGCTTGCCTGATTCGTTCATCAGATATTTCAGTGAACACTAAGTTTACATTTCATTTTGTGAGAAATAAGTAGATATCCAGTATAAGAATTATGTAATTCTCTGTTCAGGAAAAAAACTGTTCATTTTCTTTTTTTTTTTTTTTTTTTTGTTTTAACATCCCAATACTTTTTTATGTAAGAAACTGGAAATCAAATGTGATGTAATTCAAATTTGTGAGGCTGTGTTTTCACTTTTCACAGGTTGTGGACACGAAAGGAGAAAGAGATAGCAATTGTGACTCACAGTGGATTCTTGTTTCATACTCTACATGCCTTTGGAACTGATTGCCACCCATTCATAAAGAAAGAAATATCGAAACAGTAAGCTCTCGTCACCCCATGCCTCTGATGTAGTTATTTATGATTCACTTCACTCTGAGCTAACTGAGTTGAATTTGCACGATTTTTGAGAAAATGTCTTTCTGTTTCTTTCTTGGAATACATTTATGATTTATTCCTGACGTGTGCATTTGTTAAAAGAAATCATTACTGGCTTTGTTATCACTTATCAGTCTTAAATAGGTAGAAGGTGAGTGCCATATTTTGCACTCGACCACTTATGTGAGGCATGTGTGTTTCTTATATAGTAGGGATCATTTTCTTACAACTGTTAAACATGATGACTAAAGTAGCCAATCCTGGGAGATGTTCATCAGTTTTTGTATTGAAGAAGATGATTGACTCGTTTCACATATCCTTGCAGCTTTACTAATTGTGAGCTTCGCTCCATGATCATTGTGGATAGAAGGTGAGTGTGCAAAATATAAAATAAAACATAGAAAAGAAATCAGGCTTCTTTCATCTTAATCAATATTTGTTGGTTTTTCCTCCAGTATGCTAGGATCGGAAGCATCATCCACCAACTATCCGGGCAAGATACCTTCAGGAACGGACCTCCCTAGTGATGTTGCGGATGACAAGTCTGAGAATGAGAAATAAGGGATCTGGTTCTTCTACTTGTCTGCATGTCTTCATTTCAAACATTGATTCTTCTATTTGAAGATCACTATCACAAAATCTAACATGATTATTTCAGATTATACAAATTACAGACTGTGTTGATTCTGTCTTGAAACCTAACAATTACTGTCTGCAGATAATATTTGTTAAACCTTGTAGGAAATCAGATTACCCGAGTGTGGCAGCACAGTCACATAACACTTCTGTTTGTTGATGGAACAGTTTCTTTAGAAGTTTGATTGCCTCACTCGTGTCACACACTCATTGTTAACCAAGTTCGGTTTTAAATTAATTAATTAATATTAAAACGAACCACTTATTATTTTGAATTCGTCTCATATTTTACACTGGCAAGCCAACATCTTTCTCCGGCATTTACTCTTCACTTTTTCAACTGAACAGTGAAACAAACAAACAAACAAATACAGACAGATGATTGAAAGAATGATGCTGCAGATTTCAAATTACGCTCTCGTTTGACTCGGCAAATTTATTTTATGTTTGAAATTTTTTTTTATGATTGTTAAAAATTCGATTTGGAATTGAAATTTACGAGACTTTCCAATTAATTACTTGAAGTGTATTAGATTGTGTGTAGAATAAAACAGCAAGAATCATGTATTGTCCTCATGAATTTGTAATTTTGTATTGTGTCAATGTATGACTTCGTAAGTCAAATATGCTTATCTTTGATATGAAGAGCGTTCTAATATAACACAAGCAATTTTGGGAGGATTTTTCTAAAGAATTCAAAGAAAGAAGAAAAGGTAAACACAGAGATAAAATAGTAGGAGCTTGATTTTACTTAATTCCGAGTTTGGACACACCTACAGACAGCACACTTTGAGCTATTTTTTTACTTTGTTGTCCTAATCTGGACATCTATGACATATGGACAAAACTCTTCCTTAAATTGGTTACAATCCAAATTCTTTTGGTAAAACAACTTTACCGATACCCTATTAAAAATTAGTAAGCTCACAACTCAAATTAAACTTTGCGGAATTAAGTAAAGACCTTACAACTAGTTATATATTTCTAAATTAACTTTATTCATGCTAATAACTGTCAGTTACATGCTTATTTCTCACTAGTTCTAGCATTTACACTAGCTAATACAACATTTGAATCGTGATTAACTAACTAAAAACAGCGTTAAGCATAGTTATTGACACTCAAATAAGTAAAAAAAGTACTTCCAGAATAACTTAAGGTCATAGTATTATTAACAGCCAATTTACGTCATCATAATGAGGTGTTTAACTAGACGTAAAGAAAATCCTAAAAATAAAGAAATGGAGAGAGATAGAAGTTCTATGAAGATACAGAGGGTTTTGAATCAAATTCCATTAGGATGATGACTTTGTTTTGACAATAACAAACATCAATAATTTCATGAAAAAATATCTTTTACACGCATTCTCTTGTCTATAGAGATTTAAATATTAAACATTTCTTTTTCTTTTTCTATTTTATAATAATATAATTTTCTCATTTAATGTATATCACAAAAATTACATTAAATAAGGATAAATTTAAATTTTTGTATCATCGCAAAACATTCTAATTTATTAATAATTTTTTATAATTTAAAATTAAATATGAAAAAATGAGAGTGAGAAAAAACTTTCTGATGTTAATGTTCCCTTCAATACGATCGGCAATAGCAATGTCCACGTACGTAGTCAAACAGAAAGACAAGTTCACTTGCCCTCTTCCTTCAAACTTCAAACTTCAAACAATAATAATAATAATAAAAAAAAATGTTGACAAAAAAGGTTCACTGGCTCTCAGTTCAAAAGTCAAAGGAACAAATCTCTTTCTGTCATGTGCTCATTTATGAAAATAAAATTACCTCTCACTTTTATTTTGGTAACTGCTACTATATTATTATATATTTGTTGATTTTTCAAGAGCAGACAAAAATCACAGCTCAGAGTTCAGAGAAGCATGTTACAAGGAAAAATAGAAACATACGATTATAATTCATATGTACATATGCTTTTAGCGGAGTTTGTGGCTGTTACAGGTAAGACACTACACTTAAATTGGTTGTTTTATCCAATCTTCGCGAACTCCCATGTTCAGCAATTTCCAACAGGGAATAACTCTCGCTGGATTCGGACGTGACTCCAGTAAAAGTGTAAATATATTAATGTTGGTTGATTCAAGTCAAAATAATTTGTATTTTTTAATTAAATAATTTAGAGCTTAAATCTTCCATTTTAAATATACAATAAGGAGAATATTTATTTTATGTATGTCTGCTAATAGTAATAATAAATCCTTGGTGTGTGTTTCATTGGATGATGACTTTGTGTGATACACAAAATTGATTTTAACACTTGTGAGTTCACGTGGGAGATTACTTTTCAGGAAAGGGAACAAACATATACACATAAAAAGACAGCAATGGAAATAGTTTCAGGGTGGGGAGCATCCTTCACCCACCTATGTTATATATATCCAAACAAACACTAGTTATTTCTTCAAGCCACTCTATTTCCTTCACGAAACTCAACTTCAATTATTGAACCTTAAGCTTTGTATCACCAATTTACAACCTTAGATTAATTATTTACCAAATTAAAATTATATGTGCTCGCAGATCATTGAGTATATACACCTATATTCTCATTCTTAATTTACCCGCGTTATTTTCATTTTATTTTAATTAAGCTCATCATTTCCATATATACGCAAATGTATTACCAATATATTTCCAAGTTTACCTTATCATTAGACACATCTTAATTCATATTAGACTTGCTTATTGTTTATACCTTAATGAGTTATTTAGTAAGTTACTCTAATTACTTATAAACTATTCTGATTAACTTATAATTTAGTTTAATCAAAATAAACTTGTTTAATCAAACAAGTTTATTTTAGTAGTCTCTAGCTTATTTTTATAAGCTACTATTTTTTTTTTCTTTTTTTTCAGTTTTATCTTCAATAATTCATTTAAAATCTCCTTTTACATTTTTTATTTTGTATTTATTAAACAACTTATCAGTTAATAATCTCACTAACTACTTTTAATCCAATCAATTAACTTATAAGTTTCAGGTATTTTACTCCTAAAGTTATAGTTTATAAGCTAATTTAATCATGCATACACACTCTATGTGCGCGAACAACTTAGAAAGTATCTAGTAACTTAGTTTTCAAATGCAAAATGATCAAGATAATGAAAAAAAGCCAAACCGTGCTAGCCTTTTCTAGGACCATAGTTCATAACATAGAAATAAAAGGGTAAGACAAAAGCAGAGAAGTGGATTTCCTAGTCAGAGTTTCCATCTTGTTGCATGTGTGCATGTTTCCCATGTAGAATCTACTTAACATCTTGTTGACCTTCTAGATTTTACCCATTCCTCTCCAATCTCTAATGTTGGTAGTTTCCCCAGTGCATGTTGTTTAACTTCTTCCATTCATCAAACACTAAAGTAGCAAAAAAATATTGACAACTACGCAACGATGGCCATACAATTTGATTTAAAGTTTTAACAAATTATTTGGTATACATCCATCCATGTTTATCTAGTACCTATAGCTGTATAACTTGTCAATTCAAGATATTTGATCAATTTAAGCCGTTGAACATGCAAGGACAGTGAATGTAGTCTATGGTAGATGTCAATTCTGGCGAATCACCTTCACAAATTAATGGTTTTAGTTTGATTTTTATTTTATATAATTAAAGTTCAAAAGCATTAAGTTAAACAATTTATAC
Source organism: Hylodesmum podocarpum (assembly GCA_026586105.1). NCBI lineage: Eukaryota > Viridiplantae > Streptophyta > Magnoliopsida > Fabales > Fabaceae > Hylodesmum > Hylodesmum podocarpum. The sequence goes on from JALJEV010000638.1 coordinate 6,992,853, forward strand.
TTAATATAAATAATATTATAATACTAATTAATTATAAAATCTAAAATTATAAATTGATTACACACTAGCTAGTCTATCTAGAGTATTGAGTAAGATGTTATTATTTACATTATTTTATAAACTATTTGTGTCAAGTTGGCATTAAAGGAGACTGTGATGGCATCAATAACAAGTCAACTAATTACACATATATATGAAGCACTTTCTCGTGAATCATTAAGAAAAAGTAGTGGAGTAACTAACTAGACAAACAAGAATAGAATTCATATCTGGTGAAGGGTAATTTGATGTTAACCATACAACTCCAATAACGAAGAATCAATTTATCTAAACCCGTCTGCATTTGCTCACAACCAATAATAACCTCTTTCATGAAAACACTTGCCTTATCCATTCATAAAAATAACAACAAGTGTATTATTTCATGTGATATAAGCACGCAATGCCATGGGACACAAGTAACAAGTTGCTTTCAAACATGAAAGAAAACATGGTTTAGGATTGAAACAATAGTTTAGTGTATAATACAACAGTAACAGTAACAGAGAGTCACACTCTTATCCCTTGTCTCACACACTTTCAATCAATACAAAGAGGGTCCCTCTTCACAAGAGAAATGTTATTATCACCGCGACAAACACGCTCAAACCCTTTGTTTTCAGCCACGTGACACACACCAAAAAAAAAAAAAAAAAACCCTAAAAATATAAATCTAAACCGAAAAAGGAAACAAGCATTCCTACACACAGAAGTAACAGCAATGGAGAATTATCAGTATACATCGTACCCAGACTCCGGCGACTCCTCGCCGCGGTCACGGGAAATCGATTTCGAGAACCCGCCGCCGTGGGACGAGCAGCAGAGTCAAAACTACAAGGCCAAGTTCATGTGCAGCTACGGCGGCAAGATCCAGCCGCGAAGCCACGACAACCTGCTCTCATACGTCGGCGGCGACACGAAGATCCTGGCCGTGGACAGAGGAATCAAGTTCCCGGCGTTCCTGTCGAAGCTGGCGGCGGTGTGCGATGCGACGCCGCAAGAAGTAACCTTCAAGTACCAACTTCCCGGCGAAGACCTTGACGCTCTGATATCGGTGACAAACGACGATGACCTTGAACACATGATGCACGAATACGATAGACTCTATCGCCCTAACACTAAACCTGTTAGAATGAGACTTTTCCTTTTCACGCTCTCTTCAAACCCTAATTCTTCTTTTTCATCTGAACGCGACCGTTTTGTTGAGGTTCTTAATTCGGGTCCTATTACTCAACAACCCGACCCGGTTAAGAATCCGCCCGTTATTGTTCAACCTTCTAATGTTGATTATCTTTTCGGTCTCGATAATAAGGTTGTTCAACCTCCTCCTCCTCATCTTCCTTCCTTCGCCGCCGTTAAGTTCCACGATCCCGTTCCTGAGCCTGTCGCCCCGTTGCCGGAGTATCAATCCCGCCCTGCCTCTGATCGGGTTATTGGATCGGATCCCAATGTCAACCCGATTGAAATTCAGCGACAGTTGCACCAGGAGATGCAGCGTCTGCAGATCGCCGAAAACGAGTATCGCCGGAGGAGTGAAGATGGATTTTCCGGTGGTCCTGGTTCTGGTGTTGGTGTTGGTGTTGGTTTCTCTGCCACCGGAGGGGATTATTACATGCAGAAAGTAACTGAGAAGATTCCGCCGCCGGCTAATATTCCGGTTGGGTTGCCGCAGCAGCAGCAGCAGCAACAGCATCCTCCCGGGTACTGGTCGGAGAAGCAGTTTTCCGGCGAGGGGTTTCAGACGACGGTGACGACGGCTCCCGGAGGTGGTGAACAGCCGGTGTATGTGATACCGGCGCCGGGGGGTTTCTACCACGCGCCGGTGGTGCGGCCGCCTGCGGCGGCGCAGGGTTACTATGCCGTGCAGAGGATGGGTTCCGAGGGGTATCGTGAGGCGGCGGTATACGGCGGGGTTGGAGGACCGGCGAAAGCGGCGTTTTCGTCGGCGGGGCCGGTTAAGGGTTCGGCATATGCGGAGGGGTATGGTGTGGTGAGGCCTGGTGGGGTGGCAGATAATGCGGCGTACACGCAGGTGGCGTATGATAGTGCGAGTGGGAGACAGGTTTACTATACTGCGCCGGGTGGGGTGGTGCACGCGCCGCCGCAATATCAAGGGGTTGCGCAGGCGGTGGTGGGCGGGGATGTGAGGCCGGTTGGGGTTTCCATGGGGCAGGATGTTAAGGTGGTTAACAAGGTTAACCAAGGTTCTCTGTGAGTCATTGTTAATTTTTAAATAGTACACTTAATATGTTTTTCTTTTTCCCTCATTGTTTATATATAATACCAATATTGTTAGCTAATAATAATACTATGCTTATTGTTTAAATTTCTTTCTATCTGCTAATTAATTTCTTCCTTGTGCTTTTTGTTCACCCTTCAATCTCTCGTTAACAATGCTGTTCTGAGTTTGTTGAAGTTCCTATTATGCTCTTTTCAGTAATATATGGATTTTCATTTTCATGTTGTGAGAGATTAAAAATATGTTTAAATGTAACGAGGAACAGCTGTTGACAGAAGCAACGATTTAAAATTGAGGTGTTGAAGAACAAGTGAATATTTTGTGCAAAAAGCAACTAGAGAAACTAGTGTCCAAAATAGCAGAAATGCGTCTACATCTGGAAACTGAGAGTTTTGTCTTGGTCTCGATCCTCTTTCAACATAACACTTGAGTGTGTGCATCACAACAAAAATGTAGCATTCACACATTCAATGCATGCATGACATTATGGCCACTTAAGATAAGTTTGGATCCCATCTTTCCTTCCCCAACTAATACCAACTCCAAGATTACTACTCATAACAAAATAAAAAAAGACCCCAACAAGATTACTCATTAAAATTATAACATTCATTATTATTTGATTTATGTGTTTGGTCGTCTTCTTTTGACACTTTCTAGATGTTCTAGCATCCTATTTTTTCTCGAGTAACAATCATCATAATTTTTTTTAATATTTTATAGAAAAACATTACATAAAAATACATTTTCAAAATTCAAAAAGAGTTCAATGAATTTTGATTTAATAAGTAAATTAATTAAAAATATATAACTCTAATTATCGTAGACAAAAGAGTGCTTTTTGTTAGAATGAAGTGCCCATGATTGTTCCCACTTCTACTTTGCATCATCCATCACGCCTTCCTATGAATTTCCTCGAAGCTTCCTTGCGGCTTCACGCTACTAGTAGTACTTGCAACTAATGTTGCAAAAAATAAATTTATAATTTAAACTAAATATTTTATATTCCTTTTCGTTTCGTTTCCATTTTCCGACACCTCTACGATTTTTAAATTTTCGTTTTTATTTATTTAATATATGTTTGTCAAAGAATATCTTTTTGGTTTATTTGTTGAAAGATTGGTTCTCCACATTAAAATTAGTTTGCTTCTAACAGATAAATTTTTATTTATAAAGACTCGTCCCTTTTATTACAAATAATGGTACTAGATAATAAAAAATATATAACATACTTTTCTCTCTCTCTCTCAACCTTTTCTATTATTATTAAAAAGTCTGGAACAGTGTTCGTTATATTCCATGACTCTAACCAGATCTTATGAGAGGTTTGTACTATTAATTCGATTACATTGTAGTGAAGGCGATTCCTCTTTAAAGATAACGCTCTACGCATTTTGGGTTTTTCTTACTCGTATCTACAATTATTTTTGTGTTTAGTTATTGTTGTTAATTGTTTTATTTTAATTTTAAGTATTCATTGAGTTGTAGATATATTCCTCTCTAATAAATTTAATTAATTTACTTATAAATTTTATCATTATTTTCTAGCAATCTTAGAGAGAAAAATGGTGAAAACTTTTTATGTTGCTAACAAATGAAATTTTAAATTACACAGTTGAGTTTATTTTCTGTTATTTTAAATGAAAAATCTGACAAAAACTCTGTCGGTGTTTTGGTAAATGTTGATGATACTTTTAATGATAAAGATGCTTTGTGTAATAGTCGTTTTTTGAGTACTCTATCTAATAATATTTATAAAATTTGTTGCCATACAAAAATTGCTTTAGAATTATGGGATGTTTTTGAATTAAAATATGGTTTTGTTAAAAAGGGATTTATTTTCAAATGGAAGATGAAAAACCTTTTTCAAACACAGTTCATGCTTTTGAAAACATTATTTATGATATGAAAATGAAAAAAATTACCTTGCCTGCTATTAAGCTTGTCAGTCTTTTAATTTTTAAATTGCCTCCTTTTTTGTCTGAATTTGCAAGAAGCCTTAAACATAAACATGATCATCACACTTTTGCTGACTTATTGGTTTCTTTACAAATTGAAGATAAACATCGTCGTTAACAAAAAAAATTACATCTTAATAGAGAATTCAAATAAGCGCAAACAAAGATTTTCAAAAAATCTGGGTTTTTAATCATAAGTTTGGTAAGAGTTCCCATTTCTCCAAAACTAAAAACAAGTCTTCAATGTCACGTACAAATCAAAGAGTAAAATTCAAGGAAATGAGTTCATTTGTTTTGTTCGTGGGAGAAATAATCACTTTGCTCAGGCTAATTGACGTAAATAGTTTCGTTAAGGAAACTATTTATGGTTTCAGTAATAGTTACAAACATACTATAGAAGTAGTGTACTTTTTAGGAGTCGCAAAATACCTTGCGATGTAGGAGTCTCAAAAACTCTTGCAATTTTATGAGAAAATGACACGTGTCACATTTGATTGATTTGTCAAATTGCAAAACAAATGAGTCGCAGAATATTCCACGGCTTTACCTGGATGCAACACGTGGCCGTTTAGGGTTGCGTTGACACTTTGAGCAGGTAAGGAATGAAAGAGTCAGGGACACGTGGCGATGCCGCAACTTCTGTTGCGGGTTATCATGCCACGTGTCGCGTGCTGGTTGGCCCAATTTTATTGACGAACTTATGTCACATATTGACCCGCGACTTCACTTTAGTTGCAGTAAAAAATTTATCTTCACTTCACTTTATTGACCTGCGGATTGTTACGTAGTTAAATTAGTTTTGTTAGATTTCATTAATTTTTTTTGTTAGATTAAATAATATTTTTTTAGTTATTAGGTAAATAAATTTTTTAGTTAGATTAAAAATATATTTTTACATGTTACGTAAAAATAATTTTCGTAAATAAATTTTTTTATTTGATTGGATTGTTACGTAGTTAAATTAGTTTTGTTAGATTTCATTAATTTTTTTTGTTAGATTAAATAATATCTTTTTCAGGTCAATTTGCAGCATAAGTTCGTCAACAAAACTGGACCAACCAGCGAGCGACACGTGGCATGCGCAGAGTGAGCCGCAACAGAAGCTGCGGCTTCGTTACGTGTCTCTAACTCTTCCACTCTTTGTCAGCTCAGAGTGCCAACACAGCCCTAAACGACCACGTGTTGCATCTAGGTGAAGCTGCGGAATATTCTGCGGCTCATTTGTTTTGCAATTTGACAAATCTGCCAAATGTGACACATGTCGCTTCCTCATGAAGTCGCAAGTTTTTTTGAGGCTCCCTCGTCGCAAGATATTTTGCGACTCCTAAAAAATACACTACTTTCGTAATATGTTTGTAACTACTATTAAAATCGTAAATAATTTCCCTAATGAAACTATTTACGTCAATTAGCCCTTTACTCGAGGAAATGAGTTAAATTGAGTTGTAATTTCTCGACATGGTTCTTTTATTGGTGAAAGGTACTTTTGCGATGGTTTATTTAAACTTAACCTTATGTCATGTTTTACTAATAGACATACTAGTATTCTTATTACCTGTCTCAAATATTGAATGTTGTGATACTTGGTATGGTAGACTTGGACATGTTAACTTAAATTCTATCAAGAGAATGATGATTCTTGTTTTTTTCTTAAATATTTAGTAATTTGAAATGAAAATGTAAAGTTCGTGTCAAGCTAAATAGCCTAGAAAATATTTTAAAACTTTATTCGAAAGAAAACTTATTTGTTTGAGCTCATTCATAATGATATATCTGATAGCAATGGAGAAATTACTCGTGGTGGAAATTTTTTTTTATTACTTTCACCTATGATTTCTTGAAATATTGTTGTGTATTTATAATTCATAAAAGTGAGTTATTTGATAAATTCAAAGTTTATAAAGTTGAGGTTGAAAATCAATTAAAAAGGAAAATTAAAATCCTTCATTCTAGTAGAGTACGAGAATATGTTTCAAATGAAATGGGTGAATATTTTGAATCATATGGTATTATTTATGAAGTAACTCCACCTTATGCTCCTTAATCTAATGGAATTGCTGAAAGAAAAAAATCGTACTTTACTAGATATGATAAATGATATGCTTATAAGTTCTGGTTTGCTTGATAATTTGTGGGAAAGCTTTGTCCACTGCATGTCATGTTTTAAAAAGAATTCCTTATAAAAATTTGATGTAGGAGCATCTAGCCTAAGAAGATTTACTAAAAGCATGCAAAGGAGGCTTGAAGAGGAAGTGGATAAACTCCAAGACCATGAATCTAGTATAGAACTTATCACTTGTAACCTACTTGTAAATTCCTTTGAACATGATTAAGTCCTATGTTGTAATAGCTCTAGGGTATGACTTGGGCTAAGCCCATGGGTTCTTAGGGCCAAGCCCACAGTTTCCATAAACACCTGCACATGTCATGCTTTCCTAGTCATGGCCACACAAGGTTTTCAAAAAAAGCGGCTAAAATCATTTTCAGTTCAAAACTTGTGTGAAGCCTTGAGACACTTGCTAATTAGGAAGGAGTTCCTTGATTAAGCATTGGATCCATGCCAACACTTAATCAAGGATCTCCACCCTTGATTAGGAAGTGATTAGGATTGATGACATGGCTAATCACATGGGCCACAAGGGGAGACAAACCCATGTGCACCCATGTGAAGCCATGTGCTTCCTTAACTACTAAGTAACCCACATGGTTACTTGGCTTGCAAGGAAGCCCACAGATTGGTGCAGCCCTAACCTTGGTCAGTGGTTCATAAACCTGGTTAGGCTTACTTGGAGGCCAAACTTGGTTCCCTATAAATGCCATGGCCAAACTCAATGTAAGGATCTTTTTGCAAATTGATGAATGTATGAAGCTTTGAGCTTTTAGAGAGATTAGTCTCTTGTTCCCTTAGGGAATTTTCTTTGAATCTTATCAATAGATCTCTACACCCATTGTGGCGGTTCCTCCTAGGCTTATAGGTCTCACCACCTTGGCGCCACCACCATCTCTTCCTTCTCCATTTTTCCGTTTCATTTCTTCATCCCTAAACACCCTAAACATTCCTTGGTCGAGAGCTTCTTCTTGGTTTCTACCGTGAGGCTTTGTTGAAGACTAGATCGGGGAAATCCTTGGAGCTTCATTAGAGCACATTCTATGGAGCACCTACATCAAAATTCTCATAAACCCCCTTGTGAACCTTGGAAAATAGAAAACAAAATTTAAAATATCTCAAAGTGTGAGGATGTCTTGCAAAAGTGCATATTCTTATTAATAAAAAAAGAAAAATTGGTCTTAAGATTATTGATTGTGTTTTCCTTAGATATTCTTTTCATAACTTATATATTCTTAGTTATTAATTTTGAAGTTGCAAAAATTTCTGACAATATAATTATTGAATGCAGAGATGTTGTTTTCTTTAAAAATGTTTTTCTTTTAAAGAATAAATTGTCTAAACTTATTTACGATACCTCTAGTTCCATTTTACCATCTACTCTTCTAGTAGCATAGTTAACAAGGATGTTGAATCTAGAACATAAAAGAATTAGATAGGCTAAAGATTTTGGTCTTGAGTTTTATTCTTTTTACTTAAAGATGATGTTAAACATATAGTGAGATAATGAGACATGTAGATGCACCTTTCTGGAAAGAAGTCATTAATGATAAAATGATTCTTTTAAAGTGAATGAAACTTGGTTTTTGACTATAATATCCCTCTTGGTTGTAAAAGTATAGGTTGTAAATGGGTTCTTCAAAAATAATTAAAGACATGTAGATCTATAGATAAATTTAAGGCAAGACTTGTTGTTGGTTATAAGCAAGTAGAAGGTGTAAATTTCTTTGATACATATTCTTCTATTTCTAAAGTTTCTACTGTTAGAGTTTCAATTGCCTTTACTTGTGTTTTTAATTTGGAAATTCATCGAATGGACATAAAAAACTACATTCTTAAATGGTGATTTGGAAGGAAAAATTGATATGAATCAACTTGAAGGTCTTCTAGAACGTGGAATGGAAAAAAAAAGGTTTGTGTTAGATCAAGATGATTAATTGTTAGATCAAGATGATTAACATATTTAAAGTTTTGACTATTACAAGACAGACGAAACTTTCCCAGACGGAACATCAGCAAGCAAGTCAGACGAAACAAGTACAGACGGAAGATGACCCCTCAAAGTTGAAGTCATTCGTCTGTCTCAAATCAAGTCATCAGACGATAGGATAAGACGAAATCTCTTAGACTGAAGAAGTTTATTGTCTGTCCAAGAAGTGAAGCAAAGTATGAGTCACTCGCGCCAAGATTTCAAATCTTAAAAAGTACTCTTTAGAAACATCCAAGATCAGTATGGGGATTCGCGCTTACACATGCAACTCGAAAAGGTCTTCACCTTTTTGTCAAAATCTCTGTACATGTCAGAAAAAGTACTGCGCACGCTATCTAAATCCGCTGCACACACCATCAATCACTCAAGTACTATCTGACACCTTTTGGAAGCTCTCGAGGAAAATGTTCAACGACATTCTTCTGTGTCTAACGGATATCTGAAGACGTTGCCTATTTAAAGACTTCACTTATTCAAAGTTCAGTTGGCGAACACGTTTCTAGTATTCAATCTACTGTAATTTCACTCACTGTATCTTTTGTTCTTTATTGTAAAACCCTCTCTGCGAAGAGGAATCTTTCTTGTTTAAAAGAACTCTTTCAAATCCACTTGTGTGGTGCTTTAGCCTAAGGAGGCTGGTTGTTCAAAGAATACCCTTGTTGTTTAGCCTGCGAAGGTTGTGTTCAAAGAATATCGTGTAATAGTCAGAAGTGGCTGAGCGCAAATAATACTTATTCAAAGTTCAGTTGACGAACACGCTTCTAGTATTCAATCTACTGTGATTTCACTCACTGTATCCTTTATTCTTTATTGTAAAACCCTCTCTGCGAAGATGAATCTTTCTTGTTTAAAAGAACTCTTTCAAATCCACTTGTGTGGTGCTTTAGCCTAAGGAGGCTGGTTGTTCAAAGATTACCCTTGTTGTTTAGCCTGCGAAGGCTGTGTTCAAAGAATATCGTGTAATAGTCAGGAAGTGGTGGGCACAAATAATACTTGTAACCCTTTCACGGTTGGTAGTGAAAACTCAGTTGTTATTGGGTAACTGGACGTAGTCTTGTATAGACGAACCAGTATAAAAATACTTGTGTATTTATTTCACTAAGTTTTTGACTAACGAGGATAATCAAACTATAACGTCTGTCCATTAAAAACAACCTTTGAAGATTAAGATTGTTTCGTCTGAACATATTTAAACCCACAGACGAAATGGATAATTTTTTTTTGTAACACAATTCAACCCCCCTTCTTGTGTTCTATCTTTTACAGTTTGCAACCCTGTTAAATCTTTATATGGTTTAAAACAAGTACCTGAAAATTGACATGATAAATTTGATCAAGTTGTTTTGTCATATAGTTTTCAGTTTAATAATGGTTTTTCAGTTTAATAATGGTGATAAATACATTTATGTGAAACAACTTGATGATAAGTTATATGTTATTTTTATATCTCCACATGGATATCTTCATCTTTGGTTGTGATTTTCATGCTATAAATGATGTGTAATCTTTCTTATCTAGTAATTTTAAAATGAAAGATCTTGATTCTGTCAATGTTTAAGTTAATAAAGAACCATAGTAACATTGTTTTGACACAATTACATTGAATTAGAAAAATGTTAAAAAGGTTTAATTATTTTGATACGAAACCTTATTATAATCCATATGATTCTAACATAAAATTGAAGAAAAATTGGTGAGTTATCTCTCCTCTTAAATACTCTTAAGTTATAGGTTCCTTGTTGCATTAGTCTAATTATATTAGACTAGACATTACATATGTTGTTAGTAGATTAAAAAGATATATTCATAATCTTGATGGTTCACATTAGGTTGTTTTAGGAAGAGTATTTAAATATCTTAAAAGAACTATTAATTACGAGATTTACTATGCATGTTATCCTATTGTAATTAAATGTTTTTGTGATACAAATTGGATTTTTGTTTCTGATTAAAATAAATCTACACGTGGTTATCTCTTTATTTTAGATGGAGTTGCAATAGTTTGAGAATTTGTGAAACAAACTATTATCTCTCGTTCTATTACGAAAGCTGAAATAATTGCCTTAAACACAGCTAAGGCTGAATTTTTTAAAAATGTGTTATGTAATTTTCCTTTATTAAATAAATCTATACCTCTCATCTGAATGTATTGTGATAGTTAAGTTGCTATCATTAGAGTTACTAGCAAAATTTTTAATGAAAATAGAAGACACTCAAGAATAAGACACAAGTTTATTAGGAGTTTAATATCTTGTAGTGTTGTTTCTGTTGATTTTATCATGTCTGAAAATAATTTTGAGGACCTGTTTATAAAAGAGTTGATGCATCAATGAGTATCTATAAAGAGAAATAAAATTAAAACTCATCAATTAGTTGCAATGGAGTTCAACGGGTAATAATGAGATTATTTATTAACTAAAAATATATTATTATAATTTACAAAATTGTTGCATATTCCATTTCTACGAAGAAGTGTAGTTTAAATTAATGTGTGACTAAGTATCAAATATATATATTTATTGTGCTAAAATTAAAAACACCTTTTAATGGACCAGATGACAATTGTCGTAGTCACAAACCACCTTAAAGGATTCACGTAGTAATTATAATAATGGGACCACTATTGTGAGAATTGGACATTTCTCTAAATGACACTCATAAAGCAAGATACTCGTGCAAGGTCATGACACGTACATTTGATTATAACTATAACTCAAATGAACACATTTGTCATGTATATTGTTTTAAGAAAGAAAATTGCTACGCGGCCAACTGGCCCCGTATCCCCAAACAGTAATTAAATATTAAAAAATTAAAATAAAACTACGTCGTTTTGCTAATGTTTATTTGTTTTAAAAAAATTTAAAATCACAACTAAAACTAAAAAGGAAAATACCTTCTTGTCTCTCTGCAAAACCTTCTCTGCAAACAAAAGGCACATACAAACCCTATCTGTCTCTCTCAAAGTCGTAACCCTTGGTTTTCCATCTCTGAATCTCTTACCCATTTCTCTCAATCTGTCATTTGTTTCTCTGTGAATCGCTGACAAATTCGTGGAACTTCGTTCGTTCTCTTCCCCTTGCCGGTAAGCCCTATATTCATCTATCATTTGAGGTTTGTTCAGTGCGATTTTGATTTTCATTTTCAAGTCATGATTTTGGTTTGGGTTTTGGTTTTGGTTTTGGTAATGAGAAGCATATGGAGTTGTTGCAAATGAGATGCTTGTGTTCTCCTCTTGACAAATTTCTGACCAGAAGTAGAGAAATAACGGGGGGGTTGAGGTTGTAATTGTGATTGGTTAGTGTTTTTGTGTGGAAATCGGAAGGATTCCCGTGTATCAGTTTGGTGCTGTTCATGGATTTTGCTTTTGAATTGATTATTAGATTTCTTGCGAATTCAATTCTTATTCTTCATTCATTTTTGGGCATTTTTTTTTTCTTTCTATTAATATTTTTGCTGGTTTTCTGTTAAGCCCTGACTTGGTTTGTCACAACCCAATTTCACATACTGGTTTAATTTCTGAGAGAGTCGGCTTCTCCAATTGTTGGTAAGTTTCTCAATTCACTTGTATATGAAATGTTTGAGATAGTCTTGAACAAATTTGGTCCCTTTAATTCCTTCTTTCTGGTTTTCTGATGTTGAAACATGTAATTTAATGCTTGTAAGGAACTTGGTGTCTTTAACTAAAAAATTAGTTGCCTTTTGGTTTTGGTACTTTGGTTATTAGTTACATAGAGTCAGGGATTCTGGATCATGATGCCTTTACTTGTGTGGCAAATACAAAACACTTGCTGCTTAAAAAAATTAGCACTTTACCAATTCCTAGCTAGATTGTCCAATAAGTATGATAGTGATAATTTAATTTATTCCGATAAACCATGATGATTATGACAGCAAAATGTTGCTGACCAAAGTTTAAGAGTTAATATAAGTAATGAAGAATCAGATTACTACGACTATATTCTTATTTCATGTATTGAATCTTATAATGACATGTTATTTAAATGACTCCTGTTGCATACATTATATTAGATTAGAGCAGGATCCAAATTATCCCTTTGGTTGCGTTTGATTTTCTTTTTCATCTCTGGTGTGATGTCTATGTATATTTAATTGTGACACATGAATAGAATATGCCATGATGTATATCAATTAGTTCTACAGTTTTAAAGTTAGTCAAGAGCTTGATCCAAGAAATTGCACAGATTGAACTTTATAATGGTACAATATAATTAGATTCATATATACTAATTGATATGTAATTGACGTGTACTTGAACTGATAGAATACTTGGAATGATTAATTAAAAATCATATATTCTTAAACAATTAGAAGAAAGCAGATGTGATGTTTTCCATCATGTTACTCAATTAATTGCATTTATAATTAATATTTGCATGTCATGGCGTTGAATTGAAATTATTAAATGAATGATACTAGTTGTGTTTTCCTGTTTAGAAATAATCAAATCTTTTTTTTTTTTTTGTAAAGAAAGTAAATGATGTATGGCATTTATGTTGTGTGTTGATTTATGTTGTATGGATAAAAGCTAATGCCTAAACACTTTGTTGTTATTGTATGTTATTCAAATTTTAACCTTCAAATTAGTGTGTGAATAGATTAGTTGAGAGGGATTGGTTATTTATTTATTTTAAAGAATTATATTTAGAGTGGGGGATTTGTATAAATTTAACCTTCAAATATTTATTTTTTTGTATAAATTTTTGAGAGTGATGTTATTAATATTGTCAATCATGTAGAAATGGCACCGAAGCGGACAAAACAAAAGGGAAACTCAAACAAAATGAAGCCACCACGAAGAGAGGTAAGTGTATTTAGAACCCAATTTCAATTTTCTGCAACAATTAATGTGTGGCCATTTTTTTCAATGCAGATAGCATTTGTATCTTGCTGTTCGCCAGCGCGAATAGCAAAAATCTGCATGATTATTAAAAATAGCAATAAGCACAAAGAAGCAGTTTTAGCAATGGGATTTGGTGCTTTTTTCCATATCGAAGTTCAACAACTTCCAAGACAGTTTATTCAACCATTGGTCTTGGCTTATGATGTGGAAAACCATTGCTTAAATACTCCTTATGCAATGATTAAAGTAAGAACAAGCCACTTTTCGCTTACTGTTTGGGTTCAGGACTACGGTATTGTGTTTTATTCTTTTCATTATGCCTATATTTGGTGATTGACTTCACTTGAAGTCTAACAAGTTATTTAATATGTTCGTGTCAATAGGTGAGGAATTTCCCCTCATTTTGAAAATGACCCTAGATTTGAGAAGTTTGCAAGAAAATCGTTCGGGTTGATGCATACATTTATTGAGTCAAAGGTAGAAGAAAGTGTAGTCGATGAGGACTTTCGACGAGCCTTTCTGTTGTATATTATTTACAGTTTTTTGTGTCCGACATCCAGCTCGTACATTAGCTGTAAATATTTTGGAGCTGTTGTCGAAGTTCTGAACCCGACAAGATATAATTGGTGTGACCTAATACACCAGACATTAGTAAGTGAGATAAAATCGCACAAGAGGAATTCTTCTGATTGTATTGGTGGATGTACATTTGCGTTAATGGTAATTCTTGAATTTTTTCTTTTTCGGTACATTGTTTTTTTATTCAAATCAATTACTGATTATAGTCATTTAACCAATATGAAACTCATATTTATGCAGATTTTATATTTTAACTTCAAAGTTTTTGGATCGGCATTGGATGAAAGTGTCCAGCAACCACTGTTAATATACTGGTGTAAAGAGAAAATTATGACCTATCTCCATAAAGAGTCAAAATCTGAAACAGTGTGTTATTTTTTGTTTCAATTAATCCATATTTGTTTATATTGAATAAACATAAATACTAAGCATTTTTAAATACCTAAATATGAAAAATAATATTAATGTTACTTGATGAATGTTATGTTTCAAACTATTTAATAATTAATTTTTTTTCTTTGATTAATTAACAACATAATAATAAAAGTACACAACTTCCTTCAGAAAAGTATTCAACACCTTGCATAAAAGCACACAACACCGTGCACATGACTATAATAACTCAAATAGTTACATGACACTCTTCCACCTTCAGAAGTTGAACATCAAACCCATCTTCTCCTATATTGATCACATTTTTTGTTTATTCTCAAACTTGTATAACACATGTTAGTAGTAGTCAACTAACTATATTCAAAACGTTCTTAAAAATGAGAAAAATAGTTATCTTGTAAGTAAACCCAATACGCTTTGCATAAGCACTGTAGAAAATTTTTGCTTGTTTCAAACTATCAAAACTCATTCCTACGGTTGGAGTCTCATCAACTTTAATAGTTGAATCACTTGCATCATTAATATTATTGGTTGAACTGCAGACTATATCATTTTCCATATGGAAAGAATATGACAAAAATATGCAATGTTCTTCAATAGTACACAACATGCCTTTTAAAAATACATAACATGCATTTGAAAGGTACACAACATGATGTTAAAAAGTTAACAACGTCCCTTTAAAAAGTACACAATATGTCCATAAAAATAAATTCAATGACTAAAACATATTCTAGTTTAGTAACCCTACAGTACTGTTATATATGCACATTATAATCAACATGCAAATAAAATAACAAACCAACTTACCAACGACCATACAAAAGACAAAATAGATTCATTATGCATGTTCTCATACTTGGTTTCCTCACATATTTTGCCATTGACTAAACACCAACAATGTTCACAACAGGTTCACAAGAACTCCGTTATACTGAAAAAAAAAAAAAAGTTAAGGGGATGCAATAGCAAAACTTATGCCCTTTAAAAATAAATAACATGCATTTAAAAGGTACACAACATGATGTTAAAAAGTTAACAACATCCCTTTAAAAAGTACACAAGATGTCCATAAAAATAATTACAATGACTAAAATAATTCTGGTTTAGAAACCCTGCAATACTCTACTATATATGCACAAAATAACCAAAATGCAAACAAAATAACAAACCTACTAATCATCGACCAAACAAAAAACAAAATAGAGATATGATTCAAGACAATAATGTCTCACTTTTTCGGTTGGAAGTTTATGTACGTGAGGATAAGATTTTCAAACTTGGAAGGTTCCTTATATTGAAAATATGTTATATATTAAAAATTATTTTAAAGTTATATATGTATTTAAATATTTATTAAATTTATTATTTAAATTTTAAATTAATAAGGATTGTTGAAAAAAATTATATTTAAAATTTAAAATTAAAACTAAATATTTTATATTTTCTTTGTGTTTCAAAGAAAACATTATTTTCGTTTTCTCGAAACCTCCACGTATTCTAAAATTTAGTTATTATTTATTTAATATATATTCATTAATTAAAGTGGTTGTCAAGGGATGGCCCTTTTTGTTTTGTGTGCAGGAAAATTGGCTGAAGTTGGTTTCCTTCTGATGCATAACTTTTTTTTAATATGAACTCATTCCTTTTATTATATTAGAAAAACATACAACACACTTTTCTCTCCTTTAAGACTTGTATTATTACTCAAAATTTTGGAGCAACTTTCTTTAAAACTTCTTCTATTTTATTTTAATTTTAAATATTTATTAGATAATTGATATTGACCTCTTTAATAAATTTAAATTTTATCATTATTTCCAAACAACTACTCAATGACATGCTATCATAGGGAAAAAAAACTCTTATACCGCATGAAACTATATATAAAATATTAAAAATAATATTATCTTATAGTCATCAATTATCATAGTGGGAAAACATGCGCTTCCATACCTGTCGAAGCTTTTTAATCATAAAATTTCAGTTCAAGTGCACAATAGTAAAGTTTCATATACTATGGGTAATTTATCTTACACATGTATAAATATATGCAATTATCGAGCGTAAAATCATCCTTATTATTGGTAATATATATAATAATTAAAAGAATAAAAATAATTTATAATTAATTAATAATAAATAATGTAAAATCATTAAACTAATCTATGACCATTAGTGTTAATATTTTATTGCTACTCTATGTACATGAGAACACGGGCGCGGCGCAATCTAATTTGGAAAAGTGTAACTGTTATATATATATATATATATATATATATATATATATATATATATATATATATATTAATCTTTTTTGATAATTTTTAATTGTAGATTTATAATTTTATATCTAATTTTAGAAATATATTTAAAACTCTTATCATAATGAATTTTAATTTATCTATGAAACTCTAATTCTATGAGCACTTAATTTCCCATGTTTTTCAACTCATTATAGTGGATCTGTACCGGAAATTAGAAAATTTTAGGAGCTAATGATTATGCATATCTTTAACAACAACCTTAGTCTAAAGAACTCGCCCACAGTGGTGCTCATCATGGGATGGGCCTAACTTTCATCTGTGTCAAAGAAGTTGTCGAGGATGAATTGGAGGAGGGAACATACACAAATGGTTTAAATTAGTAATATAGAAGTTGGATACTCTAATTAGTTAAGTTACGAAAATATAAAAGTGAGAAGCATGGTTATAAATTGTGCACGCAACACATGTTACGGTCCTAATATTGTGGCGATTCAGCTTCGTCTAATCCTAACAACTCTTAATTATATTATGAGTCTAATTCACTTGAAATTATGCAATGTAATTGCAACCAAGCCATCAAAATGTAGCATTTTTTAATTTATTTTTTTTCAAATAGTATGAGCATTGTAAAACCAAATATCCATTAAGAATAACAGAGGTAGAACAAGCATATGAGATAATAGAGTATGGAATTATTTTTATGCTCCATGCAAACAAGTAATAATTTCACATAAATTCACTAAGAAGCAACCACAAATGCAACCGCAACCAAACTATGGTTAGAAGCTTTGGTTAAAGTTGGAGCATGGTGGTCTTCGGAAAAAAAAAAAAAAAAAGGCACAGCGGGAAAAAAAAATCACAGCCATATAAGAGTGTTTTGGTCTTTTAATATTTTTAAATAAATAAATAAATAAATAATATAAATGTTCTGGTCCTGCAAGTGGAGTATACGTGGGAAGGGTTGACCCTAGAACACTTATTTTCACTTTTTATGTATGGAATGTACCGGTGGATCTAAGACTCTTTTTAATTACAAGTTGCACCCGCGTGTAGTCTATCGCCTTTTCAACATATATTTCTAGTGTTTAAATGGGAAAATTTGTAAATTGAGAATTTTTAATTATGATCATGAAATTATGATTAGAAAAATTAATTAAAATTAAATTCATTATTTATTTTAAATTTCTCGATATTCTATTTAAATTGGGCTACAAAAAAATTAGGAGAGAGTCATGCAAAATTGAAAAGGGCTTACGAGTTTTCTTCTTTATTGAAGAAGATAAATTTCCCTTTTATTTATGGCTTAATGTGCCAATCTTCGGTGATGGTCAATCAAGAGATATTTTCTTTGGAAAAGAGTATTAGATAGTTACAACATATTTTGTGATTATTGAGAGATCTAATAATTAACTAAGATTTTGATGGAAAAATATCATTATGCCATTCAAAAGTTTAGTGAATGCTAAAAGCAAAATGTTTCTTTGAAGAAAAATGGATAAATCAAGAATGATGTGACGATTAATAAATATGTTATTTGGAAGGAAGATAGAGAAAAGATTTCTCTTTAGAGCATGCATGACATCTATTGAAAGATCAATTTAGACGGTTAGAGCAATGCAAAGAAATCCTTTGGAAAGAACAAAGTTGAATGAAAATTGGAATTACTCATAATCATCTAACCTGAAGATAGTGATTAATGCTGGTGATAGTGACTCACCTACACCAATTACTTGTCACATGGAAAAAAGACAGCCAAAAGGCAGATGAAATAGAAAACAATTTCTTCTGCTGCACTAATTATACTTGTTTGGCATGGAAGAAACAATGAAGGAAAGAAATGTTCATCCAAAAATAAATAACAGAAGTAGTGGATACTAATAATATATCGAAGTTGTATGATATTCTTACAAAGGACACATCTAACATGACTAATGATCATCACAAGAAACATGAAATTACTTGTAGTTATATTTTAAAGCAATTTAGTAGTTAGTTTTAATGCATGTTAAGATTTTAGTAGCAGTAAGTCTAGTAGTTAATTTGATTGATTTAGTTTGGTTTTAAACTACCATTTTAAAGTTGAAGTTAATTTTCAAGTAGCGCTTTAAAAAAATAATTGTTACAAACTAGTTGTTAATAATATAGTTGTTTGAAACTATCATTACAAATGTAGCCATTAGAAACTAATCGTTAAATATATAGTCTTACATACTAAGTTAGAATCTAACCATTATTGATTATACTATTTGATTGATGAAGTTATTTTCATTCATACACATCCTGTATTCCTTTAAATCCTTCTTTTGTTACTTTTCCCCTTCGCCACATGTTTGGCACACACTACCTAAAATCTAAAACATTTATTATAGATTTAAGGATGTGGTGCAAGTGAATAAAACCTAATACTCTACTTTATATAGATTTTTCACTATCTCTTTTTTCAATGCTCACCGATTTGAGACTTTAAATTAACATAATACACAATAAATCTCCCTTTAATTCAAAGTCCTACATTTTTACAACGATCATTTCTTACATCAAAATCTTCTGACTAGCAAAATTCTTCTAAAGCAATCTTCCGGTAGTAGAATTTTTAACTTTTGGAGCAATCTTCCCTTACAATAGAATCTACTGACTTTTGGAGCAATCCTCCCTTGCAGCATAATCTTCTGACTTCTGGAATAATCCTCCCTTGCAGCAGAATCTTCTTCTAACTAACAAAATCCTTATTCTCTTTCAAGTTCTGCATTGTTCTTCTGATGTGGGACTTTGATTACATCTCAACAATCCTCCCTTCAAACAAAAGACCACTATATTTTCTCCCTTCCCATAACAGAAGACTTTCAACAAAGGGAATCATCTCAAGATAGGTCCACCTGAACCTTCATGGATCCATCTCTCGTCAAGTTCCTCCTGACCTTCATGGATCTATCTCTCTCCAAGTCGAACCATCAACTCTGATACCAGTTATTGGGAATTCAGCTTGCTTAAAAACATAGTATAAGAGAGAAAGAAAAGATGCACACAAAAATATTAACGTGGTTCGGTGCCTCAATATCAAATCCACAATTCTACTAGGATAAAATTCACTATTTATAATTTTTGGACGGAAAAATTATAAACTCTCATAACAAAGAATGATGCACAAAAGTAAGAATGGTGCACAAAAGGAAAAAGAAAAAAAAAAGTAGCTTCTAAGAAAAGCAATAAAACAAAATCATGTGTTAACAGGAAACCAATAATTTAATGCTCAGAGGGTGGTCCATATCATCTAAAATTTCTATGTTATGATGAAAAATCAAAATACTTTAATATATAGCGTTGAAAGAATTTAATCCATTTAATTATGTTTAAACCATTTTGGATGGAGTGAATTTTCTTTGCAGATTTGTTGAAAATTGTCAATGCCCTGCAAACCTAAAAACCAAAATAGTCTCATGAAATGACCTTTCATTTTCGCTCTATGGGAATTTCCTGCCATCAACATTAAGCTTGCAAGTCCAAAGTTTGGATTACTATTCATAGTTATGAAATTTGAAAATGTCTACTTTTTTGTTTCTTTTCAAAGATCTGTGAGGATGTTCATAAGTAAAAAGTTTAAAATATTAGTCCTTAAAAATATAAAAACTTATAATTCAGGAGACAAATAAAACCAAGGGTAAGTTAACATACATGAAAAGGAAAAAATTAAAAAAACAAAGTTACGCATGTGAAGCTCTATGATCGAAATACAAAAGAAATCCTTATTATATATCTTTTTAATCATTGTAGGGAATTGAAGAAATTGTTTCAATTAACAAAAAGTTATAAAATTAGTGAAAGAGGCACACATCCTTACCAAGCTGAATGTAATTTTTGAAAGAGACTCATTATGATACAAACTTTTGTTCATATCCTAATAATTCAATTTTAATTAATAATTGTACAAAAGCAAAAGCGTACTATTTGTACAAGACCAAAACAAAAGAAAAAGTTTAATATTCGTAGTTAGGTATGAACTTATGATCCCTTGAACAAAGAAAAGCTTGAAGTCAATATACTATCTTCTAATATAAAATAATTTAAAACAGATTACATTTATGAGTGTAGATAATTTTTATATAATCATGTAATAATGAATTATCATATAATTGCTTTAAAATAAAAATATAAAAAAAGTAAATTTAGATAAAAATGAGTGTGTGAAGTTAAGAAGAGTGTGTGGGGTTTATATGATATATTTATATTTATATTTATTCATTCATAGGTTATGATAGTATTATTTCATATTAAACGAGACATGTGAAGTGCCTGTAACTGTAATAATGCATTTGGCGCAATTATTAAGTTTTGTTAAGTAGGGTCTCACATCAATATTTATTTTCATCACGGTTAATTAAGAGATTAGTGCTCATTAATAGTTGATTTAATTATTTTTATTATTATTTAATTCATATTAAACTCATTTTATTTTACGTTTTATATAATTGATTATGAAATTAGATTGAGCTTGATTGTAATTTAATTTTTAACAACATTGGTTTTTCTAAGCCTTTGTATTAAACTTTCTGTTAATTTGGCCAGGACACCAAAATTTTATATTCCTTTTAGCTCTCTATACCTCGGAATTCTCTGTTGCACCCTATGAAATAATGTTTATTTTTATTTAATAATAAAATTATTATGCAGGTTTAAGATAGATAATTCATGAATTAATCATTCATGACTATAAACAACATATACCAACAAATTTAATAGACATTAAGCCACTACATTAACTTGATTCATGATGGTACATCCAAATCTTCTGGAGAATTGTCGACAGAAATGTTATCTAATTTATTGTAATCATGTTACTATTTTTATTTAGCTTTTGTTATGTCTATCTTATATCTCGGAATAGAAATTATGTTTCAATATTTTCTAGAATAGTTCTATTCAAAAACAAAGATAGGGTCCGATATGATGATGAAAGAAAAAATATTTTGATATTAGTTGTAAATACTTTGATTAACTTTAGAGTAATGCATAGTAAAGAGAAACATGTTTAAACCGATAATAGAAGATCTATAATAAGGTGGAAAATGGAAGTAAAGGAAAAGGGAGGAAAAGAATATGTGAGAAAAATAAGAAAAATTATATATATTAAAAAACTAAAGGTTATTTAAAGAAAAAAAAAAGGAAAAAAAAAGATATAATTATCAAATAGATGGGAAAGATATATCAACAATATTTTTGATTACTACCTAATAAAGCCTAGATTTTGAGGATTTGACGTTTTAGATGAACAACGCGAAAAATTCTTGTGTTCAACAGATATTTCAATTCAAACACATACTTTCTATTTCTAATACTATCGTCTTCCTAAAAAATGCAAAACTAAGATTTGTTTACTTTTCAATTGAAGCAGATCTTATGTTCCCAACTTCTTGTTAAAACTTTTGTTTAAATTTGCTTTCATTCACAAATATGCAGCCTACCAGATCTTATTATTCTTGCTAGTTAATTAATACTATGGTGCCGGAAAAAGACTATTATTGCAAGAATTGAATTTAACCAAGGTTGTTATTTTATAATAGAATCGCTGTAAATTTTATGAGTACTAGTGAACCGTTCTTTGCTTAAAAATGTTTGTATGAATACTTGAAGGTATTATTTTAGAAGAGAATTAATTTTGCTTCACAATAGGTCATCTATACTCCACTATCTGTGCATCATTGCTTCTTGGCCCAATTTCTTTCTTTCTTTCTTTCTTTCTTTTAACAGAATCAGTGCATGTTAGGTGAGAACTTGATTTTGGAACCACAGAAGGGGTGTTGGATGGTTTACATGGTGCCCAAGGGTTGCATTTAAATGAGCAATCAGAATACTGGTGAACATATTTTCGATTAGGTTTCTAATCAACTAAAAGTTTGATCCATTGCTGGTTTTGTTAAACCTGAAATTTTCGTAGTCTGCTCTAGGTGTTGCTACACTAAAACGCGTTAGTGCAATGGTGCAAACTGCAAAAGAAAGTGACTACGAAAACGGAATGCTATAGTGTGCAGTGCGCGTTTTTAGTTTTAGGACTCAAGGTGCATGCAAGTCTCCAATCAAAGAGCAAAATACTAGTAACAGCCAATCACTAATGAACAAATTTATGCAACAATTTCGATATCGTTATTCAAACAGCCGTGCTCGGACTTCGATAGTGCTACAAATCATAGAGCCTTCTAGGAAAAAATGGCTTTCAACATTAGATACAAAAATATGTAAATGTTGTATTCTTGCAATTATGTGATGATTTATAGGAAGAAACAAATGCTACAAAACCATGCCTACATGTCTCACTTCTTGACTTCCTCATACTCTGCCTCAGGAGCCTGTTCACCACCCTGAGAACCCCCCGCTGCAGAACCTCCACTAGAACCACCAGACATGTGCTCTCCAATCTTGGATACAGCTTTGTTTGCTGCATCAAGCTTTGACTTAATTTCATCAGCATTTTCCCCTGCCATTGCTGTTCTCAAATCTGAAATTGCATCTTCAATTTCTTTGGCCACTTCACTGGGAATCTTATCTCTATACTCACCCAAACTCTTTTCAATGCTGTATATGGTTGTATCTGCACTGTTTCTGATGTCAATGAGAGCCTTTCTTTCTTGATCTTTCTGAGCATGCAACTCTGCTTCTTTGACCATCTTATCAATCTCATCTTCTGAGAGACCTCCAGATGAACGGATGGTGATTTGTTGTTCTTTACCAGTGGACTTGTCTTTTGCAGAGACAGTAACAATTCCATTGGCATCTATGTCAAATGTGACCTCAATCTGAGGCATACCTCTTGGGGAAGGAGGAATGCCAACAAGGTTAAATTCTCCAAGCATTTTGTTGTCTGTAGCCATTTCCCGCTCACCTTGTAGCACCTTGATGCCAACCTGAGTCTGATTGTCAGCTGCTGTTGAAAACACCTGAAACAATGATATCACAACTTAGAAATTGACTCCGCCATATAGATAAAAACATATTTCACAAAATTATATAGATTAAACATCTAAAATTACCAAACTAGATTCTTAAAAAGTAAGAGTACTTAGGCACATATTTGTTTATACCCTCTGAACATTCGCAAATGTTGTGGTAGGGGTAGATGTCAATTAAGCATACAATTGTGTATGATTTATATCAATGTTATATTATTACTTGTATGACTGGCCTCAGCCTGGAAAGTAGAAAACATCGGTCATGGGTCAATATTTAAAGATTACCTGACTCTTTTTTGTAGGAATTGTGGTGTTGCGGTTGATCAACCTGGTAAAGATACCACCCAAAGTCTCAATACCCAGAGAAAGTGGAGTGACATCTAGGAGTAGTAGCTCTTTAACATCTCCCCGTAGGATACCACCCTGAATAGCTGCTCCCATGGCAACTGCCTCATCAGGGTTTACTCCTTTGCTAGGACTCTTTCCAAAGATCTCTGTAACGACCTCCTGGACTTTAGGCACACGGGTCATTCCACCAACAAGGAGGACCTCATCAACCTCCTTGATAGATATGTTAGCATCCTTCAAGCAGCTCTTACATGGTGCCTTTGTCCTTTCAATCAAGTGGTTTACCAAAGCCTCAAACTTAGATCTTGTCAATGTGATGTTCAGATGCTTTGCACCAGATGCATCAGCAGTGATGAAAGGAAGATTGATTTCTGTTTGGGATGTTGAAGATAGTTCTATTTTTGCTTTCTCAGCGGCTTCCCGAAGCCTCTGCAATGCAAGCTTATCCTTTGAAAGATCTATACTCTCAGATCTTTTGAATTCATTCACTAGAAAGTCCAACAAAGCATTGTCAAAATCCTCTCCTCCCAAGAAAGTGTCACCATTTGTTGCTTTCACCTGTACACAAAAAGTTATCAGTAACTATTTCTAACATTATTTCTAATGACAGGTTTAGAAATCAAGGCTTAGAAGAACAGAAGAACCAAGTGTTAATACCTCAAAAACACCATTAGAAATCTCCAAGATGGACACATCAAATGTTCCACCTCCAAGATCAAAAACTGCAATAAGACCCTCTTTGTTGTTCATCCCATATGAAAGTGCAGCAGCAGTGGGCTCATTGATGATTCTCTGGACATCAAGACCCGCAATTCTACCAGCATCTTTTGTCGCCTGCCTTTGAGCATCATTGAAGTAAGCTGGTACTGTAATTACAGCTTTCGAAACTGACTTCCCAAGATATGATTCAGCAGTCTCCTTCATCTTGGTGAGAACAAAAGCACCAATTTGGCTGGGAGAATACTGCTGCCCATTGGCTTCGACCCATGCATCTCCATTGGAAGCCTTAACAATCTTGAATGGCACCATCTTCATCTCCTTCTGAGTTTGAGGATCATCAAAGCGCCTACCGATCAAACGCTTGGTTCCAAAAAGGGTGTTTGTTGGGTTAGTCACAGCCTGACGCTTAGCTGGTGTACCTACAAGAAGTTCCCCTTTCTGGTTGAAAGCAACCACTGATGGTGTTGTTCGAGCTCCTTCAGAATTCTCAATAACTTTGGGATTCTGAAAATGTTGTAAATATAATCAACAGTACAGACACCATAGCATACAAGAAACCTGAACAAATTAAGAGAGAGAAAACTTGCCTTTCCTTCCATAACAGAAACACATGAATTGGTAGTACCCAGATCAATCCCAATGACATCATTACCAGCAGGCTTTGAACTGCAGTGAGAATGAAAAATTTACAATGAATAAATTTGAGATTGGAAGCACCATATCTCTGTCTCTCTATAGCTACAGTTGTAAAAATTAGGAAGAAAAAACAAATGGCACCTGAATGGTCGCGCCAAACTTGCCCACTTGTTACCTACGTATGATGTCTTTGTCCCACTCGTCAACTGCACAACCATTTCACAGAAATTTAACATCACCTTCCGATATGCTCACCACACATAACATCGACACAAGTTCAACAATCACTGTTCTACAAATGATGCCATGATATGAACAATTGTCCATACACTTACTATGTTCCAAATAGATAAGCAGTTAAAAAATGTCAATTAAGAAAAATAATTCAGAATACATACAACAAAGAAACAGCATCAATACGAGTTACAATGAAGTAGGTAGGTTGCAGAGAAAAACGTTCTTTTATCCAGTAAAATTACAAGCCAAAACATAACCCAACAACCAGTAACACTCAAAGTAACAACATCTTCTACCTTCAATAAAAGAGCTTAGCACCTAAATCCACTTCTCAAAACCTTTCTAAAGCAGTTGAATTGAAAGATCTAGTAGTATGTATCATCGACGAAGTGGGGTTCACCTTCGCAACAAAGTCCCATAATCACAGGACACAGAACCTCGTCTCATAGATCTTAAAAACCAATCATGGTAAGATATATACAAAAAAAAAAAAAAAAAAAATTGTTTTTAAATAGGTAAGGAAAGAATCTGAACACGAGGAACAAAGTGATTCGCCATATTTGTACAATAGCAAATATTTCAAAAAAATAAGAAGTAAGAGTTAACAGTGTAGAAAGAGTGAAATTGAATAAAATAGTGAAAAAGTGAAAGGGCGGTGATGTACCGATCGGAAGGCGGAGAGAGAAGAAGAAGGAAGGTCGCGGCGGCGGAGAGAGCGGAGCAAGGCGGTGGCGGCGGCCATGGCAGATTGGGGGAAAGTGAAACGAAGGTTGAAGGAGGAAATGGGTTTTGGAGTTTTGGGGGTTTGGTTTGGCTTTAAAATAGGGTTTAGGGTTTTTGAGGTGAAGAAAGGTGGAAATGAGGGTACCCTATTCGTATCGTGTTCTTCAAGACATACAAACCTACATTTATGAGTATTCAAGGTGTCCTTAAGAATCTCACATGCAAAAACTTTTTTTTTTTTTTTTATGTATAAATTAAATATCTAAATCATACATATAAAAATGGTTAAACTTGATATATTATTACAGTAATACCTAAGTCTTAAAAATTATTATTAATTACTCATGTATTAAAAATATTTTTTTTTCAGCATAGATCCCACTTGAGTATACCCACTCTGTCATGTATTCTCTTCTATCATAGCAAAAGAAACACAAAAAAAAAAAAAAAAAAAACACATTTGTTTTAATGATATAATTATATCCTTTTACACAAAAAGGAGAATATTATTTTACAAAGTCAGTTATAGGGAAAATATTTTTTTAAAACAATAAATTAAAAAATAAAAAAAATATTCTCCTATAACCAATTTTAAAACATGATTTTATATAAAATAACTACCTATGTAACAAATCAACTACCAGAGAAATATTTCTTTTTACAGCATTAGTTATGGGGAGAAAATTTTTAAATAAAAATTTAAGAAAACAGAAAAAATATTTTCCTCATTACCCAATCTATTAAATGAATTTTTATATTTAAATATTTTCTCAACTTTTTATTTAAGAAAATAATTTTTATTCTTTAAAAATATTAAAAATATACTTTTTATGTATTATAACTGACTTTATTCTTTACATTTTATAGTTTATAGTTTACGATAAATTTTAAATAATTAAAACGTACGTAGTAGAAAATTGTTGACGCATTTTTAGTTTTTATAACCTATTAAATGATTTTATTCTTTAAATTTTATAGTTTACAATCTACAATAAATTTTAAATAATTAAAAAGTAGGTATTTAAAATATTGTTCACGCTCGTCAAGAAATTCGCATAGGCATGGTGATTATATGCAAACGTGGATAATATATATTTCTTTTTTATTTTATGATTGATTTTGTAGAAAAAATATATATTTATCTCATTAAAAAAATTAATTTTTATTTTATTTTAAAATTTTAAAAATTAAAAAAAAAATATTAAGAAGTATTTAAAATTACATTTGTGTCATTACATTTCCGTTATTTTGAGTAGAAAAATTTAAAATGAATTTTTTATTTTCTATTCTCAATTGTATTTTAAAAAAATTTATATAAAAATATATCTAAAACTTTAACTAAACATATTTCCATTATTATTTCTTATTTTCTTTAGAAATAAAATAAAATACTCAAACCATAATTTATTTTATGCGCAGGTCTTTTGTATATGCGTAAGGCTTGTGCATCCGATCTTTTATGATGTGTTGATCAAACTTCCACACAATAATAATAATAAGAAAAATATCCGATTTTTTTATTTTATGAAAATTTCATTGTGAGTAAAAAAATATCTCTAAATTTTATGAGTCAGATCTCTCGCTAAATTTATTATTATTTGAAATTCTAATGTTAAAAGAAAAGGATTTAATGAGCAAATAATAACGTCTTTTACAATTTATTCATTCGAAATAAAGTAAATTAAAAAAATCAAATACATTTAATAAATAAATTGACTCAGACACTCAATAAATGTTAATTTTTATTGATATTAGTGTGGCAAAAGTTTGCAACTTTATATTGATTAAATAATAAATTTCATAGATAAAAACATTTCAGTGGCATAAAATTTCAGAAAAATTAGAATAGCCTTATCCAAAATATACATAAAAAAGTAATAAAAAATGTAACTACTTACCTAGGATAGGCATATACCTGTCAAGTACGAGTGAGTCTGTTGAATAACCAATTGTCATTCTGAAATACATATGAATCTGTTGGGAGATATTTCGGAACACAACTGAATAACACATACAAATATTTTCTGTTACTATATAACACCTAAACCTTAAACACAAGAAAGTTAGCGAGTGACATTGATGGAGAAACAGGCAATGGAGACAATGAACGACATTGAAGATCCAGGAAAGATAAGAAGGAAAGAAGAAGAAGAAGAAGAATCACCAATAGAGGAAGTGAGACTAACAGTAACAAACACAGACGACACTACGCAACCGGTATGGACATTCAGAATGTGGTTGTTGGGTCTGCTATCATGCTCCATATTGTCATTCCTAAACCAGTTCTTCTCGTACAGGACGGAACCCCTCGTCATTACTCAGATCACTGTGCAGATAGCCACCCTTCCCCTCGGCCACCTCATGGCGGCGGTTCTCCCCACTACCAAGTTCCGGATACCCGGGTTCGGGTCGAAAGAGTTCTCATTGAACCCGGGTCCATTCAACATGAAGGAACATGTTCTCATCACCATATTCGCCAATGCTGGTTCCGCATTCGGAGCCGGATCCGCCTATGCTGTTTCCATTGTTAACATCATAAGGGCCTTTTATGGAAGGAAAATCTCCTTTCTCGCTGCATGGCTTCTCACCATCACCACTCAGGCATGCATGCATTCACCTCCTTCCTTATATTCTCACAGACATTTTTATTTTTTCAATTGAAATAACCAGCCAACTTATGTTAAATACTTGTTTTTATTTCTTATGTTTTGATAAATTTTACTTTTATAAAAAAAATCTTCAAAAAATATATTAGCCCGTACTTCAGCATGTTATTTTTTTTTTAAAATATTTAATAGATGAGTGAAATAGATAGACAATTAAATATAGACATGTGAAGAAAAAAAATATATATATTTTTGTTATGAATGACATATTTTATGAATGACGCATATAGTAATACTGCAAAGTTAATACAAAATGTAGATGGACATGTAATCTCTTTTACTCATTTCAATATTTATTTTTTTTTCTTCAACATCTTCATTGAAAATGAAATACAAAAGAACGAACGTAAATAACTTTTTTTTATAAAGGGAAAGAATTAATGAGTAGGGTGCATGAAAATGTAGGTGTTAGGATACGGTTGGGCAGGGTTGCTGAAAAATTACGTGGTGGAGCCTGCTCATATGTGGTGGCCAAGTACCCTCGTTCAGGTCTCTCTTTTCAGGTATTTGTGCGTGCATGTGTTTCTATTCATTTTCGACAAAAAAAAATGTATGATAGACAACTGTAATATGTAAATCATCAATTATAAAATATGAATAGTGTAAAATGTGAATAGAGAGAAATACAAATATATATAAATGTGAAATATATATATATATATATATATATATATATTATATATTTTATGAGTGAGTTGGTGATTCACTATTTATTATTATTGTTAGCTAGGTAAAGTTGTTTCCAATAGTTTTCTTGTTTGAATGCATGCATGTGCTTGCTTTGCCGTTGTTCTTCTGTTATGTATACTTTTTCCATGTCAGTCTTTGTGCGAGTATTTTATTTTACAGGCAAAAGTATGCATTTATTTACTGCAAACAATACTTAGTTTGTCAAAATAAACCCCAAAAAAGTTTGCTTGAAGAAAGCTCAAGGCAAAAATTTTAATTTTATAATAGAAAGGCCTCGTGTACTACCAATGATGAATGTAAAATCATTTTACATCTATCAATCAATTACAGTTTAGTATAATTGTGTAAAATGATTTTATATTGATGTATAATATGTAGACTCTTAAATTATATTGAATTCAACATGTTTAGTAAAATTAGTTATTTAATTAATTAGACAATTATTAACTAATAAATATAAAATAACATTGAAAGATATGTTTATGAGTTTTTTTTATATATTGTCTAGACAATTTTTTTAATTAATTATGATTTTTATTAGTTAATTTCAAACTGTTATTCTTTTCCAAAGGTCAAATATTTTATTAGAACAAAAAAAGAAAGTGTAATAATTTTATAATTTCAACTGTTAATTACAATATCAATACTTATTAGTACACTTTATCATCTATTAATGTGCATTCTCTTCATTTCAGAAAGTCAAATATGTCTACCAAACATTTTTATTTTAGTTTAATAAAGTTAGTTAAATAAATTATAAACTTATCAAAATAACTTGCCAAATTTACTATAAGTTAACGTTATCCCCCAAACATTCATGTTTGAAGGCATGAGTTTTAGGATTTTATTTTGATCTATGCTTAAAAATATTTTGTAATATTTGTTAATGCCCTTTTGTTTTATTTGTAAACATATAAACTGTGGAGATTTGATTTTCTTTTGGTACACTTTTAAATTGGTCCTCATAATTGTGAAATATTATCAATATATTCTAATACCGAGAAAAATAGTTGGTAGATATATATACGTGTGTGTATATATATATAAAAGTTTTGTAAGTGAATTAGCTAGTCAACTAGTTGATTACAGTATTACAATTAATTATGAAGTAAAAAGTTGCCTTATCAAACTCATTTTATTTTTGTTGTCTCATTTTATTCGAAATAATCAAGTACAGCAGTGTGAGGAGTGTGTAAAATCAACTGAGTTAAACCAGTCATTTAAGCATGGGAGATGTACATATTTACTTGCGTACAAACCTTGTTGACATGCAGAGCTTTGCATGAGAAAGATGACAGAAGATTTTCACGGGCAAAGTTCTTCTTCATTGCACTAGTTTGCAGTTTTTCATGGTATCTGATCCCAGGATACTTCTTCTCAACCCTCACAAACATATCATGGGTGTGTTGGATATTCTCCAAGTCAGTCACAGCTCAGCAACTAGGCTCAGGCATGAATGGCTTAGGACTTGGAGCAATCACACTTGATTGGTCTGCTGTAGCATCATTTTTGTTCAGCCCTCTCATCTCACCCTTCTTTGCCATTGCCAATATTTTTGTGGGCTACGTAATGATAATGTATGTTGTGATTCCAATAGCATATTGGGGCTTCAATATGTATAGTGCACGTACTTTTCCCATTTTTTCAGCAGACTTGTTCACTTCCCGAGGCCAAGAATACGACATAACTGCTATTGTCAATGATAAGTTTGAACTAGATCTTGCCAAGTATCATCAAACAGGTCGAATTCATCTAAGTGTGTTTTTCTCTCTCACTTATGGATTTGGATTTGCCACCATAGCATCCACCATAACACATGTTGCTTTCTTCCATGGAAGGTACGTAATTAATGATCTCTCTATGAATCAATAGTCAAACTATTTAGCAATGTTGTTTAGTTGTTTGCTTATAATTTTTTTTCTATGTCTTTGGATGAATAGTTAATAAAATTGATTTTGAATGAAAATTTGATTTTACCAAATTGATTTAATTAAAATTGATTTTAAAATGATACGATTCATTCTGCATTACTTTATAGGATTTGAAGATACTTTGCACTTTGCATTTTCATATTGCACTTTGGATTAAACATGCAGAGAGATTATGCAGCGGTATCGTGCTTCAGCAAAGGACAAAGAAGATATCCACACAAAATTGATGAAAAAATACGCAGACATACCTTCTTGGTGGTTTTATGTGATGCTAGTTGTGACGCTTGTGGTTTCTTTAGTGCTATGCATCTTCCTAAATGACCAGATTCAGATGCCGTGGTGGGGGCTTGTCTTTGCTTCACTCTTGGCCTTTGTATTCACACTCCCAATTAGCATCATAACTGCCACCACAAACCAGGTTAAAATTTTGCAACTTTTGCTCCCCTCCCCTACTAAAAGAAAGTGTGTCAGTTCATTTTATCCAAAAAAGGTTGAATGCAAGAAAAATGCAATCTCCTTTCCGTACCATTATTTGAACATAATGAATTGGCATGATATGTGATCATACACAATTATCTCTATTTCTCGCTCACTTTTCATCTTTTTGTATACACCTAAAAAAACGCACCAAAAATCTAAAGTGACAACTATTTGTTCCAACTTTGTGTAAATTTGCTGTCTCATTCTTATGACAGTAGATTTAGATCATAGCATATGAATGCGTGCACAACTTAGAATGATTTCTCAATAATTAATTGTGAATATAAGAACTGTTTAAGTTAGATAGAACCATGAAGAATGTATTTGTATGATAACATTTTTAGCCGGACAGTTAACTTGTGGTTTTAAATACAGTGTACTCTAGACTCTTCATCAGGGAATGACCATAAATTTTGAAGGTTTAACTTATTTAATCTTATGCCCTGCCTACAGACACCAGGACTAAATATTATTACTGAGTATCTCTTGGGTATCATTTACCCTGGAAGACCAATTGCAAATGTATGCTTCAAAACCTATGGTTACATAAGCATGGCTCAGGCTGTCTCCTTCCTTAGTGACTTCAAGCTTGGTCACTACATGAAGATCCCTCCAAGGTCAATGTTTTTAGTTCAGGTATACTCATCATGCTTATTTCTGCTATCCTCACCCTCTTCAAATTTCGTAAGCTGATGATACAAACCAAAAGCTAGTTTGAGTAATACTCCATGAATGGAATGCAACCATGCGATTATAAGATATTTAAGCAGCAAAGTAAACCAAATTTCATGCTAAATAAATTATCCTACAATGACATGATGGCTATCTGGTTATCTCCTAACCTGTATCACACACAAATAGCTTGCACTTGCACTATACTCATCACATTTCTTATATACTATTAGTATCTAATTCGTTCCTCTTGTTCAAACCTGTATAGTTCATAGGTACTATGCTTGCGGGAACCATCAACATTGGTGTAGCATGGTGGTTGCTGAACTCTATCCATAACATATGTAATAAAGATCTTCTTCCTGAAGGCAGTCCCTGGACATGTCCGAGTGACCGTGTTTTCTTCGATGCATCAGTTATTTGGGGTCTGGTTGGACCTATGAGGATCTTTGGTCCATATGGAAACTACCAAGCAATGAATTGGTTTTTCCTAGGAGGTGCAATAGGGCCCATAATAGTTTGGCTAATTCACAAGGCATACCCCAAACAGTCATGGATTCCCTTGATCAATCTTCCAGTCCTTCTAGGGTCAACTGGAATGATGCCACCAGCAACAGCATTGAACTTCAATGCATGGATCGTAGTTGGAACCATTTTCAACTTCTTTATCTTCCGGTACAGGAAGCAGTGGTGGCAGAGATACAACTATGTTCTATCAGCAGCACTTGATGCAGGGGTGGCTTTTATGGCTGTTATGCTTTACTTCGCACTAGGCCTGGAAAACAAAAGTCTCAATTGGTGGGGAACTGCTGGGGAGCATTGTCCTCTTGCAGCTTGTCCCACTGCTAAGGGCATAGTGGTTGATGGTTGCCCTGTATATTGATGACTGTTTCTTTTGATGATTTTTTTTTCTTCTCATTTATTATTGCTATACTCATGAACTGGCACTGAAAAGTGAAATATGTATATACATCTTATTTTCCTAGGAAATAGTGTTATATTCTTGAATCAGGTTTCTCATGTAATTTATTGCCAGGCTTTACACGGTGGCTTTAATAGTATCATTTCAAACAACTAGAGGAGAGAAAAAAATGGTGTTGAGTCAAATTCTGCCGCATGTCAAATGCAAAATGACATGTCTTTCCGTTGGAGTATTAGTTCTGTAGTTATCACATACAATATATAGTATGTTAAGTTAATATCCTATCCCTTTTTAATATCTTTTATTTCAATCTATTTTAATTATTTGTGTGATAAATGCAACCAAAGAGAGAAATTTTAGCACAATAGCAAAGTGATTGAGTCAAAGTTCAAAAAGGTATATAGTATAATAATGAAGGCCGCTATGTTTCGTAGCTAGAACTATAACGAAAAATTGGAAAACATCTCTGATTAGCCATTCAATTTGACATTCTTGGAGACATCTATTTTTACATTACAATTTTGAACCACTATACAACTACAATAGATTACTGCTCGCTAGTTCATCAGCCTCTTTCTTTTTCCCTTCTATTTCTTATTTAGTCCTTCATTTGTATGCAGGTGTGGGGTAAAATTTCAATTTCAATATCGGTCAACCACACCTAGCAAACAAAAATATGTGCACATTAAAAAAAAAGAAGTCAAAACTTGGAAGATGCAAGGAACAGAACAGAAGATAGAAAAAATATAAGTCACTTAACTTATTTATTATTTAGTGCTGCATATATATTTTCGTAACAACTCACGTTGTGACAGATTCAATCACAGATTTGGGTTGTGCAAAAGATAAAAATTGCAATAGTAATCAGACACTGCAGGTAAATGCTGTAAAGTCAGAAGTATTGGAATCTCAAACTGTTGAGAACTAATTGTCAGGAAATTTTCTTTCTAATTGGCTGAATTTGAATATCATCTTTAATTTTGTCCTTGAAGTCAACTCAACAGTGGCTACTTTAATCTCAAGATCAATGCTTTCATACACTAACTTCCTTTCCTAGTCTCATGAACCGCATAAATATCAGGACAATCCACAGATCTGTATTAACAACACTTCCATCATCTTGGATTTCATTCAGAGAAGGCAAGTACAATCACCTCATCTGTCTCTTCCTGAATAGAAATGATCAGCTTTGCAAGTAATTTCAGGGATAGGATAAGCTACATTGCCTTAAATGTTCAAAAGTAAACGCCAAGGTTAGATATTCAAACCTGTAAGTCATTGTGATGGATTCCCTGAAATCCATTGGTTATATTCATCCATCCTTATTATGAAGGAGCTTGAACTAGGGGAGCCACCTCCGCCATAGGCCTTCAGGTTCCCAGAGCAGAAAATTCATTAATGTGTACAAAGCGCCGAATAATTAAAAGGTAAGAAAAAATGTATCCAAATTCTAAGTGTTAAACAAGCAAGACACACCTTAGCAACTTCAGAGGTATCAGTGGCACTATCAGTGCTACGTAAACACATTTTGAGATTATTCCGTTGCATGAATATCACAGCTCCTATGGGCCTGCCATTGATGAATAAATCTAACTGATCAGATTGTTTAATTCAACAGTTCCTTGATACAATTGAAAAACCCACAAAAGACAATGGTAGGCAATCATGGTTATAAGATAATAATAATAATCTATCAAAATAACTTCTTTTAGATTCTTCACTTAACCCCTGAGAACCTGAATTTATCAAGGATACTCATGACATAAGTTATGTGCTCTCAACAGTTACAACCAGATGAAGCATCAACAGATATTTTAAACCAATATAGTATCTCACTGGATTTAATTACTTAGTCCAAGAAATAATCAGTCACCAAATGCTTATTTTCAAGATAATAATGTCTAGTATGTATGTGTGTGTCTGTATGCAGCCCACTGAATTTCGTATCAATAGAAAACATACATATACGGCAATGTATATTGAAAATAAGCATTTCAGTCCTGGTTTATGTGTGAAAGAATGGAGACTAGCAGATGCATGAAAATTTAAGAGTGTGTGACATATCATGGTCTTATGAGAAGAATTTTCATTATACTTTAGTTCAGTGTTGATGCTATAGCCACAGTGAAGCTCTTGAACAAAATTTATTTATTGCTAGGCTAAGTTTGACACTGCTGTAATTACCAATTGTTGCATTTGTTCTGCTGGCAAGAACTTACACATGAAATTATTATTTCAATCACCGTGCTCATTAAAAATTCCTTCAGACTACCACAGGGGAACATCATTCTGCTAAAAGATAATGATACCAAATTATACATAATTTTGATAAAACCTTCTAAATAAATTATCATACCTAAGACCAGTGGCAGCACTTTTTACACTAAGAAGCTTGCCAATTTCATCACTTAAGTTGGAATTCCCATCTGCCCGAACTCCCTAAACAACAATCATGGCACCAAAACTTCATTATAAATCTCAATCACAAAATTGACAGTGGGGGAACCACATCGCATGATGCCATTGCCCATTGTAATCAATTGAAGTGGCAAGAATTAGTTATACATTGAGCATTAGAAAAAGCAGGAGATAAAATTCATGGTACAAATTTGAATTTCATTCATAATTATTTGTTCAAAACAAAAAAAAAAAACTTAAGAAAAAACTTAAGGCATATTAATAACTATAGAAACTATGATGATTGTATACAGAAATATTACCAGGCACTCTCCATAAAATCCTCTACCCAGTCGAACCCTGAAAACCTTTTCCAGCAATTTGCTTGCAGCATTCCGGCGAGATGAAACACATGAATTTCCTTTAGCAATTAAATCTTCAACACTTAATTCCAGCAACTGAAATGGAGATTTTTCGGAAAAACAGAAAATATTCAGCAAAGACATAATAACTAGAGAGAAATTGACAAGAACTTACTCCAAGAATAAATGTGCTTTTACTTTTTGAAATACTACACAGCAGGGCACTCAATGCAAAGAAGCAAGTAACACAGTAGATGGTGCTATGACATGAAGAATTGTAATATTTAGTGAATGACACTATGAAAGTGTAACAATATTCTGACTTTGTATTAATCATGTTCACTTCAAACAACCAAACAACTTGTCAAAATGTATTTTTCCCTCCCCAAGCAGGAAATAAACAAATGACAAATATGACAGGAAAAAGTTGTAAGACATGTGAACAATCTCTATCTTACAAAACAATAGTTCTATAGTTGCTAATTTGCTATCGAAACAAATTTAATTTAATTAAACTGAAGAGTTCTTCAATTTTCCAGGAAGAACTATTTGACTTGGTTAAGTAAACTACATACTTCTGAGAAATCATAAAATGCTATCTATGGATTCATAAATTTGTTTATTAATCCATTTTTATATGAATTTGAGAAAAATCTAAATTTTCACTCAACAACAATACAAAGAAAACCCAAAATAATCTTAAAAGATGAACAGTCATGCCTGCTTATACATGTATGGATTAGAAATGCAGTTAAACCTAGACCGCCATTCACCAAGTCCAATGTTAAACGCCTTAATGCCAGGCAGGCTCCATCGGCGAAGATCTCCATCCTCAATATACTTAAGAATCAGCTCCACTCGCTCTTTGTCTTTTGAGTCCACCAAACATGGAGCTGCACCCTTAATGAAATTCATGCATCTTTCAATTTCAGTTTCAATTTCAATGAAATAAAATAATTTATATTCTTACTTACACAAGAAATATTAACATCTTCACATTTGCCAGAAAAGTACTCATAAACAGCTCTGGAGCTACTCTTCTCATGGTTTACATTAATCACAATATTCTCAGGGAAATCATTGGGAGAGGGAATATCTCTTAGTACTGATCTCCGGTGATCAAACCCAACAACCCTAGATAGATAAAAACAGATAAGTAATCAAAACCACAAGAGAAATTATAAAAAACCAATATAATACTAACACAAGAACAATAACAGGACATGAATATCATCAACTTACTTGCATTTCGATTTACGCGAAAGGTCGAAAAGGAATTCCTTTGGAGGAATAAAGTCGAGTAGATAGCATGTCTCAAGGCCTGCAATGCACAAATCTTCAACCCTGAAGAAAAAAAATATGTAATTTCACAAAAGGGTCATTCAAAAATCACAACTTTTCAGCACCCCATCTCAAGTTTTCAAACTCAAAGTAAAGTAAAGCACAGAAACTACAAGTCCAAATGCTCAACAAAATGAAACACAAAACCCCATTAAAAAAAGAAAGCAAATTTAGCAAATAGAAGAAGAAGGGGTGAGAAGAGAACCTGAAAGAGAGGGGAGGAACAGAAGAGAAGGGTAATATAAGGGAAGGGAGATTGTGACGAACGTGGAAAAGGTGAGCAAAGAGAGCAGAGAAAGCTCCAGAAAAGGAAGGGTAGTTGTAGAGAACTATGCAGGGAACTTTGTCTTCTGAAGCTTTAGCTATGGCTTCCAACGCCGTGTCTGAACGCAAGCTTCTACACGCTCTCCCACATAGAGAGAAAGGGAGGATCTTCTTTACAGCATTTCTGAACCACCATTTCATTTCAACCACATTGGCTTCTGTTAATCATCACTATTTAATTTTAACATCTTCTGATTTTTTTTTTTTTTCATTCACACCTCTGTTAATGATGTTTATTACTTTTAACACCCCTCTTTCTTTTCTTTCTTTTCTTATTTCTTCAATTTAGATAAGTCAGATCTTTTTTAATCTTTATATTTTATGCATTTTTTCGTTCATGACTTAAAATTTTCAGAAAAAATAAAAAAAATCTGTCGTAAAACTCGATAAGATTTTTTGACATTCACAACAATAATAATCACTGTATTGTTGTTATAATAATATTATGTGTTGATGTTTTTCCTCTTTATTTATGAAATATTAAAACTTTTCCATTTTAACGTTTGTTTCTTATTTATCACTGTGATAAAATTATTATTAATTTTTAAAATAATTTCGTCACTAACTCAAGATGCCTATAGGTTCATCTTCTTTTTCAATTTATTTTTCATTTCTTTATATATCCAATTATTTAAATTCAATTGCAATTTCTCTTCTACTCCTCCTTTCTATAGTCTTACATTACAGTGATTTTCTTACAATTTTACTTGCTTTTCGAATTTCATTCCATTTACTTTAATTGTGTCTTTATTTCCTCCTCTTGTTTTTCTTTAAATTCTGAAGTCATTAACTTAATATTCTTGTAATTAAATTTTTTTTCCTTGAAATTTTTTTGTATTTAAATTTTTAATTTATATTCACATTCCATGCATTTTAATTTCTTAAAGTTTCTTAAAATTTATCAATTTATATTTGGAAGTTCATTTTTACAAATAATGCAATTTCCTTGCTGTTTCGAATTTCATTGATTGAATCTGCTTTACATATCTCCAGCTACTCTGAACTTCTTTACAATCAATTTTTTTGTTAAAACAAATTTCAAGATAAGCTATAATGTAACTTTGACTGGATCAAATTGAAATCCAATTTGCATGTTATAAATAAATAATGCTTTGTGTACAAGTTTTTATACTTGTCCAAAATCAGTAACAAAATTAATATTGCGCATCATTATCTCAAGTTTTTGACTCAACTTTATGCAATTCAATTGAAAGACAAATTCTGCCAACTTAACAAAAAAGAATATGCAAAAGATTTTTTATTCTAAAGTCCCAGAAATACATTACTTATTACTCACTACAAATAAAAGTGAAAAGCCAGTCATACCAAAATTTCTTGTCGCCCGAACTCAAATTGAAACAGTACTAATAAAAGTTAAAAAATTTTCCACCATCAACACCAACCAATCACAATATTGATTTCTTTATTGTTTTGTACATTGATGTATAGTACTGATAAAGATTTTTATGTCCCTTTCATGATTCGTTAAAATAGAATATCTAACCTGTCGAGATTATATTTAAAATTAATATTATCTAATTAATTAAAATAAGATATAAAGAATATAATATAATTAGATAAGATAAAAAAAATATGATTAGTTAAAATTTTATCTTTCTATCATTAATATTTATTTTTTTATTTAATTCTTGATCTGTAATATTATAAATATAATATACTTATACAAAATTTAATGAATAAATGAAATAGTAAATTATATTAGTTTTTTAAGTTAGTATCGAGTGTATCCTAGATGTCGATGAAAATGTTGAGACACTCATTATAGAGTTAATATTGGACTATTCGATGAATATCAGATCATATTGAACCACCTCATTTGAATAGTTTCCATGCTCGAAAAGTTCAGTCATCGGCGTGGGAAAGATGTGTTGAAAGTCCAATATTAGAGGAACGTAAAGTCTCACATCACCTAGTGATAGGACCCATTGCATATATATATATATATATATATATATATATATATATATAAGTGGGGACAAACCTCACGGTTATACAGTATATTATAAATTTAGAAATCATATAATCAGACAATTTATATTATAAACTTAGAGCAGGTAAAATTTAAATTATTCACAAAAAAAAAAACTATTATTTCTACAAAATTTATCACATCAAATGCACGTTAAATTGCATGTTTTGTATCATCAATGTGAGGCAATACCCCAGATTCATTTTTTCGGCTGTTTGTTCATTGTGATAAGGCTGAGGCTGGCTTTGTTGGAGAGGGTCAAGTATATCATAGCCATTCCTAATAGCTGGTGAAAGATTGAGTGTTGCCCCATTTTTTCTTCCGCACGCTTTGCTTCAAATCCTTTAAAATAAATTGGAAAAGCATTTGGCAGATAAGCAAATAACTAGATAATTATTTATAAAATGTGAAGAAAGATAAAAAAAAATACATATAAATATACATATATATTTTGTGAATGTACGGGCCGAATCCGAGCTCCTCGAAGGGTACTTGGCCGAGGAACTATGTCCGAGTTGATGTTGAGCTTAAAGGTTCTCGGATGAGCTCGGAACCAAAGATCGAAGCAATCATAACCATATCTGCATCGAGTCACACGCCAACTACCCAGCATGGAGGTGCATGCCCAGTGAGGGGACAACCACATGCACGATGGGCAACGTGTAGCTTCGGGAATTCACCCCGTCATCACTCTCCAGCTTCATCATCATGCTACCCCCGAAGTAGGGATAGCAGCAATCATAACAATATACGGTATAAATAGCGTACATTGCACAAGTCAAAGGTACGTGATAACAAAAGGGAAAACACTTAAAGAAAAACACTACTGACTTGGGCGTTGGAGTGTCTTTGCAAGTACACCCGCCGACCTCTAGAGACCAACCTCGGACCAAGTCGACGAGACTCATCGGCAGCAGTCTCACCATCAGATTCCTACCGGAACAGTGAATAAATTAACTTATTGATTATATATTAGGGTTGATTATTAGATTCACTTATTGATTATATATTAGAGATGACTATTAAAATTAGCTACGAGGATATGGAAAGGAAATAGTTGTAACTAGAGGCAGAAAAATACTATTAAGCTGAAAAATTTGTGCTGTGTTCATCATAATAATAGTATGAAATATTTACTGTTGAATGCAGTAATTAGATTTTGTTTGAGAGTTTGACGGCATACAAGATGAGTAATTCTAGCTACCATGATTTATTTCATGTTCCTTAGCTAACGTATTTAGACACTTTATGATTAGTTGGAAATCATTAAAATTTAAAAAATTATCATTTACAAATTAATGAGATTCAAAAAGTCTAAAAAAAAATATTTGATTTCAATTAATTAACAAGAGTGTTTATCCTTTAGAATTCTTCTTTACAGAAATAGGGTCCATCTTATGAAGTTCTTCATTTTGTCAATGAATGAGGCTTCCCTGATATTAATATCGATGAATGAACCTTTTGTTGTAATTGTTAGATCTCCTCTATAAACATTTGATCCTGCAGGTAAAATATGTGATTGTACGTGTAAGAGTCATGTCTGTACAAATAAATTAGACGGAACGATTAGAGTAACTACAACATTTTATGCTCAAGAAGATGGTGCTTAGTGATAGAAAAAAATTATTGCGTTAGATAATATACCATGGTTTTTATATATCCTGCAGTATAATGTTTTAGATAACATTTTGAACTGTTCTCCAAAATAAATAGACAATGATTTTTATTTTAATTTTTTTAATACAATAGATAAAAATAGTTCCCTTTTAATAATGATCATTCTCCTTTATTTTAATAAAAATATTATCTATAATACTCATAATAAAAATAAAATCACTCCATTAAGTAAAGTACAACATTTTAGGTTTAATAGAACAGTTTTGATGATAAAAAAAATTATTATGTTAGATGACATTAAAGAGAACAACTTAGCATATTATAGATATAAGTAAAATTATTTTTATAATTTAATATGAAACAATACAAAACTACTACCTAAATTTAATAGGCTACATTTATCTAATTTTTAAATTTTCAAGCAATAATTTTAATTATACATTATTGTTTTAAAATATAAATATAATCGTGCTCTTAAACAGATTATCTAAAAATATCTTACCATATCTCATATTATTACTTAAATTAATTTCCTTAAATTTAGTTATTTCTTAATTAGGATACCCTATTATATCTAAAATTATCCTCTTCGGCCAATTTCTCTAATTTATATCTTTACAATAAATATTCATTAATTAGCTTGAATTTAATAAAACAAATAAAAAGTTTTTTTTCTCTATAGATTGTTATACGTATTATTCTCAAGTAAAAAAAAATCTCTATAATTTAAATTTGAACTTACAATATGAATAAGATTTTAAGACTTACGTAGCTGATTACATATCAAACAAAGTCATGTTTCAACAGATGAAGATGATAAAAAATAAATTAATGAAAAGATAGACGTAATTTAAACTTAAAGATAAATATCAATTCTATTCTTATTTCTCTTAATCTAACACTCTAACCCATTTATTTACTCATGCAAAATCTAAGTGTTTCTTAACATAAAACAATGTTCATATTAATCAAATCTCTCTCATAAGTTATGTCTACCAAATCAAAGAGATGTTTTTTTATATAAGAGATTTACTACAGAAAGTAGAGTTACTTTTTCAATTCTAAACTTCTATCAGAATCGACTTTTACCACTGGTATTAACAAGCCCGCATTTCATTTAATGTTAAGGAACATTGAGATGTTTTTACCAGAAAGGAGAGAAGAATTTGAAGTCGTTGAATCTAACGATTATCTCAAATCTCCATGTATATAAAGATTAAAGTTTGCATATTTAAAGATTAGCGAGAACACTACAATTTAAAAGATCTCGAAAGTTTTGTCCATCTTGCTTATTTTTCTTCATTCTTTTGTACGATCTTAGATTATTCTAATTATAAATCGTTCTAAACTTAGAGGTTGAATTTATCAAATTAGGTATTTCTTTTTAAAATCTACCATATGTCGTAGCTAGCATAAAGAGACTGAATCCAAGCAATTCTGGTTAACATGTGGAGGTTGGTTTTAAAGAATAGCTGAAATTGTTAGCTTGAAGAGGTTATGTCCAAATAATATTGAGTTTTGTTAACTTGAAAAGACTGCTTTCTAAAGAATATTTGGGTGAGATAGGACTATTCGGGTCAAACAATATTCTATAATTTCATTTAAATTATAATAAAAACTTAATAAGAAACTAGACATAATCTTTTATAAGAAGAACAAATATAAATCTTTTTCATCTTATCTCTTTTATTTTTTTTAACTTAGTTGGGTTGTATTTTTTTTGTTCACTTTGTCTAGTTATTAAGATTTATTTCATTTGTTAAACATTGCGTAGAACAATTCAATCCTTTTATTGTATTTTTCGTCATTATAAAATTGTTATCTTATAAAAAAAATAATATATCACCAAGTTAAAATTATTATTATACCTATTATTATACCGAAAGAAAATTAATAATAACAAATAAATAAGGCGGTTTAACAGTTCGAAAGGAGAACTTAATATATATAACGAGAGTTATAAAGTGAGGAAGGGATTTAAAGAAAGTGATGAGAATGGTTCCAATCAGATATTTAAAAAAAGGGTGGGAAAGATAGTTGTGAAAAATATCCTTCTCTTAAACAAGAACAAAGTCTTATAAGCATGGTTTTAAAACTGTTTTCGTGTATAAAGAGAACCAGTAAGTATATTTAGATTTGTCTGTGTTCAAAACAATTTATAATCAAATTTTATTGAAAGAATCTTCTGAAAAAAGAAATGGTTAATGCTTAATAAAAGTAATCAATGGAAACCAAACATTTCAAGAGCTTTGATTTGCTTTGACTTAAATATAGAACCATGGTGCCTTTCTTGTCGAATCTTTTCCAAACTCATCTGCAGTTAAATTTTCCAGATGCATTTTTGTTGATTAATAATTTTATTTCACTAACAAATATAATACACAACTAATCAAATACGTATTTCTTTCTCTTCACATTTTATATATATATATATTTTTTTTCTCTTTTAATATTTTATAATTAATTGTCATATTGCAATTGCCTATTAAATATTTTTCATTAATTAGTACCAGATCAGAAAGTTCTTCAACCCATCAATTGCCTGCATTTGGGGAAAAGAAAACATGGTTTAAATTTGATTATTGGTCATACAAATTTAAACAACATCTTTCTTCTATTCTCCTGGCTTTT
Organism: Hylodesmum podocarpum; assembly: GCA_026586105.1. Taxonomy (NCBI): domain Eukaryota; kingdom Viridiplantae; phylum Streptophyta; class Magnoliopsida; order Fabales; family Fabaceae; genus Hylodesmum; species Hylodesmum podocarpum. The sequence continues at coordinate 7,036,917 of JALJEV010000638.1, forward strand.
GCTTAGATGATATATATATATTCATTGTTTCAGGAAGATTAGGAACTCGGAAAACCCTGCCCCCTTCAACATTTTGTTTTATCAAATACAGCATATCTAGAGACCATATATACGCTATTGGTTTCCTTGCTTCCTTTATGTTGTATTTAGTACTTTGTTATGTTACTATATATAAATAATACATGTTTGTCATCTTCTAATTTCAATATTAGTTGTCTATATTATCTATCTACATTCTTACATTTTCTTTTCATAATCAGCAAAAACCAATTTTATTACCTTCAAAGAGTTAAATAAAATTGAAACTTGAGGTTTTATCTAACCACAACATTAACTACCAAATTGAAGTAAAATATTTATCTGTTGATATGAATATATCCATTAAAGTCAGATCCATAGATGTTTGTCTCTAGTCCATGCTGGGTGAATTTACTTAATTACTAGAAATCGAATAGCCACACATCCAGAAAAGGTGGCTATCTCTAGCTAGTTTACTTAATTACTCTCAACTGGCCTATTGAACTATCTCAATTTTTTGAATGGCAAACAAATTTTTTGATTGAATATATTTCTGGTAGTACGTATGAGATCAACTTGCTATCTTACATATGACTGGTCTAAAACTATGACAACATTATTATATATATAAATAGACACTCATTTGCTCCTCAACTTTTTTTCTTCCCATTTAACGAATATACAAAAAACATTATAAAAAATTGTAAATGCCCTCCAAATTTCTTTTAGCAAGATCCACCATTATATATATACATACACACCACATTGTTTATATTTCTATAATAATGATAGTAAAATTCGCTGCATTTTATAGCCAATTGTTTCAATAATGATTTTCATACTCTATGCATTGCAAATGTTATGCATATTTTGCAATATGAATTCTTAGCCTCTAAATTAATAACTTTCTATTTCCTCCATATACATTAAGAATATAGTACTTGTGGTGGAAAATATCATAGGAAACATGTGTTTATTATGCTCTGCCTAAAAAAAGTGTTATTTATTAAAAACCATTCTCCTATTATTATATGAAAATTTCTTGAGCTTTCCTGTACATTTAAATTAAATCATTTGAATATAAAAACTTCATCTATGACATCAACAAATCTGAAAGAAATCAAGTATGTTATTAAATTTCAATTTCGTCAACATATATAAATTATATAATGAAGTCCAAACTTTAGTTATCTTTCTACTTTATTGTTGTCTTTAAAATATTATAATTTATTATAAAGATTTTCATTAAGGCAATTATTTCATAACAAATAATTTTAATTAATCTAAATATTAAAAAAAAAAAACTTAGAATATGACAATAGCCGTAAGCGCGACCTGTACTTATGCACGGGTTAACTACTAGTATGGTAGAAAAGTAATACTTTTATATTGATATTGCATCCAAGTTAATTAATATTAGTTCTTAAGTAATGTTTGTTTTGAAAAAAAAGAAAAGAAAACAAAAGACCATAATGTTATATCTACAACTAAAGAAAAATAGTTAGAAGTGTATAATAAATCATAAGATTTATATTAAAATTTAGAACACTAAATTTATAATGCCAAATATTTATAAAATTGCTTACTTCTCTAGGTCATGTCTAGAAAATTCTAAGTTTCCAACGATATATATCCAATAAAATGAGTGATGCGATGATAAAGAGATAGGAAAAGGGTCTAATAGGAATTTTTCATCTTCATTTACTCTAAATCATAAATCCTTCTAATGTAAGCATTATTACTATGTGTAATTAATTTTCTAATGTTCAATGTACAAGAAAAATCACACCCTGCATGTCTTAAATAACATTTGATATTTTCATCATATTTTCATGTTTCTACGCGAGAGTTCAACAACTTACATGAATCTATAACTTTTTATTCAATGCTTCCCCCTTTTCTTCATCTTTATGATGGTGGAAGAACCTTTTAAATAATTTTAATCTTTTCTTTGCTCTTATAATTTTGTCTTATTCGTGATAAGAAAGTTGCAGGATAATTATTCTTAAAGAGAGTAATTATTCCTTTTTTAAAATCCAATTTAATTTTTTTTAAATTCTAATATTTTCTCTAACACTAAAATTACCCTTATGATAACGCGAATAGATAGAATTAATTTTAATAACTCTAATAATCTCATAAAAACTTTAAAACATTATGCCTAATCACTGTCACACAAAATAATTTTAATTTAATATCATTGTACAATATAATATTAAATTTAGATAGACATGTTAAATAATCTAACATCAAACTCTCAAAACCTATATACAGTTCCTATACTAAAATCATTATTATACAATATTTTAATACTTTTCCTTTGGGACACACTGTGGTTGGTCGGTCTATCATTGTACATATCCAGTAATATAAACAAAGGCAATTTAAATGTGAACACATACCAAAAAAGAAAAAGCTCATATTGACTTCTTTTCATATAGAAATTTAAGAAATTATGTGTCTCATAAACACTAGTGTTCTCTCTAATACTATTCCATGTTTCATGCATTTTCTTCTTTTTGTTTTTGTTTGATAATAATAGAAATTCAATTTCTTTTTCCTAGGTATCTTTCATTCCATTTTTTTTTTCATTCCTGTGTGATCATAAATTTGCCGCTTGTTGGGTGCTTGAGGAACCAAAGTCTACCAAATGGTTGTGTAGTGGAACAAAAAATCATCAAACAAGCTGTTAAATTTTGTGTTAAATACGTCTCATGTGTTGAATTAATTGGACTGCCTAAATAAATCTTGACACTCGAGAAGAACAACAGAGGAAATGATTATTTGATATGAAATAATGACCATATCAAAAAATAAAATAGGAGTAGATACGTTCTACACAACTACATGAAACTTATTACAAATTTAATTAATTAAAGAGAAAGAGATAAGAAGAGAATGTTCAAGAAAAAAACATAAGTATTCGTTTTCAAAAATTAGATTGTTAGTTTAATTCAATAGGTATCTCAAAAATTTAAAAACAAGATTAATTATTAAGTTTTACACTTAACAGTATTGAAAATTTCACATCGTTTATAGATAAAGTCTACTGTGAGCTTGAGTTAGGCATATCACCCAGAATTTCTCCGCTTGAGAGATATATTAAAAATCTCACATCACCTAAGGATAAAATTTGTTGCATGTATATAAATGAGGAACAACATGTATATAAGTGAGAAACAACTAACAAGAGAATCTTAACCGATATAAATCACAAATCAGCGAAAAATGATTGATAAGTTTAGCAACCTAAAGTATGTCAACATATATTGACGTATTCTCAAATAGTTTTGGAACCTATAGATTAGTTTAACGAAAATGAAAGCAAAATAATGAAGAATATGATGAACTTTGTTTTAATTTACGTTATGCATCAGTATTTAGTATTCATGAGCAAATTACTCGTTATGATGATTCAAGTAATTAAAAGGAAAATTCAATTTAAAAGACTAGCGAATTAAATTAAATGAGAAAACCTCATGTTTGAAATAGCTTGTTAAACTTCTTATTTTACATATCAACGTGATATTCAATATGCATTATGTTAAATATTTTTAAAATTTTATATTCCTTGGACCAACTACAAGTTATCGCTGGATCGGGATGCCATTTATTTAAAATTTTATTTTTAAAATATTAGGCAAGTTTTTCAAGATTAGTTTTAATTTGTCAGTACAACTGGGCTAATTTGAGTAAACATTTTTAAAATGATTTTCGGGAGAAATCTTTTGGAACAGATTACAATAATTCGCTGTCTTTAAATCAATAGACATTTTTCACAAATTTTAGTTGGATGCCTTTATTTTTATATTTATAATTCTATAAAAAGTTAATCTAAAAATTTTGGAAGTAAATAAAAATTAGCATTATATTAGTTAATTTGAGGAAGTTCTCTTTTAGTAAATTTGAAAAAGGTGGAATTTTCAACAAATTAGTTAATGAAAAGATAATTTTAATTTTGAAATTGGTAAATTTCTTTTTTCTTCTTATTTTTCCCTAATACAAAAACACAAAAAAATTGTACCATAACTAATGTTTAGGTGAGAGTGTCATTGGGTATAACTTGTTACCCAACTTGGTTGTCTCATCTTCCTCAAATAAATGCATGAAAAAACTATTAAAAAAATAAGAAACAAAATAATGATACAAACGACATTTTAAATTATATGATTAAAAATAATTTATACAGTAATTTCAGAATAAAACTCAAAAGAGGATGGGAGAAGAAGGTAGCGGGTTCGAAACCCTACTACTTCGGCAAATGAGATTTCTGTAAAATGACATATATCGCTACGTCTATTACATGATATATGAAAATGACAGTTCATTGATTTGATATTTCAACAGCCACTTATTTTATATATCCTATCAATATCTCTTATTTTTCTTATTTATAATAATATATTATCTCAACTCATATTCACCGGCAAATTAAATGGCGTAAACTTTTAAAATAAAAAAGTAAGAACTTTTAATTATAATTAAAAAAATAATTATTTTTTTAATTTAAAAAATAAATTATTGTAAACCATTCACCGTTTATTATGGGTTTATTAATCTAAAGATCATAATTAAATATTTTTATTTCTTATTTCAATTATTTTTATTTGAAACGCCTTACACAATTTTCAATGTTTAGATATATGATCGTATAATTTTCAATGTTTGAATATATTATTGTATAGTTAAGCAAAATCATTTTCTGCACCGGAAGTTTTGATACACAGTAGATTCCCAAATATCATATCAGATTTCAGTAATTAGATTCCCATGCTTTAATTTTAAACTTACCCGTATGGAGTCAAATCAGAACCACACGCCAACCAAACAATGAAGTTCATCAGTTTGTACATATAATAAATCATTCACCTAAAATATGTACACAAAAATTTATTAAATAATTCAAAATTTGCTACTTATTTACATTCTCGATTAATTTTTATATGATATATGTTTAAATATTTAGGCATTAATTTCCTCAACACATAAAAAATAGGTAAAAATTATATTTAAGCATTAATGAGTGTTGATTAATTATTAAAAAAAGCAAAAGGGGTAAGAAATTGAGTGTACCTGGTGCTTGCAATATTCATAAAGCTTACGCATCACAAGAAGAAGAAATGATTTGGTCGAAACTGGAATACATAGACAACCAGTTATAAGATGTGAAGAGAGAGGAATAAATATGTGTATAAACATGTGATGAGAGAAAAATACGTATATATATCGTGAATGAGTTGACTGATTAACTGCGTATTCCAGTTGTTAGCATAATAAAATTACATAATAGTAAAGTTGCATAAGAGTAACCAGTTTCTTCTCTTACAGAAAGTGATCACTTGCCGTTTCATCGAATTTTTGAATTTTTCAATAGCAATCTTTGTTCTCCTGATCTATTACCTAGCTAGGGTTCCTTCACCAAATGTTCTTCTCTTCTTTTGGCATGTCAATAAACCATATTTGAGATAAGGGTTTGTCTATAATATTTCAATGTTGAATCTAATTATTGAAAAACATTTGGGAAATCACCCAAAATATATAAACGGCGATGATCAATATAGTGCAGACTAAAAAACGATGAAAGTAACTTACTACCTGTAAAAATAACAGTTATGGAAGAGTTAAAGAAGAAGTAAAGAAGTTTTGAGATGCGATTTAGCATTATCGGGGAAGATATATAAATGTTCAATGTGTCTTCTTCTTTTAGGTCTATAATTCTTTTTCAAAATTATACACCGGAAGGAAATACTATTATGAATAATAACCTTTTTTTAAATGCTTAACATAGAATCTTGTATAATCTAAGATTCACTAAAAATGTTTTATGTTAGGATTTAACATTTACAAATAACTTTTTTCTCTAGACATTTATGATTTAAACTAATGAAGCTGGCAACTTCCTTTTTAAAATAAAATATGTGGCTTTAATGTAATGTTAGCTGTGACAATTTTTTTGTGACAACAAAAATTAGACACCAATTCTAATTATTCATATTTTTTTTAGTATGGTGTTATTCGTTACTTAGTAACACCATGATGTTCTACTTTTATTTATTATTTTAAAATTTTGAGTTTTTTTTATACAGAGAATGATACAAGAATAATACAATGTTGTCCACTTAAAAATGACACTGTTAATTAATTAATTTATTTGTCAATAATGCAGTTTTAAAAAGAAAAGATGTACGTCCTCCTCTGCAAGAAAGAAACAATGTATTTATTTTTATTTATTCCTTTGAAATTAAGACAATTAATGTCTAAATCAAGTCAGAATATGAACTAGAAATACATTATAAAGTCTTCTGAAAAAAAATAAAAGAAAGACATTCAGAGATTCTTTTAAGGAAGAAAAGAGAAACACAAAAATATCATAATAGCATTTTTTTTTTTTATGATTTTCTTTATAATCTTTTCATGTTTATAATTTATTATCCATGGGGCGCATAGGCACTTGATACTTATGTTTAGATTTCCATTAATTAATCTTGATGGATATAGAAATTATAAAACAACACTAGCACAAATGAAAATATAAAGTTTATTCCATTGACATTACATTCGTTATAAGCATTATGTCTGACTCTCATAACAGCAACTGCATGTAGAGCTTTCTGGATAGATAATCTAATAATGCCATGTACATGTATGCATTGTACTGTTCATTAACATCCGTGATTGTTGAGATACAAGATGCCACTGATAGATGCAAGACCATTGGATCAAGTATTGGCAGCTTGTCAGAAATGATCCTCATCCCTTATCACTTTGGAACATTTTATGCTATTGCAGCTGCAATCTGGTGCACACTTAAGATGATTAGTTCATAATGCAATTATGATTCATGAATATGTTAATGTCCCAATAAATATATTAGTCCCTCTTAATTGTTATATATTTTTAATGTGGGCATCTTTGAGATATTTATTGTAAAAATAAATAAAATATTATAAACAATAATTTGTTATTATAACCGCATAAAACCTAGCTTATTTTCTCTAATATGTATCAGAATTTTTGAAACTTGATTAAAACTTATTCTTTTATGTTATTATCATAGACCAATTAAACGCTTAGGTGTGGTTAACAGTTTTGAAAATCCGTTTGACATATCAGCTCTTAACACAGTTATGATAGTTTCACCAAGGTTTTAGAAGATGGTTCCTCTTGTTTTTGGGCTTGATCTCCACAAACATATGGTGGCAATTGTGGCTGAATTGATTGTGTTTCCAATTTCTTACAATTTTAAAAATTGTAACAAATTTGGAACCACAATTTAAATGCTTGGCTTTCACTTTAAAAAAAAAAAATCAGATCAAGTTTAAGAAGGTCTAAAACTAAAATTTAGCATATTAATCGGAACCATAAACATATTTATAGACCTAGGTTATCATTAGTTTGAGGGAATACCCCAGTTTGATTGCTTTGGGTGGTTGCTCACTGTGTTGAGGATGTGGCTGGCTTAGCTTGAGACTGGTAGGCTCAAGTATATCATATCCATAGTTGATAGTGTATGGAGGAGGATCGGATGTTGCAACGTCTTTTCTACGCTTTGCTTCAATAATCTGAAATTCAAACATTTTGTTTAAGCAAAAATCATACATGAAATTAATTTTAGATTCTGGAGAAAAAGTGCAGGCTGAGTAAATGAGGGAAATATGTTTAATATTTGATGCCCTCTCCCTATGCATTGGTTGTGTGTTGGATATTTCATTACACATACTCATATAATTTTGAAACCAAGAATGACATTCTAAAAAATATATAATGGCACGAGTTATTGTAAATTTCTTAATATCTATGTTTAATCTTTATTAGTAAAAAGAATATAGACTTAATAGTATTTTATGTCCTCACAATATTACAACCTTATGGTTATTTGTTCTCTAATATTTTTTTTTGTCAATTTTATCTTCAAGATTTTATAATTTCACGATTTTTTCTCCTAAAAATATTTGTCACAATTTTGTAGTGAATTTTCCCTTTTAAACAATCACAATTAAGATAATTTTGCAGCGATTGTTTTCTTAACTGCACCCATTTTTCTAGAGGGCAAAAATAATAAAATTTTAAAACTGTGTTCAAAATTTTTTTAAAAAAATTGGAGACAAAAATCCTAAGATTAGAAAAAAATGCAAATAAGTCAAAAAAATATACGAATAGGTGCTTTTTATATTGTTTACCTTCCGTAGTTCTGCATTTTCCTTACACACGATGTTTATCTTTGTATGAAGTCCTACATTTTCTTGATGAAGGAGGCTTCCCTACAATATCATTAATGAAAATCACTGGTCAGAAATTTGTGTGTGAATACCTTTCGAACCATTTAAGGAACAAAACCTGATTCATGAAACCTTTTGGTGTAGTTCTTTGACCTCATCCTGCTGAATTTGATCCTGCATGTAATTAAACAAATGAAAGTAAGTACGTGATCGTGTAAGAGTCACGCATTATGTACCATGAAAGGGATTGAGGGATCAATGTCATCTCAAATTTAAATGAAGGAGCTAGCTTTGATTTGCTATAACTTTGAACGGTGATACCTTTTTCATTCGAACACCTTTTAAACTCATCTCCAGTTGATTTTCCAGATTTCGTAGCTCTTTAATACCCAAACCAGAAAGTTCTTCACCCATCAATTGCCTACACTTGCGAGAAAACAAAAAGTATGATGTATTATTCTCCTATTATTTTTCAAAGCTTATAATCTTACAAAGAGTTGAGTCTGATTGAATCCTACGAAAAAGACTTATACAATACTACGTTTCTGTTTCTTCTTTCTCTTTTTAAAGAAAGGGAAATTTTTCATAAGTTATAACAGTTACAATTGCTAGGTTTGAGTCAAGGAAGAATCAGTTTCTTATAAATGTATAAATTTATATTCAATTCAGGTTTACAACTTAAGATTGGAAGAAAATGTTTTTGGTGTTGCATGTAGCTAACATGTGAGAAATGATGAAGAGAATCAAAGTGCTATATTAGAGACTTTTCGTCTCTTGTACATTGCTCTTTTGGGGATTCTTGAATGTTATGACAAGCAATTTATAGTTGAGTTCAATAATGTCTATGCCCTCCTAAGTTTTTACTTGCCGAAAGTAATTTAAGTAATAACACACTAGTTTCCATGCATATCTCTGACTTGCAACTACAAATTGGCCGTTTAACTTTTTATTACCTGTGATATTCCTGCATGTGCCGCACTTGTTGCCTCAAGGTTGTTGCTTCTCTCTGCCAAAACTAATCAATAGTAATATAGATATCATATTAATATATATGTACATAACATAATAGTATTGCGAGGTAAAGAAGATATCATATATATGCAGCCGCGCGTACATCGTGTGTATTTGATGAGAACCTTTCTCTTTTCACCAATTGAGGTCAAAGTTCCTAAGTAGAATGTTGAGTAATATGTTGTAATAGGTGCTTAAAAATGCTCAGTGATATTTATTAAAAGGATGTCAAATGGATTATAGTAATTACGTGACTCTTTGTGTTTATAACTGATCTAGTATTCTAAGAGTTTTTTTTTCCAATCTATTAATACGTATGTATATATATTAATACCTACTAACTGAGAAAGAAGGTCAGAAAAAAGAAAGATATAAGAAAATTATTCAATCCCAAATACTCTTCCTCTTTCTTAATTTTACTGTATTTTTTGCAGCGGTAGTTATAATCACCTCTAGAATACCACACAATTAATAAGGGTAAATGGACATTGAAGGGATGCTTTTGATAAATATATATTTTTTACACTGAATTAATTTAATGAATGCTATTAACTCATTTCTTTTATATATATAATTTTTAAAGCACATTACACTAACTTTCTTGATGTTTCACCAAACTCTTTTTTAACATTTTTTTCATTTTTATTGCTATATTAATATCTCTTGATTACTTTAAAAATATTATACTAACAAATCTTATATAATATACATATTTCTCTTAATTATTTTTTTTTAAAAAAATATTATACCATGTACCCCTATAAAGGAATTGCTATAAATTAACTTTCAAGAAAGAAAAAAACAAGAGCGGTCCTATGTAGTCTCAATTAAGAAATATTATGAAAAAATAGAGTAATTTACTATATTTTTATTATTTCATGTGTCTTTCATTAGATGGAGAAAATGAACGGTGATTATTCAATTATATGTTTTGTTTTGCTATGTTATTTGATTCATGCATAAATTTCTAGATTTATGATTGAGTGCTTAACATCATGACACAATATTGCCAGGCCTCGATCAAAAGACCTTTTTGCTCAAAGCATTGAATACTGTTTCAACGGAGTAAGAGCTACTCTATATGTAACAGTGGTAGGGGTTACCACCTGGTGCCAAGTATTAAAAGTCATAAGGCACCTATAAGTCCTAAGTGCAAGATAAAACAAAGTCATATATCACTGTTTGATGTAATAAACTTTTCTTTTACATAGAAAATTGAATAATTTAAACATGAAAATTTTGTAAAATGATATACGTGATTTGATAATGATTCAACAACGAGTAATATATCAAAACTAATAAAAGTGTTAAAGATTTCGTATTAACTAAAGATATGATCACAAGATATGTCTTCAAAAAATATAAGCAAATGTAGGGAAAGAAATATCAGACACTTTGGTAAAGGAAAATGAGCAACCGCAAATTGATAAGAGAAGGTGTTTGTGCACCACATTCAGAAACAAGGTCTAAAGAAAATTGTTTTTAATTGCATGTGTTATTTTTATTTTTTGTTTTACTACTTTTAATTTCATCTCTTGTTATTTCTGTTACTAAATTAGTCTTCTAAAGTTAAAAGAGTGGTTTTTGGATTTTAAAAGAAAATATTTTCTGCTTTATTTTGTCTATTAGTGTTCTAATGGTTACTAGACTTTAGGAGTAAATATTTTTTCTCTCATTGCAATTATTATAGATATTGTAATTAAAAGTTGAATAAAATAAAACATTAACACTATTTGTCTTTCCTATATTCATATATTCTCTCTTTTCAATATTTCATTGTCTCTGTTTTTGTTATTATTCCTTGAAATCAACACAAGGACAGGAAGTCCTGAATTTACGACTTTCTTTGTCCCCGTTCACCCTCCAATGAGGAGTGCATGTGGGGATGTGTCATTTAAACTTACAATTGAGCGAGTAAACAATTGATGGTGGTTAGTCACGATTAACCACCAAAAAACTCTGTTCACGATAAATAAACTAGCATATATAAATGGAAAATAATTTTTACTTAACAAATTGATTTTGCAGAATTAATTAGATTTATAACTTATACTTTTAAGTTGATATCAAAATTTATCTTAATGATCATTTATTGTTAAGTCTTTCATGATGTATACTCTTTATCGTGTTATTAATAAATCATCCACAAATATTCAATCTTGCACTATAGAGTATATCATAGATCTTACATCGATTAGATATATACACAGAACATATACATTATCTATCTTTCATGATGTATACCCTTTATTGTGTTATTAATAGATCATCAATAAATAAGATCTCTAATATTCAGAGTATATTAGAGATCTTACAACGATCAGATGTACATACTGAACATCTACATCATCTATCTCTCTTCATCTCTAACATATTTATTCCTCCATGCTTTAACAAGTTCAACTAAGTTCCCTTGGGTCAAGGTGAATGAATCTAAATCTGAATTCTGATATAATAATATGATTTCTTCTTGTGTATTTTCACTACCAATTCATTTCATATTGTAAGGGTTTGCATTAAATGGAAATTTATGTGTTAAACTAGAACTGTAATTGATTATCATAATTATAATATTTTTAGAAATAAAACTTTGTGATTATTGAGTGTTGTCAAAATTGTTAATAATTTGGTGTCCTCAAATTAATAGTATTACTGATAATAATTAATATTTGTATCTATATTTGTGAAAACGATATTTTACTTACTATTTCATTATTTGATAAACTCTGTGAACATGCTGCAATTGGAAGAGAAAGTTGTAGTTTTTCTAGCCTTTTCATTTGTACATAATGAAATCTTAACCTAAAACATTGTACAAACTTCTCAAATATCCTATCATTAGGCTAAGATGGGTGGGTTCTAATTCATGTATAGCGATACATACATACAGAAGACATATTGACAATGAAGGAAGCATTGCACAATTAATGATACCTACAGGTGTCAATGTGTTTGATCTTATCAATTAAGTAGACCTCGATCTAAATTCTCATAAAGCAGGCTAAATATACGGTTTAACAGTTTTGATCCAAGTTATTGTATCTATAACAGGTATAAATTAGTCTTTCCACAAGTCATGGAGCTATGTTTTGAGGTTAGTTCTTCAGAATTTTGTTGTATGAAATGAAACAAGGGTCGGGGTGTTCATATTACATATATATATAAACACCAAAATTCTAGTCTATAAAGTGCAAAAATTCGAGCTACAGCAATGTTACCTTGACTTCTGAAGCATGATTCATCAGCTGATCATGGTCCTCTTTGACATTGTTATAGCGCTCAATAACCGATTTCATGCTGCCAGAAAAGTACAAGTCCGTATTAATGAGATGGAAAATGAACTTGTTAGATTGTTTCTTCTTTTTTCTCTTCTAACACAACTAAAGATTTTATTAATGGACTATGTGATAACACAAGATATTCTCACTTATATAATGTTACTCTAGATAAATTGTAAACCATAAATCTAGCAAACATTATACGCTCTTAAAAGACAGAAAAATAGCAAAATGTCATAATTAGGAACTTTTAGGCTCGAATCCATGCCGGTTGATGTAGGAGAATGGTTTATAATACTATGCAGCTCCCTAGCTTATACACAATAACATGTTTTATTGAAATTTTCATCAAGTTAAAAATTTAACGACAATATTCAGATTCTCTTCATAATAAAATATATCTTGGTTCCCTTGATGAAGAGTATCAAAGGAAAAGGTTTCAGCAGTCCCGCTCATAAATTCCAGATAAATGTATCGCCATGTCATACCAAGCAAATTAATGTCAAATACCAACATAGTACTCCTTTATTTTAAACGTATCCCCGAGTATTTAGATAGAATGAAAGCAAAAGAACACCAATCTCGAAGTATATATAATTGATTATTCATCCAAAAGAATACTCTCTCTGATCCTATGTATAAGAAACAAATCTATCAAAATAATTAAATTAGTTAATACTTAATATATTATAAAATTTAATTTTATTCTAACATCACCTATGATGATTCAAGAGGTGGTTCTTTCTTAAAAGATAATTTTTTTCAATCAAATGAGTATATTTGATAATAATTCAATAAATACATCAATTTTTTGTTATGAAAAATAAGTATATATATTAGTAATAAATTCAGTATTAATTAATCAGGGTTGAAAAATATAACAATAAATGGATGATTCTGTGTCTGTGGGGATGCACCCCAAAAAAAAGAGAGATGTAAACTGATAATAAAGCACACAGACTTGAGAAATTGAATCAGAGATTAAAATAGAATTAAGTGGAAAGAATTAAAGATTGAGAATATGAACCTGGTGCTTGCATATTCATAAAGTTTGCCAGTGCTGGAGAAAACGATCAATCCAACTTGTACATCACACAGAATAGATAGTTCTCTAGCTTTCTTAAACAATCCGTTTCTTCTCTTGGAAAACGTCACTTGTCGGCTAGTCGAATTGTCAATCCTTCGAATCACGATCTTTCCTCTCCCCATTTTTTTCTACTAGGGTTCTTCCTTCACAAACTTTTCTTCAACACCTTTGGCAGGTCAACGAACAATATCTGAAATGTTGAATAGTACTAATGATGAAACACGGCTTAAATTATAAAGAAATTTGAACGATTGATTCAAAAAATTTTAAAGAAAAAAGAAAAGAAGCAAAAACAAGATATAATAAATGAAGGAAAAATCGAAGATAATATAATAAAAATAAATAAATCGTGAAACATAATGATTGATAGGAATGGTGGTAATAAATAGTGGAGAGTAGCTAGGTAGAGAATAATGAAAATAGTAACTTACTTGAAAATAATGGGACTGAAAAGGAAAACTTGAAGGTGGAGCTAGAAGAAGCAAGTGATGCAATTCAGAGCTTTATAGGGAAAGCGAAAAGTGGTTTTTGTTGGACTCAAGACCCTTCCTTGTGCTGAGGTTTCAGTCTGTGGGTCCAACTCACCATTCTCAAATTTAATTTCCTCACAATTACCTAATCACAAATCATATTTTCTCTTTAAATTTCTACAGTTTTAATAAGAAAACTAAAAAAAAAAAACAAATAAGATGGTGTTTAATTTGATATTTTTTATTTTTATTAAAAATAAAAAATAGAGGTGAAAATGTGTTTGATTGATTTTCCTAAAATAGTTTTATAAAAATATTTTTAAAATTAGGTGAAAATAAGTTTCATTTACACAATTTTTAAAAAACTACTTTCAGAAATAAAACTAAAAATAAAAATAAAAATAGAAAATAATCCCCAACACCAAACATCATTATCTACTATTAATTAAGGTAATGATAAAAACATATTTAATAAAAAAATATCATGTTAATGTGGGTCTTTTGTGGTACTGTAAGCCTTATTATATTTACATGTGAAACAAGAATTTGTTTAGTTGAAGAATTAGTGTTAAATCTCTCCTATTGAAGAACAAAATATACTAATAATAGTGTGAGAAATAACAAGCAGCACAAGTCACGGAGAATGAGATGCCACGTTTCGAAAACTGGTTGCTGGTTACAAATCGATGATGTGACAGTGACTTTGTCGTATCCTGATTCCTCACTTTATTTTATAGTTCTCATCCTAGAATCCTATAAAATAAACTAATAAACTAATAAACTAATTAGAATCCATTCATTTTTTATGATTTTTTTATTGAGACTTTATGGTAAATTCGTATATAAAATAATGCTATTTAATTTATAATATTTGAGCAATAGTATGAACTTTTAAATTATCAATTTTAAAAGTTATTTTAAATATAGTTTTTAAAATAATTGTTATAATTTTTAATATATGATAATCTATGTTAACGTAATGAATATTTATAATATCACCGTGAATTTGAAATAGTTACAAAATTTCAATTACTTTTAGTTATTGTTATAATTAATTATAAATTAGAATTATTTTTATTTAGATAAATTTACTGATAAGTGATTTTAAAATAATTAATTTCGTTTGGATAAAAAGTTATATTTTACATGATAAATTATGGAAAATGACATGTTTAAAAGTGAACTAGAAAATCATGTTAAATAATCTGAGAATGATATATTTAATTAGGAAAAAAAAGTAACTGAGAAAAATTGTAAACTTTAATCTCCAAATACATAAAAACAGTTTTTTTTTTAAAAAAAAAAAAGAAAGAAAAAAGATTAAACTGTTAATTACTATGAGTCCTTAATGCATCAAACACTGGAATTGGATCGACTAAATTCAAATTTAATGAAGTTAAAGAAGGTATGTATTCCTTCTCATTAAAGAAAAAAGAATCAGCAAGGCATAAACAAGATGATTCTATTGGAAACCCCAAAGATGTATGAGAATCCATTCCTAGTTCTCAGTTGTCTAAAAGTAGTAAAAGAAGAGTCAGAATCGTTCCACTTTTTACATAAGTAGTTGCGACAAATTTTCAACTAATGACTCAGACAAGCTGAAATTTGGGGAAAAAACCTTTTTTTCCTTAAAATATTTGATAGAATCTATTATTTCGTAAAAAATATCAACATACATGCATAATCAACTATGTTAAATATTAAAGAAAATATAAGTGTGATATATTATTTATATATTCGGTGTTTTATTTATCCATCTACTTCATAAGAAATATTGGTATTGATCTATTTAGTGATAATCGCAAAATTATATTAATTATATTTTCAATTATATATTCTTATGTTTCTGAATAATTTTCTAGTGATAATGAATTACTTTGCTATTGAGAAGAGATAAGAGTAAAAAAATATATATATATATGACAGAAAGTTTAAAAATAATTTCAAGAGAAATAAGAACATTACGGTGAACTAATGAAGAAAGAAATTATATAACAACTAGTAGAAATTATATCTTTTGAAAATAACATGCAAAATGACAATCCATTTATATTTAAATATTTAGTTTTAAGTTAATAATAACATAAAGTTAAAATTGTTTTTTTACTCGTAATCAATATCAATGTATATAAATAAAATTAATACAATTTTCATATATATAATGTTAGATGTATAAATAGAAGCATCCGATCTTTCTTTTTCTTCTATTTTTACACAAGAAAGTCACAAAATTGCCCTCTGCATGTCCTTCTCTATTGTTCTTTCGTATATAAAAAAGTACCCGTTATAGACTCGGGTCCAGCTTGTTCACCTTGCTTGGTTGTTGCAGCTAATTACGAAATTGATCATAGAATTACATATATTTTCTATTAATTGAAATCTACCTCGTACAATTAGATGACATCATGCATTTCGTCCACCTCCTTCGCACATTAAATTAAATGTTGAAAACTATGGGTTAGCAGGATATGATTTAAAAAACAAATATATCTATATATACACATATACATACATATCATTGATAATATTTACAAAATATCATATAATACATTTTAATAAATATGGTATCTGAATCATGTAATAAAATATTATTAGTAAATTTTTTAATATTTTTAATAATATTTAAATAAATATTACTGAAGATAATACGTAATAAAATTTTAAATATTAATAAATAAATGTGGTTAAATTTCAATCATGTATTTTAATTCGTTTAAACCACTGTATTGATGTACATGTTGTCGCCTACTTGAGTCATTCCCTTAATTCTTTGGGAGATCGGTTCCTCCAATTAATTCATGTCAGGTTCTTTCTCTATGTTTGAGGGACTAGAATCCTCTCGATAATAAGAAACAACTGCATAGTGGTGCACTTCTCATTCAACGTTCTCAAATTTATTTATTTGAAATAAACCCACTAATAAAAGATTTACCTACCACAAACTTGTCCACCATCCGATTCTTTCTCCTAGAGAGTCAATTATTTATATATAGCTTCTAAATATAGTTGTTGCCTTTGGTTTCTATGACAATGTGACTACTGTTCCCACCTGAAAAAAGAAGAAAAATAACATTGATGATCAAGTTCGATAAGTAGTAACACACTTGTGGTTTGAAGTATTGGCGATGGACTAAAATATTTTAAGTAAATATATGGTGACAAGTTTCAATTCTTACTTTCTTTATACATAAAAAATATATAGGTTAATTGAGAGGAAACGACCTGCCACTTTTATGTATCTAAAGATTCTCGCAAGAAAATTAGTTTTAGAGAATAATTGAAGATACTTAATGCAATTGCATGCATATAAAAAGAATAATTTGACTAAATTGTACTTTTAACTTGTTTAAGATATTGTAATTATGTGATTTTAGTCTCCCACAATTTCAATTATGCGAATTAGGTCCCCTCAAATTCTAATTTTGATCCCATATGTCTCTACACAAATTCCCTCTACATCTTAGAACTATATATGTCTAGTCTCTTAGTTTGAGAAGAATTTTCACTCACTCCAAAAATTACAACCACCAATGTGTCGATTGATCCTAAACATGTCCTAAACTACTTTTATATACGTATTTAAGGTTTTCCAAAATAATTTAAGAACAGAAGTTTGGTTGAATTTAACTTTATAAATTTATAAATTGGATGAAAATCACATTCAACTTAAAAAGAAAGAATTTACCAAACAAATAGATATAACTTTCAATGAAAAGTAAACCCCAATTTAGGTAGGCAAATGGCTAATTAAACCCACTCAAAACATGCATTCATGGTTAAAGAGCTTCCTTTTAAAAGAAAAAAGAATTATAGACATTGAAAGAAGGATTATTCTAATTTGACAGTGAAGTGAAAGAAACATATGTAAAAACGAAAATTGATTTTCATTCAACAAGATTGACTTTCGTAATCAATTATACTAGGCATAAACTAAGGGTTGCTCTAGTAGTGGGATCAAGCTAGTGGAACCTACAATCCGAGTCAACCTTATGGATTAGATTAAATTGTAGAAGTTAGATTAGTGTCTCTTTTCACACTAGAGTTGTGAATTTTATTTGGGATTATCTCATCTATAATGGTAAGTAAAGTCAATATGTCGAATAATTAGAGCAACAATTATGATGAGCTAATTAAACATTGTTTATAATAGACATTACATTAATTTACATATTAGAAATGATTAGTTCAATAAATGTTATATACATTTTTTCAATATAAATTTTTTTATTGTATATCATATCAATATATATCTCAACATTTTAATTTTAGTTCTAATAAAAATTTAATATTTTTAGTTCCTAGGTTTATCCATAAACACATTTTTTTAAGTCTCTAATAAATGACAAAACCACACTTTTTTTATAAATGCAAGGACGTACGGAAATATATTATATTTTTTATAAAAAGTAAAGTAAATATTTTCAAAATATTTTGAGAAACTAAAAATATATCTTATCCTAAAATTAATAAAACACTATAATGATAAAAATGTTAATTTAGTATAGATAATAATAATAAAGTTATAAATAAAATAATAATTTCAAAAAATCAAAATCAAGAATATATTTCAATATTTTATATTCCCAAGTTTAAAAGAATGAGATAATTATAAAATATGGTAAATATTAATCAATATTTGAAGGGTATTCATAAACGAACTAAAAGTAGTTTTTAATTAAAAAATATTATTTGTATGATCTCATCATAATTTGTGATACATTGTTAATAAAATTTTTAATAGATATTTTATTTGAATTTTTTTACTTGTAAGTTTAGCAAGATACCTAAAAGAATTATATTTGGTATAGTAGTTGGGTCTCCAACCGATCTAATTCCAGGTGGAACTAAAATCAAGGTGGGTGTCGTAGATTCAGCTGCAGCTTAGAGAATCTGCCAACTACGTTAAAGAACACAAGAAAGAGACCAGTCTGACATATCACATGCCATGGAGTGGGTAAACCTTTTCTTAGACTGCCACAAATCACGATGACTAACCACTTCCCATACCTTAACTAGGAATCGCTTGTTTCGGATTCAATAAGGTTTCCCAAATTAGAATTATATAGTTAATGACTAATTATATATAAAAGATTTCTTTTATATAATTTTTAATATGTCCATCCATTTTCCTTTTCCCATAGTTGGTTTTGGAACTTGAAATAGTACGTCTAACACACCACAATATATAAATTCTTTAATTTCCTATAGCATGCGGTTTAATGTATAATATTGTTATACACACACACACACACATATATATATATATATATATATATATATATATATATATTGCATATTTTGTTTATATATGGAATAAAATTCGTCATATTCTTCTTTTAAGAGAGAAATATATATTTCAAAATAACAATACATTACCAAGATCATGATACTATAAAAGAAAGATAAACTATTATTTTAGTATTGAGTGGTGTTATTTTGAATCTCATAAAAAATTGAAATTTAAGAAAAAATTCAAAAAATATAATTGGTTTTTTATTAGTTTATAAAATATTGTTATTTTGATTATTGAATTTAACTATTTATTATATTTTAATGAAAAAAATTAATCATTTATTATATTTTAGTCCCTAGAATTTATGATTAAAATATAATAAATAAGTTTCAAGAACAAAAACCATAGTAAACACACTTTCGAATATTAAAACAAATAACTAATTGCATATGGATTTGAATATCCATTTTACTCTCCACTATTTTTAGGTTTGTTTACACCAACTTATCTAAGTGCAAAAAGAAAAATTAAAATCTATATTCAGAGATTAAAATTAGTTTTTTTATTAATTAATATATAAGAACTAGCTCTTAACTTTTTAAAATTAGTCAACAAAAATCAAATTTTAATTTTAATTCATATTTTTCTTAAAACCTTTTCTAGAGAAATTCACCCAAACAAACTCGTAAGATAATATTTAGAAGTTATTGATATTCTTTTTAAATCACTTTATAATTCTTATAAGGAATTTATTTATTTATTTTTCATTATTTATTCTTATTAAATGAGTATTGATAGTATATAGTTTTTTAAAATATAATAAAGATATAATTAGTTTTATAATATCTTTTAGAAAACCAATAAACCAAATTAATATAACTCTTTTATTAATTTGTGTAATTTAGTTATAAGTGCCTTATATTATATTTGAAAAGTAATTTTTTATTATCTTTTTGCTTAAAATATTTAATAATAAGTATTTAGGAGATTTACAACAATTACTCATCCTATTTAACCAACTAAACTAAATCCCATATATATATATATATATATATATATATAACATTAATTACGTAATTTCATATAAAACTCATATCTTATTTTATGTCTTCCATTATTAAAATTAATTACTAAAACTTACATAAGTTTCAATAACAAAAGAAG
Organism: Hylodesmum podocarpum; assembly: GCA_026586105.1. Classification (NCBI taxonomy): domain Eukaryota; kingdom Viridiplantae; phylum Streptophyta; class Magnoliopsida; order Fabales; family Fabaceae; genus Hylodesmum; species Hylodesmum podocarpum. Next base: position 7,057,397 of record JALJEV010000638.1, read on the forward strand.
AAGCTAAAGTGTTAAAAATGTTATCATATTAACATTCTTTTTAACCATTATATCCATGATTATAAATTACCGTACACATTATGTGTAAAACATCTTCAAATATCAGACATATTAAGTTAATATTTAATATTTATTATTTCTCTTTATATTGAACTTTTTCAAATCATATCACTATTTATATCTATATTTAATATTTATGTTATCGAAAGTCGATAGCAAAAATTAAATCTCAGGAGTATAAAAAATTTATTTAAAGCACTAACTTGTATTTTCAGATGGTTGACCAATTAATGATGTCTATTCATCAAGCACGCCCCTTCATCATCATCAAGCTCATGGCAGCTGAGAATATTTTGTACAGTAGCGTTATAATACAGTCGAGGCAGCGTTTCAGAGAACAAGTTCACTTTAATGGCACTCTCACAATTTATATATTTTATATTGGAACACCAATACCTAGTTAACAGATACCATATTTGATATTGGAAGGAGTAAATTGTGTACGACTTTTCCGGAACTTGCACTTCTCATTGGCCATACCCACGTGAAAATTAAGGATCTTTTCTCCAATGAAGATACGTATGTTTCCTTAAACAACCAATGCCTGCTTTGTTCAATTATCATTAATCTCGTATACTAAATTAAACCTTGGGTCTTATGTCTCCAGCTAAGACCCTAGCCAAGTGTCAATCATCAACAAATCATGGGAATAGTTGGTCAACTACTATGGGGATGTTCTAATTTATTATATTTCATTCTATGTAACATTGGGAATACCCCTTAATTAAAAATCGTTTTTATAGTTGGCTTTGATAATCTTTTCAATTCAGTTCACATTGACAACTGCTAACACCATGACTGCTATATTAATCTTTTATTTGTACGTGCTATATTAGTATTTTGTTTACTCGTAACAAAAGAATATTGATGTTATTTCAATTACATTTATAAAGCACATGGAATATTATACTGATATAAGAGAGGACATTCAATTCATGTTGAAATGTATTAATATTAATAGGGAAATGATAACCTAGTTAAGAAATAATCAAAAGAATTTTTTTTTATTGAAATGTGTTAAATTATATTGTTTTTATATATTAAATACTTTCTCAGCAAGATTTTATGTAAAATGTAATAAATATATTATAAATAATCATTTGTAATTACATGATTACTGTCATTCTATATCAATTAAATCCATTAATATATATCATATCATTTTATATATTTATTTATTTGAGCTAGCTAGTTGAGATTTGTAAGATAACTCACTTATATAATCGATCTAAACATTTTTAACTCTTAAATTCTCAATTTGATACTTTTCAATTGAAAAATGTTCTTAACTATACGTTTTAGATCAATTGGTCAGCAGAGATTTGTGAGAGAGCGAATGGCTAACTTATATTTCAAATTAAATGTTTTTTTTTTTAATTATTATTTTCAATCACCTTTCCTCTCGATCAAGTAATGGAAAGAAAAAAGTTATTAGTTAAAAGTGACAACTTGTTTTGTTAGTTATTAATAATTTTATTAAGGAGAAGAGGAAACTGTGTCGTAGAGAATTAATTAATTTAAATATGTACGTACGAGTTGAACTTTAGGTGGCACAAAATTAATTATGTGGGAGAGTATTAAGAAAAGTCAGATATATGTCACGTCAAATTTATATATTATACTTAATTACTATGTAATACTAGAAAGAAAAAATCAAAGGATAGGCTTGTAGTTGGTTAAATAATCAATCATTACAAGACTTTTAATGACAAGCTAACTATAGTACGAGGATCTCTGCCAAATTTAATTTATTAGTATATTAGCAATTTGTAAAGATCTTTGGATTTGCAATCAGACAAATCCTAAAGGTGGAAAGCTAAGTGATAGAAAAAAAATATGTATGAAGAGAAGTAATATATACGAGTATGAAGACAAACATATATTAACTTGACAAAATAAGCCAAACTAATTACATTAATTGATTTGATTGGTTCTTTTTATGTAATTAGTAAGTCAGTTATCTCCCAACTGCACTTTCACTTTTTCTTTATCATAAAAATATTTTAACCAAACGTTTTATACTAAATTCCTTAGGAATAATGAATTTTCTTTAAGTATTATGGGAATCACTAGTAAAAAAATCACAAACCACATCGCACAAACCACGACTAAAGTGAGATATATGACTTTATGATTTCTCCATTTTATGCCCATTGGTGTTCCAAAAGTACCCTTCCGAAGCCCTAGGGAAGAAGATGCATCTTGGGTTGATATATAGTGCGACTTGTCAGATATAATAGGTCATATGGAATTTCCCCGTTTTCTCCCCCGATCGAGATATCCTCTTTTTCACCCCCAAAAGATAATTGTTGAATCATAAAAAATTTGGGCTAACCGTCGTGGTTTGTGACGCGGTGACATTTTAATAATTAGTGGGCAACAGACTACGACGGTTCTATGTTTAATCGTCGTAGTCTGTAATTAGTGGGCAACAGACTACAACGGTTCACATTTTAACCGTCGTAATCTGTTAGTAGTGGCATTTTTGTGATTTTTGGGGGCTATAGACTACAACGGTTTCCACTATAACCGTCGTAGTCTGTTGATAACACTTACACACTACGACGGTTCACACTAAAACCGTCGTAGTGTGTTGGATGAGTTCAAATTAAAAACGAAGCACTGTGCTTCGTCCCCATTACGCGAAATCACTGCAACGTTCTTTCTCTCTTCTCCCTCTCGGTATTAGCCTTAAAACCTCCATTGAAGCTCCATTGAATCCTTATTTAAGCATTATTGAAGCCATTTGTGACGCGTTTTTGGAGAACAAGCAAAACCGAAGCCTGCACACAATCAATTTTGAAGCTTTTCCGTGAATTGCAACTTTAAGGTACACTCCGGTTCCTTTGGATTTTTAGGGTTCATTAAGTTGTTATTTGTTATTTTTTGATTGATTTTGATGCAATTTTGAATTTGATTGATATTGAATGGGTTGATTTCTTCACTTTTTATGCACTTACTCTTCAATTTTCATGTTGTATGCCAAGTGTTTGATAAAATGCCCAAGACACCAACCTTAGAGTGCAATGCTTGATGCAATTGATTAGTACACAACAACCTTAGAGAATAATTTTTATGCAATTGATGAGTAAAATTTTGATGCAATTTTGTTTAACTGCCAAATATTTTTTTATATAAATGTTACTAAAATATTATATATAATTGTTTATAATATTTAATAAATTATTTAACTATAATTTTTAAACTAATTTAGTAATATTTTTTCCTATAAATAAATTATTTTAAAAGTAAATGCAAGCACATATAGGTAATAATATTTTAACCAAAATTATTTATTCAAACGTTGTTTAATAGATATAGGTGTACACCCTAACGTGGAGTTATATTTGGGGCAAAAATTAGTTACTTTGCCATGACCAAAAAATAGTTAGTTTGCCATTAAATATTTATGGTGAATATTGATGTTTGTTGTGATCATACCTTTGTTTAAGGTATAGATCGTAGTTGGATGAATGCAAGTCGAATTAGTACGGAGTATGAGGCTGGAGTTAAAGAGTTTTTGAAATTTGTTAGGCAACATGATCACTTTAGTAGTGGTGGGAAGTTTTGTTGCCCTTGTGTGAATTGTTTGAACGGTGTACGACTGAAAGAAGAAGAAATTCGTGAACACCTGATATGTGATGGGATTATTAGAAGTTATACAACATGGACCTGACATGAGGAGTTATTAGACACATTCACAACATGCAATGTGTCTGCATCGGAGTTGGAAACAAAAATTGATGACAGACTTGAAGACATGATACAAGATGTTGGTCCTGAAAACTTTTTGAAAGCCCACGTATATGACACATTGCTTAGTGATGCAGAGACACCTTTGTACAAAGGGTGCTCTACCTTCACTCGTATGTCTGCGGTGCTAAAATTGGTTCATCTGAAGGCGGCAAATGGGTGGACTGACAAAAGCTTTACTCAATTGCTAGAGTTGTTGAGTGAAATGCTTCCAGAAGGTAACACATTGCCAACCCGCAATTATGACGCTAAGAAGATCCTTTGTCCAATGGGTATGAAGTATAAAAAAATTCATGCATGCCCAAATGACTGCATCTTATACAGAAAAGAATTTGAAGCGATGCACAAGTGTCCTAGGTGTGGGACTTCACGTTACAAAAAAAAGAAGGGTGATTGTGATCATGGTTATCAAACTCTAGAGTCAACTCTTAGACTCTTACGAGTTTGCGAGTTTTCTATGCCCGAACGAGTCAACTCGTATGCAAACTTGTTTTTTTGCCAAACTCGCTCTAACTCGCGAGTTGACTCGCTAACTCGCTGCAAACTCGCGAGTCAGAACGAGTTACCGAGTCACAGCTTCTATTTGAACGGTGCGTTTTGCAAATGCTTCTATTTGAACAGTGCATTTTGGTTTTTTGCAATCAGCACAGAAAGGCAATAGTTCACTTCCGAAAATTTGTTTTGCATATTCGTACGTTGCTAGGGCTCATATTTCTCCAAATCAATCGTCGTTCCGGCTCGTATTTCTCCAAATTAATCGTCGTTCCAGCTTGTATTTCTCCAAATCGATCGTGGTGTCTTTCAATTCACTTCAGGTGCTTTTCCAAATCGATTTGCTATCTTTCCATTTACTGTGACTTGGATTTGCCTCTTCAATTTGCCTTTCTTTGTTTTTTTTTTCTGGAATCGAAATGCACAATGGTCCAAATCTATTTTAATAAGCCACCGAATCGATTTGCTATCTTTTTATTTACTGTGACTTGGATTTGCCTCTTCGATTTGCCTTTCTTTGTTTTTTTTTCTGGAATTGAAATGCACAGTGATCCAAATCTGTTTTAATAAGCCACCGAATAGGTAATCCATAACCATAATACTATAATAGGTAATCCATAACCATAATAACTGTAGCCATGTGCAGCACCGAATAGGTAAATTTTTTGAATATAATAAATTCTTCCTTTTATGGTATATAATAAATTTTTGCTTTAAATTTTTGCTTGTCTCGAAGTCAAATTCGAACTGTTTAGTATATATGATTCAAGGTTCCACAAATATCAGCTCAATTACAATCGGACATGGTTGCGAATGTCCAATGCATTTTTGAATTTGAAATTGTATTTTGCCTTTATGCCATTGAGTTCCTTACCATGGTGTTGTTATGCACTTATGTTATGCTTACTCTGTTTCTGTTAAACTTAATTGTTATTCTTACTCTGTTTCTGTTAGACAAAGAATGTTTAAGGAATAAGAATTCAATTTCCACTTAGATTTAATCACTTAAAACTGATCAGAATTTGATGTTGGCATTTCTTCCTTTTATGTCATGCTAAATTATAAATTGTTCGCTTAGATTTTTTCCTTACTTCTATTTGTTTCTATGCCTCAATTTACTGTTACTTAATTCTGAGAATAATAGTAATAGAATATTGTATGAGATTTCCTATTAAGAATGCATCCATCTGATAATAAATTCTATTAGACTTCAAGAGAGTAATGTATTATTAAATAGTTGCCAAATAAATGAACTATTAATGTATTATTGTATACTGATTAAACAACTTTTCTTTATTTTTTTTAAATAGTATTGTGTTACTGCTTGTGAGATTGGAATTTAGAGATGACTGGAAGTGGAAGTGGGTCAAATTCAGCTGAACCTGAAATCTCATCTTTGCCATATGTTGTTAAACCTAGAAGTAAAAATGCAACAGGAACTAGGACAGACATTGGATGGAAACATGGTCAAGATATTTCAGGAATTTGATGTGTTGATGAATTTGATGAACTTGATGTGTATCTGACTGAAAACAGGTAACAAATTTATTAGAAATTTCACTTTTTAAGGGACACTCTTTCAATTTTTTTTTTTTTTTATAAAATGTAGACTCTTACGAGTCTATGGGTTGACTCTACGAGTCACGAGTCGACTACTGTCACGAGTCTACTGTGACTCTAGAGTCTGACAACCTTGATTGTGATAATGAAGAAACAACAAAGCAGGGTGCTCCTGCGAAGGTGGTATGGTATCTTTCGATAATTCTGAGATTTAAGCGTCTGTTTGCAAACGCCAGTGACGCTAAGAATCTTAGATGGCATGCAGATGAAAGGATAAATGATGGAAAGCTTCGACATGTGGCTGATTCCTTACAATGGAAGAAGATTGATCTAGAGTTTCCTGCATTTGGCAGTGAATCAAGAAACCTCCGCCTTGGTCTGGCTTCAGATGGAATGAATCCGTTTGGTAATTTAGCCACTAGTCATAGTTCGTGACCTGTGTTGTTGATAATTTACAACTTACCTTCATCCTTGTGCATGAAGCGAAAGTATATGATGTTGTCTATGTTGATCTCGGGCCTAAAGCAGCCTGGAAATGACATTGATGTTTATCTTTCTCCATTGATTGAAGACTTGAGATTATTATGGGATGAAGGTGTCGATGTGTATGACGGGTTTGCCAAAGAAACTTTCAAGTTACATGCCATGTTGTTTTGCACTATCAATGACTTCCCAGCCTATGGAAACTTGTCTGGTTATAGTGTTAAGGGACATAAAGCTTGTCCAAAATGTGAAGAAGGGACATGTTTCTACCAATTACAGCATGGAAGAAAGATAGTGTATCTTGGGCATAGGAGATTTCTAAGACAGTATCACCCATATCGTAAATTGAAAAAATCATTTAATGGTCATGCAGAGAATGAGGTAGCACCTACCCCCTTAACTGGTAAACAAGTTTATGAGCGGGTCAAAGACATCAACATTGGGTTCGGAAAGTCTTCAAAGAAGGCAACTGTGTCAAACATGTGGAAGAAACGGTCAATATTCTTCGATCTCTCATATTGGTGGAAGCTTGATGTTAGACATTGTTTAGATGTTATGCATGTTGAGAAGAATGTTTGTGACAGTTTGATAGGAACTCTGTTGAATATTAAAGGTAAGACAAAAGATGGTTTGAATGCTCGGTTGGATATGGTTGACATGCAGATTCGAGATAAATTACAGCCTGTTGTTATGGGTAACCGGACATACCTCCCCCCAGCTGCTTACACATTAAGTAAAAAAGAGAGAATCAGTTTTTGTCAATGTTTACACGGAATAAAAGTGCCACAAGGATACAGTTCAAATGTCAAGAGCCTTGTTTCAATGAAAGATTTGAAATTAATTGGATTAAAATCCCATGATTGTCATGTGTTGATGCAACAATTCCTTCCTGTGGCAATCCGTGGCATCTTGCCTAAAAAGCTAAGAAATGCCATTACCAGATTATGTCGGTTCTTCAAGCAAATTTGTTCTAAAGTGATTCATCCTAATATGCTACATGACATGGAAGCTGAGTCTGCTATTATATTGTGTGAATTGGAGATGTTTTATCCTCCTTCTTTTTTTGACATTATGGTTCACTTGTGCGACCATCTTGTTCGAGAGATTAGATTATGTGGACCTGTGTACTTAAGATGAATGTACCCTATCGAGCGTTACATGAAAATCTTGAAAGGGTATGTGAAGAATCAGTATCATCCTGAAGGGTCAATAACTGAGAGGTACATTGCTGAAGAAGCGTTTGAGTTTTGTTCGGAATATATGTCTACAACCTTTCCTGTTGGGGTTCCTAGGCCATGTCCTGAGGGTAGACATTTTGGCCAATGCATCCGAGGTGGACAATGTGTGGAAAAACCTTGGGATTTAGGGCAGCAAGCTGATTTGTATGTTTTAAATAACACTGATGAAGTTCAACCATACTTGACTGCTCACAAGGCCATTGTAAGGAAGCAAAACCCAAGACAATCAGAGAAGTGGTTGTTGAAAGAACATAACAACACTTTCAGAAATTGGTTTAAAAAACAAATATTGAGTGATGAAACAGTTTCAGAGACCTTAAAATGGCTAGCATGTGCCCTTAAGAAAGATGTTATTGTTTGTAATGGGTACTACATAAATAATTATTCTTTCTACACAAAGTCACTGGATGATAGAATTGTGGTACAAAATAGTGGAGTTATGGTAGAAGCTGAGTCTATGCATTTCTCCACCTCTAAAGACAACAATCCGTAGGTAGGGAGCATGCCTTATTATGAAATAATTGAGGAAATTTGGGAGGTTGTGTATTATAAATTTCATGTGTCGCTTTTTAAATGTAAATGGGTTGATAATAGGACGGGGGTGCACATTGATGATTCCGGTCAAACCCTTGTTAACTTTAGTAAAGTTGGTTACCAGGATGAACCCTTCATAATGACACAACAGGCTAGACAAGTTTTCTATGTCAAAGATCCTTCAAATGAGATGTTTTGTGTTGCGATGCATGGAAAAACCAGCGAACTTGAAGTTACAGACAATCTTAACAATGATCACATTCCTGGTTTTTCATCTGATATCCCAGTTATTTCCGAGGAAATTGATGCTGATGATGTCCATGCATTTCGTCATGATCATAATGAAGGAATATATGTTTGACAGTTAAAGGTGCAAAAGTTATAAGTAATCTAAATTTTTTGTTACAATTTTACTTTGATTATTTGACCAATCTAATATTCATTTTCATTATGTTATTGACTTTCAATTGTAATTTTTATTTTGATTATGGGATTAACTTTCATTTGTAATTTTGATGTTAATTATGTTATTGACTTTCAATTGCTTTTTAAACAAGAACATGGCTGATCAGTCACCTGACCCCAACAAAGTTTACAAAAAGACCACACGTTTGAAGGAATTAACAGTCAGACGGGGCAAAGGTCAACAGACTCACGTTGATGTTGATGTGCGCACGGGCATTGCTAGTGGTGATAACGGGCCCATATTCAGGAGTTACTTGGGTTCCTTGTCCGTGAGCACATATCTATCCTTACCCCTACTTGGGATGATGTTCCGATGCCTCAGCGGAACATGCTATGGCAGGATATTCTGGTAATTAATTTCCTCATTATTATTTGGTATTCATTTAGGTATATTGCAAAATACTAAACTAAAATTTGTTTTTTGTAGGTGACTTTTGATATTCCTAATGTGGAGTCCATCAGGCTGAAGGTCATGTCATCTATGGCTACCATGTTTAGGCAATGGAAGTCTCAACTGACTAAGTACATATATGATAATAATAAAGAAGATGGCAACATTCCTATGCCTACTTATAGGGGCATAGATGAAGAAACATGAGAAAAGTTTTTTCAGATACGTTTGTCTCCTAATTGGCAGGTTAGTTTGGTTAGTTTGAAATGATATTTTCCAGTGTTGAACAATTACTAAATGTTAATTTTGTGTAACAGGCAAAGAGGAATAAGGCAAAGGAATGTCAAGCAAGAAATGATTATCCTCATCTTTTGTCTCGGGGTGGTTATAAAGTATTAGAGGAAAGGATATTGACTCAGAAGCAAAGGATGCGGGAAGAAGCAACTGCAGCAGATCCTTCATTATCCTTTGATGGTCCACCATCCCCACCAAAGAGGCATGAAAAATGGAAGTTAGCAAGGATCAAGAACTCAGGGGAGTTCACATCTTCATCTACTCAGCGTGTTGTTGAAAAAATTGTAAGTTAATTAACATTATTAATTGATGATATTAAGGCAAATTGAAAAATTTGCATGTTTTAATTAAGTTTATTTACTATTTCTTACTTGCAGGATTCTCTAGTTGAGCAGAGCAGTCAGGGCTCATTTGTGCCACAAGGAAGGGATGACATCCTTTCATCTGCCATTGGCAAACCGGAACACCCAGGGCGTGTTCGTGGCATTGGTCAGGGTGTGGGGATTGTTTCATACTTTGGAAAATCTTCACACCATCGATTTCATGAATCCGATATCACCCCACAAACAATAGAGTCCCTCCGGCAAAGTATCACTGCAGAGGTTACTAAATCTTTGAGGGAACAAATTACACAAGAGGTGATGCAGCAATTAGCCCTACATGGGCAGTGTGTAGGAAGTGGCACAGAGGTGATGCAGGCTGTTGGTGTGAGCACCAAATTGAGTTGCTCATCAGATGGAGGGAGCCCTATCAATGCTTCTCAATGTGGGTTGTATGTTGAAGAAAACCCTATTAGATTGGTGGCCACCGGAAGAGTAGTGGGGGGAGGAGCAACCATACATGGTAAACCCATGAGAGATGATGAGGTCAGGGTCACCGTTGACGAGGCACATGACCCGGATGCTCCAGTTCCCTTGCCCACTGAAGAGGTGCAATTGGTAGGCCAAGCTCTTGGTACTTTCATTACATGGCCTAAACACCTTGTTAATGAATTGGGTGCAAAGGTGTGTAATCAAATTTTATTTATTTATTATTTATCATGTTTCTAACAATTTATTTTATTATTAGATCAAAACTCCAAAGAAGAAACTTACACCCAAGAAACCTAGACCACAGCCAGAGCCAAGTGAAGATCCTATGCAAAGCTTGATGGAGTTGGCCAATACGATTAGGAGTAAACCTTTGGATCTCTATTGGGATCCAAAAATATTTGGTAGAGCCAATAACATGCCTCTGTACATTTACATGTCAGATTGCATGGAGATGTATGCATGCATGGACGAGATGAACCTAACTCACATGTAATTTTGGATCTTATAAGTACTTTAACTATTAATTAAATATGTTGGTTTTCAAATTTATTACAGTTTCTAACATGAATTTCAATATGATTCAGGTATTTGAATAATGTATCGATTGAAATGGGCAACAACGATGTGTATGGATTCCTTGAGCCACAATCGATATTGGGCTTGGCAGATAATTCAGCTGATGCCAAGTCATATATCATGGATTGGATTGGCCAATCGAAAAAGAGAATGTACCTTGCACCATACCTTCATAAGTAAGTATAATTAGTATTGATATACTAAAATTTAAAATGCGGTGTTATAACAGTATTTTATTTTATATGTAGTGGCCATTGGCAACTTTTTGTGCTTTGCCCAATGGATCATCTGGCGGTCTTCTTCTGCTCCTTGCACAAACCTCTCCCTCCGAAGTTGAAGAAAGTGCTTGAAGGGTATGTAAATGTTTTATAATTGTTATCTTTCATTTGACTTATATTTAATTATTATAACATGACATTAATGTATAATTTATTTTACCAGTATTCATGTTGCACATCATATGCTCACAAGCAATAATCGGTCAAGACCAAGACTTGATTTTGTAATAACAAAGGTAAAAAAATTTCTCTTAGGAAACTGGCAATACAACATTATGTCACTTGACTTCTAATACAATTAAGGTGTTATGATAAATCATTCTATTCTTTGTAGGCTAATAAACAAACGCATCGCCCGCAATGTGGTTTATATGTCATGCAGTGGATGGAAAACATAATTCGGATGGGCATAACAAAAAATTGGACAGAGGTACATACATTTAACCTATATCATTTTCATAATTTAATTAATGATACATGTTATTAATAATTATTCATTCCTTTCCAGACATTTAGTGACTCAATGTCATTTGCCGAAGAAGCCATCGACTACACTCACAAGCAATGGGTGACATTTTTGGTCTATTGTAATAAGCAACAAAACACAGTTGATTCTTTTGATGATGATAATTAGAAATTTAGATGTTAATTTTATGAATTTATTAATTGTTAGTAGTAGGATTAGAATGATATACTCATTTCATTGAGTTTTAGTTGTGTACAGTCTTATTCATTTTAATTGATTACATTCATTTTAGTTTATTACAATTTTGTTATTTAGAATAGTTTCTAAGTTAAAGTATAACTTTAGGTTTATTTTGAAGTTTCAATTATGAACCATTTTATTTATTCTCAATTGTGAAATTATTGGGTTGTATATGTATGGACTGTTTGTTAAAACAGGTACAATAAATTTGGGAAAAACGTTAAAACAAACAGAATATTAAAAAAAAATTAGCAGACTACGACGGTTTTAACGAGAACCGTCCTAGTGTGTAGTTACAGACTACGACGGTTCTCACTATAACCGTCGTAGTCTGTGGTCTGTAATTCCATTATTACACTACACACTACGATGGTTTAATTGAGAACCGTCCTAGTGTGTAGTTACAGACTATGACGGTTCTCACTATAACCGTCGTAGTCTGTGGTCTGTAATTCCATTATTACACTACACACTACGACGGTTTAATTGAGAATTGTCGTAGTGTGTAGTTACAGATTACGACGGTTCTCACTATAACCGTCGTAGTCTGTAGTCTGTAATTCCATTATTACACTACAGACTACGACGGTTTAATTGAGAACCGTCATAGTCTGTAATTACACACTACGACAGTTTTAGTGAACCGTCGTAGTATGTAAAAATAGACTACGACACCGGAATCAATGACAGTTCTGGAACCGTTGTAGTGTGTAAACCGTCATAGTATGCTTAAAGTGTACTAGTGAATGCAATGAAGTTTTACTCCTAGAAAAATCTGATACCCAGATTGATGTATTTCATCTTTTAATTTTTTCCCATATCTTTAAGCAGTTGGGAGATGAATTAAAGACAAATTTTGATATGTTATTATCAATGTTTAAAATTATTTTGAGATGAAATATTATATTCCATATTTATATAGAGACACAGAATGATCCGTCGATTAATAAAATTATTATCTAACTTTTATTTTAAAAGCACAGAAGTTTTGATCCGTCTCTACCTTTTTAAATTTCAACAATCTTTTTTTTGTTAGACGCAAAATGAATCCCCGTTTATTTTTGTTAGATATAAAATGAATCCTATCTATATTCCAACTCTATTTCAAACTTTTTTTTTTTAATAGTGCTTTAATTTATAGTAGCAATTTATACCGTGATCGGATAAATACTCTATTATTATTATTATTATTATTATTATTATTATTATTATTATTTATATATATATATATAAAAGTTAGTCTGGGAGTCGATTAGGTGTGGAGAAGAATGTATTAGCACCTCAAAACGTCACAAGAATAATTTTTTAATTGAGTGTACAAATATAAATCATGACTCTGAAAAATAAGACTTAGATATTTTTTAGTAGAAAATACGTTATCTTTTTAGTTATGAAAAGATTAATTTAATTGAATGATGAATGAATTACTAAAGCGTTGGACCTTAAATGATTTGAAGTGATAATTTATTTAAAAATATATAATTTTTTTTTAAATAGAATTCAATTATTGGAAAGAGAAAAATTATCAAGGCATTGGACCTTAAGAGATTTTAGGATTACTTGAGAAAAAATATTATAGAATTTACAACAGCAATCGAGTATAACACTCAACATAATGTTCATTATTCTAACACACAACTTTAAAAGAATTTTCAATCTGATAATATATTTGTGAAAATTCAATATGAAAAACGTGACAAATTTAATGAGCCAATCGAGTATGACACATAATGTTGCGTTTATTAAGTTTGTACACAGCCTTAACAAGTCAATTAGATATAACATCTAATATGACAATATATCTATGAATTTAGAAATAATTTTATAGAATAACGAACATTTTTCCTTCTATTTTTTTTTTTAAAAGTTGAGAAGATAATTAGTAATGCAAAGAAATTAATATAAAAATTGCGACAAATTTAATGCTATTAATCAAGTATGACACTCATTAATTATTGTATTTATTAATTTGGTGCACAACTTTAAACAAATGGTTAATCAGACACTACATTTTGACAATATTTTTATAATTTCAGATTATGGATATGACTAAATAAATAAAATTTTAATTTTTAAATTATTTATAATTTTTATTTTTGTTCCACCTCTTCTCATGTTTAAGCACCACCGACGAAAGCTTCCTACTTTGCCGGCGAGTCTCCACAATAGCACAACCCTACAACAAAATAAGAATAAACTTCAATAAGAAGGTGCATCTAAACTCACAGTTGTCAAAATAAGAAAATTGTGAATGTATTAAGAAAAAAAGTCATTTAGATAAATTTTTTATTGAAATAGGTCTAGTTAGAAAGTTAATATATTAGGAAGTTTCTTTTTAAGTAATGACGTCGGATTTGTAATATGTACACTAAGTAAAAGCCCTGAGCTTGTTGTGTCTTCAATAAGGAGGTGATAAGTAGTCCAATGACATATGAAGACGCCGAGAGCTACACACTTTTCAAAGTGTAGGCGCAATTTTAAAGCATGTTCAACATGAAGTGACATGTGTTACAATCATGTTGAACGCGCTTGCGGCAAAATATGTTTGACTTGGTTGTGATAAATGTCATTTCCACCATGAATGCACTAGTGATAAGGTACATTTTACTTTTTTGGGCCACGTTGTCTTTATTGGTTTTATGGGCATGCAACATGGGGACGACATGTAGCCTAGTCAAGTTGAACATGCTTGCTATAAGGTGCTTTCAACCTGATTGAGCCATATGTTGTTCCCAGGTTAAATGCGCTTTCCTAGGTTAAATGCGTTGGTGCCCCGCTCCTCCGCGCCCGCCAGTTCTCGTTGTATATAAAGGGATGATGGTAAATTTTTTTAAATGCATTGTACTTTTTACACATTCTTCTTATTTTCACTTTCCCTCCCCCCTTTGACTCTCCTTTCCAAGTTCCTTTTTGAATTTTATTCTCCCTTTCAACCTCTCTCTCGACTTTCACTATCTGTTAATTTCACTTTCACTCTCCTTCACTTTCACTCTTTTTTTTTAAATGCCTATTGACTTTCAATTTCCATAAATCAAGTATAAATTTCTCCTCTAAATTACATGTAAATTTCTCCACTATCATGATACAAGTATATTTTATTTCAAAATTTGAAATTATTAGTTTTGCTATTACAAGAAACCCATTAAAAATAGGTAACAATAATAATAGAAATTCAATTTTTTAGTAAAAATATCTCTTAGAGGTGGTTAATAATTGTGATGTAAGAAATCCAAGCGATATAGTTAATTATATCAATAAAAATTAATTTTGTGAGTGTTAGAAACTTATTAAATCGAATTTGTAGGTGGTAGTAATTTAAAAATTCCGAGTGTATTAATTTATTATTGATAGCTTATAAATATTCGAAAATTTGAAAATGTGTTTAAATAGATGTATTGTTAGAAAAAATAGTAATTAAAATAATTAATTTATGAAAAAATGATTTATTATTAATTTATTAATGTAAAAATTTATTATGTAAATTTGGTAATTGTAACACGATCTCCAGGGGACCACGTGGTTGAAGGTGTCAGACTCGCGGTACGACCCCTTAAGGTTTTGCCACGTGGTTGAAGGCTCCTGACTTGTGGCATGACCCCCTAGGGTCCACTGTCTGAAGGCACCAGCCATACGACGAGACCTTATGAGATTTTTCCACATAGCCGAAAGTGTCGGGTGTGTTAAGCAAACCCCTAAGGTTCATTGTCTACATGATTGAAGGCGCCAGCCATGTGGCGCGGCTCCTAAGGTTTTGCCACGTGGCTTAAGGTGCTAAGAATGTGGCACAGCCCCCTGCGATTATATCATGTGATTGAAAGTGTCATGCTTAGACTGTTACCCTTTGGGCCACGTGTTTGAAGCCGCAAATCTCATGGCATGACCACTTCTGACTTTAAACAATACACGTCTCACGGTCTGCTTTTAACAAAGCGAATACACATAACTTCTAACGCTTTTGTCCATACAAATCTTGTCTATAATAAATTTCAAACTCATTCCAAATTCGTAATTTCTTTAAAGACATTATTCTTGTACATTTGCCGGAAAAAAAAACTGACATGAATAAAAGAAAATGTATTCTGTCTTAATGATATTATCTTATACGACACCAATAATAAGCGTGACTGAACAAATAGAGAGCGGAATTAAGCATGAGTGAAAAAATAGAGAGAGAAATTAGGTACCTTGATGGACTTGCTACTAGCGTCGTGATTCATGCCTATTTTTCTGAAAAGAAAAAACTGTCTGATTCTACTTTTTTTCCTTTACTTCTAGTACCTTTCTCCACCTGCTCCCGTGGTGGTGATTTTTGTGTTTTATCGTTAGAGACTTGGGAGTAACCACTAATTATTACTCAATTAAAATTAATCACTACTCAATTAAAACTTATTAGGCAAAAGAACTAAAATGGGTTTATTCATTAAGATTTTACAGAAATGAGTCCAATTAGAAACTATATATTAAAATGGGTCAGTTTAGGTGAAGTTGTCGGCTGGACCAATGACTATTAAAATGAAGTCGTCAGCTTAAACAACGACTCCATTATGACTAAGTCATGTGGTAGTTGGATGGCTAGACAGTTCATTCTACACAAGAAAAAGTTGTCACTCACTATGACGACTTCATGCAAGTCATTGTATGGTTAAATTACTCAACAAATAATTAAGTTACGTATTATTTTGAGCTTAAAAACAATGAAGTCTTCCTAATTTTAACGGCTTTTTTGTTAAATAATTGTAATTATTGATGTAATATTTTAAAAAAAACCAACATGTATACGAGGATAAATAAAGCACAACCTAAGTTATAATTAAATTTTAAAGGTAAAAATGACCGCATTATGTAATGCAATGCAATATTGCAATATATTTAGAGAGAAATCAGGTGTTTGGCTTAAATGTGCCCTTCATTCATCCATCCTTCTCTCTACACATACTATTGAGCGGCTTGCTAAAGCTGCAAAAGAGAAACATGCTATGAGTCATTAATTGGGTTGAACTTGTTACCTGACCTAAAGACTTCATAATGGGCATTACGAATTCATGTAGCTGCACACCAAATTAAGGTTATTGTAGTTTCAACAACTTCTACTAAAATAATACTCGAGCTGCAATTAATTTTAAACTCACACCAATACGATAATAAGTTTTTAGGAAATACACACTTAAACATCTACCCAGCTTATTAATTTTCTTCTTCCCTTTTATTTTTTCGTCGTCAAACTCTTCCCCTCCTAGTTTTTCTGTTATCTGCTCTCTTATTTAAACATGCCGCCTTAAAATGGTTATATTTCATGTATATCTATATGATGATATTATAATTAAAAATATTTTTCAATTTATGAAGATTTAGATTTTAGTAAAGATTAAAAATATATTTAATTAATCTTTAAAAAAGAAATTAGAGATTAGAAATGTAAATGAACTAAATAATTCTTTAAATATTAAAGCTGAATTCTTTGAAGTAATTTTGTTTATTTACACAAACAAACAAATTAATCGCGTATGTCCAAAAGTTTTCATTGTGCTAAACTATGAAACATATATTGACATATTGGAGCTGATGATTTGGATTGTTTTCTTGCATTTCACTTAAATATGCTAGCTAGTAGACTCACATAGAATTTGTTGACTCTTCATTTTGTTTTGTTAAAATTAAAGCGTCGCCATCGTGAATCTAGAACCTTTAACATAACTCAACCTCAATTCTCTTTTATCCCTAAAGCGTGTGCTAATGTCAAACTTAGAATATGCTTAACTTCTAAGGTTTTCAAGCGTGACAATGTTTTTATGAACCAAGAAAAGCAATTTAAGGTTGCAGAGTTCAAATTAATTAGTTTCACTTTTTTATGAAAAGTGTGAACAATTGGCAAGCTGACATGTTATGCAACAAATCGTTATCATGAAGATCTATCATAAATATTAGAGGACCTACTTTTGGGGCGTGATTATACCCACGTACTGTCTACGTTATTCTGACTGTGTGCACGTGTTAGTCAAAATATTCATGTTTGTATAATCTTGTTCCACGATTCTGTTTGTTACTTTTTAAAACCTTTTGATTACCTTGAATTCCAAGTTGTTTCAAGCTCCTACTAAAATGGTGAGAGGTTTGGGAGTTATAATAAACTTCCTTCTATTCATTGTGTACGTATCTCAAGGTATATTGAGATCCAGGAAGAAAATAAATAATATCTTATGTGATGTTGACTTTGATGGTCTAAAAGATCTTCGATTATATCAAATTTTCTTTATTCAGTTTATCTTCAACTGATTTTTACACGAGATAAGTTTTTAACAAGAAATTTCAACTTATAGTTTTTATGACAAAATAGTTAATCTTATAGAAAATTGAAATAGTGTAATTAATAAGTCACATAAATGTATATGTCACTCACATTTAATGTTTGTAGTATTCCTTCTAAGGGCACATCACTATATAAAGATTTAATGCAATAGCCTAATAGGGTATGAGGTCTTCGAGAGCAGGGAGCATCATATGTAAAGGTCAGAATATAAATAGAAACTGATCTATCTGAATTGGTCCATTGAATAATTTATAATTTTCTATGCATTCAGTTTCTTCATATTATTATTTTTTATTATTTTTTTAACTCCTCGAGGCAATGCTTAAATCTTAGAAGTAGAAGCATTAAAAAGTATCCATGTTTAATAATGTAATTATACTTTTAACAATTTTTTTAACTCCTCGAGGCAATGCTTAAATCTTAGAAGTAGAAGCATTAAAAAGTATCCATGTTTAATAATGTAATTATACTTTTCACTTAATAATTTCTCTTAGTCAGTGCAATATCAAACATCACGGACCAGATCATTTCCTTTAAAATCATTTTGGGGTTCTGCCTCTGAGTTAGCAAATATACAATTTTGTGTTTATAGGATAAAACAACTTTTCATTCCGAGTTTGGAAACTCTGCATGTAAGAAAATCCAACAAATCAACACTTCTACTAATATGAAAATTGTTCCAAAACTTGGGAAAACACTTTTTTCTTTAGTCTCATTTTTCCTTTTCAAACCAGTTATAGTATATATATATATATATATATATATATATATATATATATATATATATATATATATCTTTCAACACCATTAAATAGTAGCACTAAACCATTTATAAACATCAAATGGCAAAAAAAAAAAAAAAAAGTCCAAAACAATTGAAAAATATTCAACCTAAGAGAACCCTTATATTTGAGTAATTATGTTGGAGTTGAGTCCTACTATAATTCCCAAAAATACAAACTCTCATCTTTATTATTATTATTATTATTCTCATTATAGAAGATGTGTATATTTTATTCTCGGACATGATATTATGAAGATATAATTTTTGGAAATACAATTTTATACATTCAAACACACCCTATAATAATAACAATAAATTTTCATTAAGTATGTTTTAATAAGTCATCTCACAAGTTCACAAGATGTACATTATACTCCTGAAATTGAAAGTGGCGTATTTTTATTTTTTTTTTAGGGGTGAAAAACTGGTAGATTTAAAAGCTTGTGTCTTTATCATTGCCCAATATTCTCAAATGGGCTGAGCCATACCCAATTCATTTGTTGCAAATGCTATTCACACTCCCCTTTGAAATTTTTTCCCCACAATACCACGTTCTAGTGCACTCCCCTTTTACTTGGCCGTCTTGGAGTACCAGATTCTGCTAAGTTGTGTGTGTGGCAATTTCAGCTTGTAGAATGAGGATTTCTAGAAAGAAAATAATTGAACATGGAGAATTGGTGGTTTTGTGAATCGGGGTTTTGCTTGGATGAGAGGATTGCTATAAACCATCATAAATTGAGGAAAAGAGGAAGAAACCAAAATAGCCTTTTATATATATTCTTTCTTTAAGAAATCAATTTTATATTTTCTTGCTTCAATTTCATTGTTAGTGGTAATGTAATATTATACTCGTTCCAATTTTCTTCTCAATGTAAGATGGTAGTCAAATGGAGCTTTAAAATTGAGACACATAATCCATATTTTAGGAATCAGTCAATCACTTTAATTATCTCTTATCCTTTTTTTTCTATTCATTTTGTTATTTCCATCCATGTCTGCTTTGTTGGATTTACAATCTTCACTGTGAAGGGTTTTTTCTTTTTGTCACTTTGCTTCTTTGATTAACGAGGGTGGTGTTGAGCAGTTGTGGAGATTAAGAAGAGGAAGAACATCTCCAAAAAAAATAGAAAATAAAAATGTCTGAGAAAGAAAATAATATTTTTCATTCAACTCTATCTCAATTACTAAAATTCTACTAGCCATCCTTAAATGAATTGGAATATGACTTTATCTAAATCAATTAATAGCTAATAATTATATATGATTTTATTTTATATTTTAAAAATTAAAAAATATAACTAAAAGAACTTAAAACGATACGGTATCAGCACTGTAATAAATATATATATATATTTTTTATCTAATTGACTCGTAAAAATTTATCTAAGAGATTAACCTTACATCGACTAACTAGGAAAATTATCTTCACATTAACTTTATTTATATTTTTATTCAATTAGTTACTTATGATAAAGTAAAAATCTTTTGCCGTTGAATAAGCCGGTCCTTTGTCATAAAAATAATAGCTTTGTCTTATTGTTAAATTTATCCATTTGATGGGGAAAAAAAAAGTTAAAACGAAGCGTTTTTATCCTTTTGATAGTTATGATCCCAAATAATTAATGTGTGGCTCAAAGTTGTGTATTTCACAAAATACAACAATGCCGGCCAAATTTTGTATTCATAAACAAACGTTTGAGAAGTAAGATCATACTAAAATACATTAATATATGAACCCAAATTAACTCACACAAAATACAAAATAATAGAAATAATAAGGTGCAGAAAATTTGGCTTCATGGCTTTCAATTGGGTTACAAGAATTTCATGATCATGCATGAATTTTTAGCTTTTAGTGATATTTATCACTATTGACAAAAATTATTGTAGTTATCGCTCATTCTATATTTCAAAGTAGGCACTGAAGGGACTCACTGAAACTAATATACAATTATAAAATCTAAAATAGACTTATCATGACAGTTTGGAATTCAATTAAATAAGCAAAAATATATGAAAACTTGAAATTCAATCTCACAATTTCAATGTTAAGTCTTCCATATATGAAAGTGTTCAAGACAAAAAAAATTGAACTAGCATATTTCCCACTTGAAGATATGGCTAGGTTGCATGATAGTCTTCATATCCAAACTCTTCTTTTATGTTATGCAACTGGAACCATCTTCATGCTCCAAATGACCCTTCTTGCAAATTCACTATCATTTAAGTACCCCAACTTTACAAATGATGATGTTAAGTGGGAAGGTGATGCTACTATTCTAAAAGGAGCCATCCAAATCACATCCAACACCATGGACCAAAACAACAATTACAGTGTTGGGAGAGTCACAAGCTATGAACAGATGCTCCTCTGGGATATGAACTCTGGAAAGCTTGCAGATTTCACTACTGAATTTTCCTTTGTTGTTTTTGCAGATAAGAGTTACTATGGAGATGGAATGACATTCTTCCTAGCTGATCCTAATCTCCAACTTCTGAATGATATCAAAGAAGGAGGTGGTCTTGGCCTTGTGGATGGAAACCAAGTGCTGAATTCAACTCAACACTCGTTTGTGGCAGTGGAATTTGACACCTTCCACAATGAATGGGACCCTCAAGGTGGCACTCATGTAGGCTTGAATTTCAACTCTATGAGGTCTAACATAACTACACAATGGTTGACGAATATTCAAACATGGAATGTTTATAATTGCAGCATTGAGTACAATTCTAGCACTCTTAATTTGAGTGTTTCATTCACTATGTACAGTGGTGGTAAACCAATTGAAGGAAACATATCACACAAGGTTGATCTGAGAGATTACTTGCCAGGGAGGGTTATTATTGGTTTCTCTGCTGCAACAGGAAGATTGTATGAGGTGCATACACTGAAATGGTGGTCATTTAGTTCAAGTCTACAAGAACCACCAAATTCAAATCCTGTTTCTAAAAAAGAAAACAAGATAGAATTGCGGGTGGGGCTTGGAATTGGTGGAGGCCTGGTTGTGACTTTGTTAGCTGTAGTTTTTGGATTATTGTGGAAGAGGAGTAGGGGGAAAAAAGAAGAGTTAGTTTTTGATTTCAACAAGGGTGATGAGTTCCCAAAGGACACTGGACCTAAGAGCTTTACCTATAATGAACTAGCAAGGGCTACAAATAAATTTGCAGAGTCAGAGAAGCTGGGACAAGGTGGTTTTGGTGGTGTGTATAAAGGTTATTTGAAAGACTTAAAGTCCTATGTTGCTATCAAGAAGATATCAAGAGAATCTAGACAGGGAATGAAGGAATATGTGACTGAAGTGAAAGTCATAAGCCAATTGAGACACAGGAATTTAGTACAACTTATTGGTTGGTGTCATAGGAAGAATGACTTTCTACTCGTATATGAATTCATGCCAAATGGAAGCTTAGATTCTCATCTATATGGTGTGAAATGCTTCTTAACATGGACAGTGAGGTATAATATAGCTTTAGGCTTGGCTTCAGCATTGCTTTACTTGCAAGAAGAGTGGGAGCAGTGTGTGATTCACAGGGACATTAAATCAAGCAACATAATGTTGGACTCAAGTTTCAATGCCAAACTTGGTGATTTTGGTTTGGCTAGGCTGGTGGATCATGAAAAGGGGTCACAAACCACACGAATAGCAGGGACTAGGGGCTATATTGCCCCTGAATATTTCACTTCAGGAAAGGCTACTAAGGAATCTGATATATACAGTCTTGGAGTTGTGTTATTGGAGATAGCAAGTGGAAGAAAACCAGTTGAGCTTGAAGCTGAGGAGGATCAAATAACTGTAGTTGAGTGGGCTTGGAAGCTCTATGGATTGGGAAGGTTCCTTGATGCAGCTGACCCAAAGTTATGTGGAAAATTTGATGAGAAGCAAATGGAACGTTTAGTGGTTGTTGGACTTTGGTGTGTTCATCCAGATTATTCATTCAGGCCTTCTATAAGGCAAGTGATTCAGGTGCTTAAATTTGAGTCTCCTTTACCAATTCTCCCAGAAATGATGCCTGTGCCAACCTACCTTCCTCCAACAATTAAAGCACTTTTCTCTTCAATGTCATCTTCCTTTTGGGGTGGTAGAACCTCAAGTAGGTACACAATGTCATAATCATTAGAGAATTTTGATATATAAAAGCAAATGTTTTAGTAGTGAAATCTAACACTGATATATTACTCTCTATAGCTGACAGTGCTCATCAATTCAAAGTGGTTATGTGATGTATGTAATTCCATTTTAGCAAGTGTAAAACAGTAAAACTATTGCAGTAGCTAACAAGGCGAGTACATTCTATTTCTTACTTCAGATTAAATGCTTGACATCATTTAATGTTCAGCAAGCAAATATCTTCTATGTTCAAATCTCATCACTAACCAAGACACGTAGTAGTTTTGTATCATGAAACTGATTAAATGTATGCTTGCAAACAATTTTTATTTTAAATAATGAGTTTCTCACATCAACGAGCTTTATTATTTTTTAATTTTTTTAGATGAATAAGTCACCAGTTACATTCTACAAATAACTATTAGTTAGTCAATCAAAATAATTTCTTTATTTTAAACATTTCAAGTTTTATTTCTTTTTCTATTTCTTTAATACTATTGACAATATTTTAAATCTTGCAATATTTTTTACTTTTTACTGTTACTATTATTTGTCTTAAAAATATTTATAATAATAGTGATTAAAATAAGAAGGCGTGATAATCAAAGGAATACATATAATAATTTAATGATGAAAATCACGTATATTTTTTAATAGATATTATAATCATAATCAACAAATCACACTCCTCTATGAGTATATCTTACTTTTATTAATGGTTGAACAAGCGCACTCAAAACTAAATATATATCATTAATAGCTTTATAATTAATTAGGGCTAAAATTTTTTAAAATTAAAAACATTTAAAAGTAACCTTTTATATATATATATATATTTAATAACAAATTGTGTTATTTTCTTCCTCATATAAAGAACAGAGATAGTAATTTACTAAGACATTAAAATTATATTGTTCGTTCTGGTGTTTAAATGATCAAGAAATTTTGCAAAATGATATAAAATCTTTTAGTAACGAAATGTATTATTGAATTATACTAAAAAGATTAAATTTTAAATTGGTATTTTAATATAAAGACCATCCAGAATTTGTCTAAATTAACTTAGATTATAATTAGAAAAACACTAGATCGATAATTTTAATTTTTTCAAATACACCGAGGAAATAGTAATAAGTTGAGCGGTAAAGATTAAAATATTACATAAAAATAAATATGTATCTGAATTAATTTTTAAATTTTGTTCAGAATAACGTGAAGGTTAAAAAATAATAATTTAAATACAGAAATGTGATAAATAATTTTATAAATTTAAAGAATAAAGATAAAAATTAATTACGGAAAGAGAAATTCCCTTTAGATCATAAGTCGAAAAATATTAGATCATAAATCTAATATTTTAAAAAGTTGTTTGTTTGAACTTAATTTATCAAAAAAGCTTTTATTTAACTAAATAAGTGATTATTTGATAAACAGCAGAATGATTTTCTTATTTTGAAAAAGTATAAATCTGGGTTTCTTAAAGCAGAGACAATTTAGAAAATTCATCAAAATTTTTGAAGAAATATGTTTAAAGAAATGACACTGACTTCTCACCTGCCAGACTGACTTTGTGTTCGCCGTTTCCTGTTGGTTTATTGTACATTTCAAGAGAAATGTCAGCAACTGACTTGGTCAACAATACTGTATAATATCAGAAGCTTCACCTTCAATTACTTGATAAATTCTTCCTCTCACAGCTATATTGACACGATCAACAAAATTAAAACTTGATCCATTGAAAATTAAAAAGACTGAATAAGTAAACATTGGCGGCCAAAGAAGCATGCAACTTGATTTAAGTTCTGCAAATTCCACCAGAAAGAAAAAGCCATTAAGAATTTAATGCATGCCCAGATATCAAATCTTAATTTCCTTAATCACTTCTTAGTGATGTTGTTGTTATCCATTTTCTTCCTCTTTTTCATCCCATATGCTTCTCCTCTAAATTTTACCTTCCCCAGTTTCGATCCTAATAGCAACAAGGGCATACATTATGAGAATTCAAATCCTGTAGGAAACACTATCCAACTCACAACAAACCAAGTGGACAAGAGCATGGTTGATAGTGTTGGTCGAGCCATATATGAGGAACATTTGTATCTGTGGAACAAAACAACAAGGAATCTCACAGATTTCACAACCCATTTCTCTTTTGTCATACAACCATCTTCAGATAGTCAAACAGAATGGGGAGATGGGATTGCATTTTTCCTTGGACCTGCTGATTTAAAAAGACCAAATGCCACAAGAGGAGGTGCTATGGGTCTCACACGTGATGATCAACCAACAAATTCCACTGACTATCCATTTGTTGCTGTGGAGTTTGATACCTACTGGAACGATGGCTGGGATCCAAGGTACAATAGAAGTGAACATGTTGGAATCGACATCAACTCTGTGAAATCAAATGCTACTACAGCATGGATGGCTGATATCAAGAATGGGAAAACCAATGAGGCTTCGATAAGTTACAATTCTAGTTCATTTAATTTGAGTGTTGTGTTCAAAGGTTTTATCAATGATACCATTCAGTGGCAGCATCTATCTTTCATACTTGATCTGAGACTTTATTTACCAGAATTTGTCACTGTTGGCTTCTCAGCTGCCACAGGAAGTGCAACGGCTATACATTACCTCAATTCATGGAATTTTAGTTCAACTTTGGAGCAAGAAAAAATACAAAACGGATCAGACCCAGTTGCAAGGCCTCCAACCCCCAATATAGCTCTGACTCCCAGTCAGAAGAAAAGGGACAACACAGGCTTAGCAGTGGGGTTAGGTGTGGGTGGATTTGTTTTGATTAGTGGGTTGGGTTTGATTTCATTTTGCTTGTGGAAGAAAAGAAGTGAAGAGGAAGATAAGGAGTTCGAAGAGTATATGGGTGAGGATTTTGGAAGGGGGACAGGACCCAGGAAATATTCATATGGTGAATTAGCACAAGCTGCTAATGGTTTCAAAGAAGAGTACAAGCTTGGACAGGGAGGATTCGGAGATGTTTATAGGGGCTACCTTAAAGAATTGAAGTCTCATGTCGCTATTAAGAGGGTGTCAGAAGATTCTGATCAAGGAATCAAGGAATTTGCATCAGAAGTAAGAACTATTAGCCGGTTAAGGCATCGGAATCTCGTGCAGTTGACTGGTTGGTGTCATGATAGGAAAAAGCTCTTGCTTGTGTATGAGTACATGCCAAATGGAAGCTTAGATATTCATCTTTTCAAGAAGCAAAGCTTGTTGCAATGGGCAGTGAGATATAACATAGCCAGAGGCTTGGCCTCTGCATTGCTATACTTGCACGAGGAATGGGAACAATGTGTTGTGCATAGAGACATCAAATCAAGCAACATTATGCTTGATTCAGAGTTTAATGCCAAACTTGGGGATTTTGGTTTAGCAAGGTTTGTAGACCATGCAAAAAGTGCACAGACTACAGCTATAGCTGGGACTTGGGGTTACATGGCTCCAGAATGTGCAACCACTGGCAGGGCTAATAAGGAATCAGATGTGTACAGTTTTGGAGTTGTTGCTTTGGAGATAGCCTGTGGAAGAAAACCTATAAACCATAAGGCTCAAGAAAATGAAGTAAATATGGTGCAGTGGGTGTGGGGACTCTATGGAGAAGGTAGAATTCTTGAGGCAGCAGATCCAAGACTATGTGGGGATTTTGAGGAGGACCAAATCAAATGCTTGATGATCGTTGGTCTTTGGTGTGCTCACCCTGATCACAATAGTAGGCCTTCAATAAGGCAAGCAATGCAAGTGCTTAACTTCGAAGCTCCTTTGCCTAATCTTCCATCAAGTTTGCCTGTTCCTACATATCTTGAGCACACCCTTCACTCATCCATAGCTGCCGCATTCAGCATAACTGCCTCAGAGCTAGGCCAAAACCAGATCACCAGTTCCACTTCAAACACATACTCATCTGGGTTCACCACAACTTCTGATGATGCCAGTTCTCCCTCTGTGTCTCTTTTGTACTCGCGGTGAAATTGATTTCATCTGAATGCTTGTTTGTGTTTTTTTTTTTTTTTTCCTTTTTTCTGATGAATATATTTACTCCTCTTTTTGTTCTTTGTAATAATCAGACTTCTGTAAAATCAGATTTTGTCATTTGTATATTTGAATATGAAAAAGTAATTTGATGTTGTGGCTAGTTGTTCACATTAGGTCCCACGCACATTGCTTGAAACAATTGTGACAGATGTTCATGGTTGGTAGAACTATTACCATATTTTTGAAACACTCATAACGGCATGTCTTCAAATTGCAGTTACCTTTTTTCTAACATTCGATTTCCAGGATGACTTTCTTGCATTTATTGGTATGATTTTTTCAAATGTTAACAAAGTAAAAGATTCAACTTAATGCACAAACAAGAACCTCCACGCGCTATGTTAACTTCATCCAGTCGGTCACAACTTCTATATTCTTGTTCAATAGGATTCCCCTGTCATCCTTTCACTGTAAACCATTCCCGTATGCAATCAACACCCTTAATTTTGTTTTTATTTATTTATTTATTTATTTTTATAAAAAAAAAAGTCTTCAATGCCAGCGTGATGTATATCGTGAGTGCGAGAACGAGAATATTTTCACGTGATTTTAGCATTCCTCCAATAATAAGTATTAAAGTTATTAAGTATAATATCAGTGTAATTAAGGTAACTGAATTATAAAGTTATGAGATTTAATTCAAATTAATAAAAGTAATTAAGATTTCCTAAGATTCAGATTTCACCACTACTTATTATAATAATATCTCTATTATTTAGTTTACTTAATTGAATGAAATTAAATCATATCATTGTATTTATGCTTTTAAGAATCAAATACACCAACTCGATTAATCAATCTCTTAAAATTAAACTAAGTCAATTAGGGTTTAAGTTCTATGAATCCTCAATAAATTCACACTACCTTCTATTCTTATCCCTAAGGTATAGCTAAGTAATAGTTATTTCCCCAATATTACATAAGTTTCTTTTCTCAAAAGTTTCCTTAGGTTTAAATTCAATTCGTGGTTAATTAATAAAAAGTCATTAAGATTAGAAGAAAGAACTTGTAATCATATAAAGTGAATAACAACGAGATCTTTATAGAACAAAATGGGTCATATTGTTTCCCCAATCAAACAAGAATTTAGTTCGTGATAGACAAGAAATTCATGATAAAAGAATTATGAGAAAGAGAAAAGTACAAAGAAGATAGGCTCTTAGGATGAGGGGTTAGTGATTGATATGTTATTACTTTGATCATTTTCTCTATATTTATTATATCATATTAGAGCATAATTAATGGTAAATTAACATGTTTAAGTGCATTTATGAGTTATGACTCAATTGGACCTAAAGTGCAGATGTTGTAATTAATTCACTATAATTTTTTGTTTTGACCAGTCTCAGTAAATCAAGCATAACTTTAGCTGCAGAACTCCATTTGAGTTCCATTAGGTGTCATTTTAAAGAGGACTTAGAGAGGTACAAAAGCTATGCAGACATCAAGAGCTAATTCGGACCATATCTAAGGTGAATTTAAGCATGAAGTTGACGTTTGGTTGCTGTAAGAAAATTTCAGCGAAAAGACTTTAGTTTAGGCCCATTTAATTACATGTATAATTGAACCGTTTATTTTTGCTGTGAGTGGGATTCAAAGGGGTGCTTCTGACTAACACATGACATGCACCCTTTAAATAGCTGAAAACAAATTCAGATTGCACTTCACTTCACATTTTAATTGAATTTCGTTTTTCCAGCATTGGGTGCATTTCTTTTCCTATTCAATTGCTCTGCTAGGATTTTACATTTCTCTTCTTCTTTTGAGTTTTCAATTTCCAATATGCATTTCCGTTTACTACTTTGTTTAATTACAATTATGACTAGCTAAATTAATCAATCAATTTGATCTCAATAGATGCCTCAATTTCCTTAGGTTCTCCATTTTCAATTGCATGAGCACTTTGTTTTAGATTCTGCAATTTCGATTTCAATTTATCGGTTGATGTTTTGGATTGAGTTTACGGTTATTCTGGTGTTGTTGATCAATAACACATGCAGGGAACTAATTTTATGATTCGAAATTGTAAAATACAAATACACAAGAAGGGGTTAAATTGTGTTAATTAAATTTTTTTATCAAACGATGCGTTTGCGTCTGTTGTTTTTAAAACTTGATCAGAAGCAAGATTTTTTTCTTCTTAAGATTGATTTTATTACCAGACTATTCAAGTTATTATCCCCCAGTTGGTTAATAGATAAAACAATAAAGAAGACAATAATATTTTTATACTGGTTCGCCTGATCAAGACTACATCCAGTTCCTCAGCAACACACTAAGGTTCCACTAAAAGTATTCTTTGAACCCAGCCACTCCTGGCTAACAATACATATATTCTTTGAACACAATCTTCTCAGGCTAAAGTGGTATTCTTTGTCCCCAGCCTCCATAGGCTAAACCCATGTATTTTTTGAACACAGCCTCCTCAGGCTAACCAATGTATTCTTTCAACACTTAGCATCCTCAGGCTAACAAAGGTATTATTTGGACTTCAGCCTTCTCAGGCTAGACTCACGGTATTCTTTGGACTACCAGGCTCCGCAGGCTTGATGCAAGCTATTCTTTAAACACTTAGCCTCCTCAGGCTACAATATCACCACAACAATGACATACAATTAAGATCAAATAGAAAATATCCTCTACGTAGAGAGGGATTTTACAATGTGAATTCTATTCTAAATTCAGGGCGAATGAACTTTGCTTGAGAGCTTGAAGCTTGAATATGATTTCTTTGTTATGCAGTTCACCAACTTCAACTTGTTGCAATAAAATCCTTTTATAGATAGCTTCTTGAAGTATCCGTTAGACTGAAGATTTGAACATTAGTCCTTTTGTCTTGGGTACTTCAACATATGACAGAGTGAGCAATCAGAATAATTAATGAAAGGTCAGTGGATGTCAGCGTGAGATCTGCCTTTGACTTGATATGCTCAGAGATTTCACTAAAACGTACAATTGTTTTTCATGTTGCAGATGTTTATTTTGAAATCTCTTTCCACCTATAGAAGCTTCTGAGTAACGATTTGATTTGAAACGAATGCACATGTTACTCAGCGTCTTGAACTTCATTAAACAGATATACGAATGAACAAATAGATGAGTTGTGTGTTGAATTCATTCGTCTGTCTTCTTTCTTCATCTTCAACTTCAGTCTTCATATTTTCACTTTTGAGCACTTGACTTGAAGTTGAGAAGAGCTCTCTACCTTGATCTTTGAAGGTTCTTCATCTGATGTAGTTGCTTTGAAGCTTGATGACTTAAACACTTCATCTTGTGCGTCTGTGCTTGGGAGGTGCATCTTTTGTCTATGCTCATTAATGATCCGTCTGATCATTCTTCTGTCTGCATCTGATGCCTCTTCAGTCTGCATCTGATGCCTCTTCAGTTTGCATCTGATGCGCTTTTTCAGTTTGCATCTGATGCCTCTTCAGTCTGCTCGTGTTTGCATCTGATGCCTCTTCAGTCTGATCATTCTTCTGTAATTATCAAAATTAAGATGCTAAGTCATTTTTGACTTAACAATCTCCCCTTTTTGATGATTACAGACCATCCTAGCATATCCTTGATTTTCTTCTTAAATCAGAGCAAAAAGATGTATTAGAGCTTAAGACATGTAGACATGTCTGGAGACTTGATCTTCATCAGACTGAACCCTGTATCGAGATCTTCATTTGAGCTTGAGTTCTTCAAAAGAGAATAATATATGAAAGAGCTATTCTAAGCTCCCTCAACTTGTTCTTCTTTTTCTTCTCTACTCTTGTATCTGACTCCCTCTCAAACTGATCTTCTTTCTTTCATTTTTTTTATTTATTTTGTTCCCCCTCAGATTTTGCCTCTTTCTTTTTCTTTTTCCCCTTGGGATGTGCACACTTTCTTTTTCTACTCCCCCTCAGACTTTGCTCTTTTTCTTCTTTTTCATCTCTTTCTCGTCTTCTCCTTCTTTATTCACTTATTTTCACTTCTCCTCCTTAGTATGCAATCATAAAAAACATCTTAATTGATTGGTCAATATACTTTAAGAAGTAGACAATGCTTCATGATCTTTTTTATATATTCAACTGATTCTTCTTGACATGGGGGGTTTCAATTTGATCTTCAACTTGAGGGGTTGTATAATTGGTGCAGAATCACCAAATAGCTAATCTGACTTTATCAATTCCTCTTTTTCACAACCATGTACAAAAAACTTCTTCATTCTTTTGCCAGGAAAGGATCCTTTATTGTTGTTGTTGTTGTTGTTGATGTAGAAGCAGGAACAAATGTTGATGCATCAGCATATGAAGACTATACATCACAATGGAATACTTCCATATGTATAGAGTTGAAAGCATCAGACGGAGAGGCTTCCGTCTAGATGAGAGCAAGTTTGACAGACGTAACATCTTCCATCTGTGGAGTAACAAGTGCACCAGACTCAAATGACGCATTAACTAGTTGTCTAAACTCCATTTTTTTTCTTTAGCAGCATCCATATGCATGGAAACATGCATGTTGTTGCTTAACATGGAGGATAGATGTTCAGACAAGACTTCATTGACTCTCTAAATTTGAGCGAATAACAATATTAGCTTGCTCAGGCGCTGGTGTTGGTTCTAGTGTAGTTTCAGAGAATCCTCCTCCATTACGTCTTTCTTCAAGCGACGTTCTTTCTCAAAAGGCTTCTGCTATAGAGGTTTCTATAGCCTTCTTCAACTTCTCATCATTTTCTTCTTGAAGAGGTGACCATAGCAGGCTTCTTGCCTTTGGCAATTTTTTTTTAAGAGTCTTGCGTTTAGCCTCTTGTTATTTCTGAGGTTCAATTTGTACACTCAACAGAGATGTTAGAAGATAACATAACGTTGCGTCTGTTGAAGAGTTAGATGGACTATTTCAACTTATGATCAGACGCAACATTTCATTTTAAAAGGAAATCATCAGATGCTAAGTGTAGATGAAATAATTCAAATAGACGAATAAAATATTCAGATAAAGAAACAATTTCTAAATTCTCTTTTATGAGATCATTTAAGAAAACACTTTTAGCATCCATTTGATATAAAATAATATTCTTATAAGTAGCAAGAGCAAGTAGAATACAAACTTCATTTCTTGTGAACTGGTTTGACTCTTCTTCCATGGCAAGAATCCAGTCATTTTCTTTGAGTGCTTCCTCAATGCTTTTGAGTTCAAATTGACACTAAAGCATATTCAGAAAGGTCTCTAAAAATCGACCTGGTTTGCACTCCTTGATGCTTGTTTTTTCCGTCTGAATTGACTTCTGCGTCTGTTTTGACAATTGGTTTATTGTCTTGACGTCTGAAGATATGTTCATTCTTTAATCTGATATTTTGGCACATAAACATATTTATGATCATGTGTTGCAAACATCCACTGTACAGGTTGTACCATCTTGAAGCTTTCTCTTTTTCTGTTGATAATATCTGCAACTAAAATTATTTGTGACTTTGGTACCCAAATTTTCTTGGGTCCAACTTTGTTAGTTGTAGGATTCCGTCTGTCATAGGTTCTTGAATAACCTTCAGACTGTATCAGAAACCTATTATAAAAATCATGTATGCTTCTACATATAGACGAATTAATTTGTGATTTTCTTTCGTCTGTCACATGATTATAACCAAGTTCACTCTTGTTAAGAAGAACAAGAAGAGATCTTCCATAGTTTAAAGTATTTTTGAGCTTGGAAGAATTCAAGGTGAACTTGTTTAAATCTTTCTTTAAGATTTCATTTTCTTCTTTTAAATTTTCAAGTCTAAGAAGACGATGACTCTTTTTAGTATCAGACAAAGAGGATGATTCATCTGATATGTTTTTCTCAGATAACTGGACATTTATAGCTTTCAGATTTTCAATTTCTTTTAAAGCCTTTTTGAGCTTAGATTTGCAACTTATATGTTTTTGAGCTATAAAATGTGAGTTAGAAAGAAGAACATCATATGACATGTCCTCATAGTCTGACTCTGAATCTAAAGAAGATGAGGATGAACTAGATATATTTAAAAGATTTACCTCAGATGATAGTATATCTCTTACCATGAGATAGATATTTGCATTCTTTTCCTCAGATGATTCGTCTGAGTTTTCATCATCGAGATCATCCCAAGTGGTTGGCTTCTTCCTTCCTCTATTCTTTTTGGAGTTCCACTTGTTCCTTAGCTTTGGACATTTAAACTTTGTATGCCTAGATCTCTTGAACTCATAGCAGATGATCTTTAGTTCTCCTTCTTCTTCAAACGATTCCTCAAGTAACCGTCTGTCTCTTCTTTTAAAGAGTCTTTGGCCATGCCCTTTCTTCATCAATGTTTTGAATATGCTTGCCACCAAGGAGATTTCTTCGGATCTTCTAAGTCTTCTGACTCTCCATCAAGCTCGTCAATGTTGGATAGAGCAATAAGCTATTGAATTTTCAGCTTCCCCCTTTTACACAAATGAACTTCATGGACTCTCAGCGCACCAATGAGTTCATCCAGAGTAAGGGTCTTCATATTTCTCCCAACAGATATAGCAGTGGACATAGCTTCCCATGGTGCAGGTAAGCTGTCCAAAATCTTCATGTTGTTTTGGGCTCTTGAAAAAGTAATTTCTAATGCAGCTAGCCCATTCAGAATAGTTTGGAATCTTCCAAACATTCCATCTATTGATTCTCCTTTCTCCATGGAAAACATTTCGTACTCTCTTTGAAGGGTGGGCAGTTTTCCTAAGTCGGCATCTTCAGTTCCTTCATAAGAGATCTTCAACACATCCCAAAGCTCTTTGGTTGTTTTGTAGACACATAATTTGTTATATTTTATCCTAGAAAGAGTACACGATATGACATAACGTGCCTTGTTGTTGAGCTCCACGATTGTATATTCTTCATTTCCCCACTCTGATTCAGGCTTGATTAGGGGAATGTCTCCTTTTGTTATGATCTTCCAAAGTCTATATTTTGTAGACTTGATGTACATCTCCATCCGGTCTACCCAATAAGGGTAATCATTTCCAGAGAAAGCTGGAGGAATATTCATGGAGGAACCTTTTGCAATGAGCATCGTCGGGGAGTTCGTCATCCCAGATCTTTTCCTTTAGCAGCTATTAAGCACTCAACCGTTAGAGGTTGAGCTCTGATACCAAACTGTAAAATACAAATACACAAGAAGGGGGTTGAATTATGTTAATTAAATTTTTTTATCAAACAATGCGTTTGCGTCTATTGTTTTCAAAGCTTGATCAGACGCAAGATTGTTTTCTTCTTAAGATTGATTTTATTACCAAACTGTTCAAGTTATTATCCCCCAGTTGGTTAACAGATAAAACAATAAAGAAGACAATAATATTTTTATACTGGTTCGTCTGATCAAGACTACATCCAGTTCCCCAGTAATACGCTGAGGTTCCACTAAGAGTATTCTTTGAACCCAACCACTCCTGGCTAACAATACAGATATTATTTGAACACAGCCTTCTCAGGCTAAAGTGGTATTCTTTGTCCCCCAGCCTCCACAGGCTAAACCCAGGTATTTTTTGAACACAACCTACTCAAGCTAACAAAGGTATTATTTGGACTTCAGCCACCTCAGGCTAGACTCACGGTATTCTTTGGACTACCAACCTTCGCAGGCTTGATGCAAGGTATTCTTTAAACACTTAGCCTCATCAGGCTACAATATCACCACAACAGTGGCTTACAATTAAGATCAAATAGAAATATCCTCTAAGCAGAAAGAGATTTTACAATGTGAATTTTATTCTAAGTTCAGGGCGAGTGAACTTTGTTTGAGAGGTTGAAGCTTGAATATGATTTCTTTGTTGTGCAGTTCGCCAACTTCAACTTGTTGCAATGAAGTCCTTTTATAGAAAACTTCTTGAAGTATCCGTTAGACTGAAGATTTGAACGTTAGTCTTTTTGTCTTGGGTACTTTAACATGTGACAGAGTGAGCAATTAGAATAATTAATGAAAGGTTAACGAATGTTAGCGTGAGATCTGCCTTTGACTTGATATGCTCAGAGATTTCACTAAAACTTACAACTGCTTTTCGTGTTGCAGAGGTTTATTTTGAAATCTCTTTCCATCTATAGAAGCTTCTGAGTAACGGTTTGATTTGAAACGAATGCACATGTTACTCAGCGTCTTGAACTTCATTAAATAGATAGACGAATGAATAAATAGATGAGTTGTGTGTTGAATTCATTCGTCTGTCTTCTTTCTTCATCTTCAACATCAGTCTTCATATTTTCACTCTTAAGCATTTGACTTGAAGTTGAGAAGAGCTTTCTGTCTTGATCTTTGAAGGTTCTTCATCTGATGTAGTTGCTTTGAAGCTTGATGACTTAAACACTTCATCTTGTGCGTCTGTGCTTGGGAGGTGCATCTTTTGTCTATGCTCATTAATGATCTGTCTGATCATTCTTCCGTCTGCATCTGATGCCTCTTCAGTCTGCATCTGATGCGTCACTCTGCATCTGATGTCTCTTCAGTTTGCTCATGTTTTCATATGATGCCTCTTCAGTTTGCTCATGTCTGCATCTGATGCCTCTTCAGTCTGCTCATGTCTGCATCTGATGCCTCTTCAGTCTGATCATTCTTCTATAGTTATCAAAATTAAGATGCTAAGTCATTTTTGACTTAACAGAAACCGAGTTGTGTGTTCTCATGCGATTGTGTGAGTTTAAAGGTCACCAAGTGTTCGATTAAAATTCTCTGAGATTTCAGAGCATTAGTTCGGTGTTGAAATGCAGGGATTCCGATTTCAATACACTGCATCAATGATTGCTCTTATTTTGTTGAACCAATGAGGGAAATTAGGAACCGATAGAGATCGAATTGATGTTTGTTTAATTGATTGTTCTTGCATTTTGTTGACTTTATTTCAGTCACACTACGGCAAGTGTACCGGTCGTTACAAGATGAGAAAAAAAAAGAGTAAAGGTTGTCGAACCACAGAGACTAATTGATGAACTACCGAATACTTAACATGCTTTGCTATTAGGATAAATCAATGAATGAATCATTTGTGTGAAGCTAAGCAATTATGTAAATTGAAGTAATACACTGTAAAACAAATAAGAAGAGCAAGTAAATGTTTAGGTTTTGGTTTCCAAACAAGATAGTGAAGAGAGTTAGGGTAATGGTTCATTTAATCCTTCCCTCAAGTAACCACATCCTATGTCAATTCAATTGATGGTCCCTTTGGGTGAATCTAGAGGGGAGGTGAATAGATTCTAGTTCACTTTGGACTATTTTTCGTGAGTTACTAATTCCTTTTGACTCAAACAGAATATATTCAATTTTATGCAGCAGAAATATCAAAGGAATTATTAATAACAAGTTAGTAATCAATTTTCAGTTTATACAATATGTTTGTATCTACCCTTTCCAGTTTAAGTTGATTATCAAGTTAATTACTGAGTTAATTACCAATTCAGTTACCAAACAATTTGTAGAATTTAACAATGATAATAGCAGTGTAAGGTAAATGGTAATGAGTGTAAGGAAGAAGAAGAGTGCACAGTGATTTATACTGGTTCAGCCAACTGCCTACATCCAGTCCCAATCCAACTACTGTTGCATTTGGTTTTCCACTATCAAATGATCCCTTTTGTGTTCTTTTACATTCACTCTGTAACAAGCAACACAAAAACGAAATCAAAACACCCAAACCAGTTCTTTAACCCAAAGAACTGTTCTTCACTGATCTTGGAACACCCAAGATCAAACCTTTGAGAAAACACTTCTCAAATACTCTTACTCTATCCAGAGAAACCTTTCTCCTAGAGTAATAACTCAACAAACAAATAGATAAACAAAAGATTAGTTTAGAAAACACCTGGAGTGTAGATTCTGATCACAATTTAATAGAACTTTGAATACCACCCAATCAGTAAAATGAATATAGTTGCCTTTTCTCAAAACTCTTTCAAGAACTCTTTGAAGTTCTTAGTGATTTCTCTTGAAGAAAATGATAAGCTCTCTTAGAGAGGATTTGAAAGTGTATAGGCTTTTCTGAAAAATGGATTTCAAGTCTTTCAAGAGTGTTTTCAAATCTGTACCAAAAATTATATTTTGTTTTTCAAAAATGGCCTCCATTTATAGATGCAGATGGAGCCTCAATTGTTGACATTTGGAACCTCAAATTTCAAACAATTGGAGCCTCAAATCTTCTGAACGTTGGAGCCTCAAAAATTGACTTTCTGGAGTTTTAAAATTGATTAGAACAAGTGGGGAATCAAGTGGGATGTTAGAAAACTCATTTCAGGCAACTTTTAGACATTTGCTGCGGTGGTAATCGACACAGCTCGTGGTAATCGACATCGCCGAGATGAAATTCATTCTGGGTGAGTTTTCAAGATGGTAATCGACATTAAACCTTTTATGGTAATCGACATCGGCTCGTGGTAATCGATTACCACCCAATGGTAATCGATTACTCTAGTGCAAAATGGGTTTCTGGACTTTGTTTTCCCTCTGTTACTGTTGGTAATCTATTACCAATTGTTGGTAATCGATTACTTCAGTTAAATAACAGTTTTTCAAAGCATTTTCAAAGGAGGGAACTCAAACCATTTGAACACTTGAGAAATCAACCAAGTTTGCCAAACTCTCTAGGGTATTCAAGCACAGAACAACACATATATTCTTAATCTAAACAATCAATACATATGAAAAACTCCTAGATACATTAATCTAAGAAAACCAAAAATTACATAGACATCAAAATCAAAAACACCAAGAGAGACCTTCCAAATCCTCATCAAGCTTTAGTTCCAACAATCTCCCCCTTTTTGGTTTTGATGTACCAAATATCAACAAGGGTTTTCTTTGGAGTTTTTAGAGTATGTGTTGGTCTTCTAAAATTCCTGCAATTGATAGAAATAACCAAATACACAGTATATTGCAGTTTCACCATTCATGTTTATTTCATCAGAGCACTATGTTATCATATAGAATCATTCATTCAGAAGATAAGACATGATTCAATTTATATCATAGATCAATGACCAGAAAATATGTTGCAGTTTGCAGAATCAAGAACATATTTTATATAATCCAAATTTTAAATGAGAACATTGTTCATGAATAATTAACCAAAACAAAGCTAAAAACAGAGTCATAGCTAAAAACAGAGTCAAAAGTAAACATCCTAAACAACTATCTCTGCTACCTATCTGAGTATTCCATACTCCCCCTATCTAGGATATCTATAAATTCTCCCCCTATTTGGTATATCAATAAGCAAAAAGGGAACCTATAGGAAGGGAATACTACATAGAGTCAAAACGTGCATGAAGAGACTCCATCATCTCCTTGAGCTCTTGGAAGCGCTCTTCGTTTGCTTCGTCTACTTCTTCTATGCGTTTCTCAATCTCGTCCAATCTATCAATGACAATGGACTCGAAGCGTGACTTGGGGATGTATTCCCCCGCAGCTGAATCATCATCATCATCATCTTCAGGATGTGGTTGAGATGCATCTCCTTCTTGTTGTTGTTGCTCTGGTTGTGCTTCCTCCCTTGGTATCCATCCAACATCAGTCTTTACCAGGCGCATCATCTTCAAAGCTCTATCGCCTATTATGTGGATGTCCTTTACCAGCTCTCTGTGTTCATTTGTGACATCAACTTGAAAATACTCAAGTACACGTGAGATGAACAGAGAGTAGGGACACTTATTATCCATGAATTTCTTTGCCTTTAGCATGTTGTCCATCACAACAAAAGGCCAATCAATCTGAATTCTATTTTTCGAGAGCGAAATTATCACCAAATCTTCCTCAGTTAGTTGGGCATGATTGGCTCCTCTTGCAGCCAAAATCCAACAGATGGTGTAATGTAGAAGTCTATCATCAGCATTCAGCCCACCAATATTATATGTGATTTTCTTCCTATGCTCTTGTTTAGCAGCCTTTTCTGCTTCCCAAATTTGGGGATTTCTCAGCAAACTCATATAAACAGAATCTTTGTTAAGATGGATTCCTTGTTCTTTCAATAATTCAAATGTGGGTCTAATACCCTCCTCTCTGAATCCAGCAATTTGAAAGAATAAATCTCTAGAGAAAATGATAGGTTTGCCTTTTACCTCAGACTCAAGCATTTCGGATTCGTCGTCTGGTCGGAGGTTGGAGTAGAATACTCTCACCAAATCAGGATAGATGTAACCCTTTAGACTAACGAACTTCTCAAGATTTTGTTCCCGGAGAAGCGTTTGAAATGTAAACCCTTCAGTACCCAGCCACACCGGATCCAAAATTTTTGCAGGTACAAGCTCCTTGCCTGCATACTTGCCATAGAAGCGTTTTTCTTGAGCTTTAGAGGTGAACCATGGGTGAATGTGTTCGTCCATGGTTTCTTCAGGGGTTGAGGGGTTCTTCATTTTGGAAGATGATTCTCCCTTCTTTGAACGAGATGGAACAGTTGAAGTGGATTTGTGACCCATGTGTTTGGTTCTCTTTCCTTTTCCTTGACCTTCCATGGATGAAGTGAGGAAGAAGATGAAGAGTTTCTAGAGAGAGATGAGAGATTTTTAGAGAGAGCAAGGGGTTCTAGGGTTTGGAAAGATGAGAATGAAACCCAATTTCTGAAATTTTCTATAAGAACTTCTCAAATGTGGACTACATTCGTTGAATCTATGGATTGGATTTCCAGAAAAAGCCCATTTGCATGTGAAATATGCTATCAGTTGCAGAGGTAATCGATTACCATGGTATGGTAATCGATTACTGCCGAGAGTAATCAAAACAGGGGCTCTTCTCTGGCACGAGGTAATCGATTACCATTAGGAGGTAATCGATTACTGCCGAGAGTAATCTAAAGAGGGGCTCTTTTCTGACTCGTGGTAATCGATTACTTGCGAGAGTAATCTTAAAATTTTAATGAAACAGAGCATGGTAATCGATTACCAGTGTGTGGTAATCGATTACTACCGAGAGTAATCTTAAAAACACTTAATTTTTCATATTCTGCAATTGTGTTGGTCATATCTATTGAATGTAATGAATTCATATCATGTTAAAGCATTATGAATGAGTATTCTTACTATGCTTAGGGAGTTCAAGAGAGATATTCTTCACTTAGTATACCAAGATTGGTTCTAAGTTTGAAGAATCTCTCCTTTGGTAAAGGTTTTGTGAAGATATCTGCGAGTTGATTCTCCGTATCAATAAACTCTACATTGCAATCACCTTTCTCAACGTGATCTCTTATGAAATGATGTCGCACCTCAATGTGCTTAGTTCTAGAGTGTAAGACCGGATTCTTCGTGATACTAATGGCACTTGTGTTGTCACACTTGATTGGGATGTGATCAAGCTTTAGTCCAAAATCCTCAAGTTGTTGCTTCAACCAAATGGTTTGAGCACAACAGCTACCAGCAGCAACATACTCTGCTTCTGCTGTTGACAAAGCAACACATGCTTGTTTCTTGCTATACCAAGAGACTAAGCATTCTCCAAACAAGTGACATACTCCACTTGTGCTTTTCCTATCAGTTTTGCACCCAGCAAAATCTGCATCACTGAACCCAACCAGATTAGGGGATGTTCCTTTAGGATACCACAAACCACAGTTTGTAGTTCCTTTGAGATATTTTAAAATTCTCTTAACAGCATTCATATGTGATTGTTTAGGTGCAGATTGAAATCTTGCACAAACACATACACTGAACATTATGTCAGGTCTACTTGCTGTAAGATATAAAAGTGATCCTATGATCCCTCTATATTTGGTTTGGTCTACTCCTAGTCCTGCAACATCATTATCTAAATAGAGATTAGTTGACATAGGGATATTAGAGATTTTACAACTCTCCATGTCAAATTTCTTCAGTAATTCCTTAGTGTACTTTGCTTGATGAATGAAGATTCCTTCCTTTAGTTGTTTGACTTGCAGTCCTAGGAAGAATTTGAGTTCTCCCATCATAGACATGTCAAACTCACCCTGCATGCTATCCACAAATTCTTTACACAGAGATTGATTGGTTGATCCAAAAATGATATCATCAACATATACTTGAACCAATAAAATGCAGTTAGACTTCTTTCTAATAAAGAGAGTTTTATCCACATTTCCTCTGTGATACCCTTTTGACAAAAGAAATGTACTTAATCTTTCATACCATTGTCTAGGGGCTTGCTTAAGACCATAGAGGGCCTTTTTAAGTTTATATACATGCTTAGGGTAACTAAAGTCAGTAAATCCAGGAGGTTGTGAAACAAAAACTTCCTCATTGATATAGCCATTCAGAAATGCACTTTTCACATCCATTTGATATAGTTTAAAATCATGAATGCAGGCAAAAGCAAGTAAAACTCTCACAGCTT
Organism: Hylodesmum podocarpum; assembly: GCA_026586105.1. Taxonomy (NCBI): domain Eukaryota; kingdom Viridiplantae; phylum Streptophyta; class Magnoliopsida; order Fabales; family Fabaceae; genus Hylodesmum; species Hylodesmum podocarpum. The sequence continues at coordinate 7,098,580 of JALJEV010000638.1, forward strand.
CTAATATAGCAACAGGGGCATAAGTTTCATCAAAATCTATTCCTTCTTGTTGGTTATAGCCCTTTGCTACTAATCTTGCTTTATTCCTAACCACTTTACCATTCTCATCTAGCTTATTCTTAAACACCCATTTTGTTCCAATTACATTCATATCTTTATTAAAAGGTACTAACTCCCATACGTCATTCCTTTTAAATTGATTTAACTCCTCATGCATAACATTTATCCAAAATTCATCATTAATAGCATCATCAACACAAGAGGGTTCAAATTGAGATACAAATGCATAATCATCACAGAACATATTATAGGAAGATCTAGTAGATTCTCCCTTATGGATGTCACCAATGATGTTGTCAAGAGAAAGATCTCTTGGTTTCCTCCATTCTTTTGGCTGTTCGTGAGAAATGGTTGGTGGATTTTTTGTTTTTGAGGTTTTGCTACTCATTGTCTTCACCTGTTTCTTCATCATTATCAACAACAGCACTTCCCTTTTGGGGATTGTTAGATTCATCAAACTTTATATGCACAGATTCCTCAATGCACATTCTTCTTTTATTGTAGACTCTATATGCTTTACTAGTTGATGAATATCCAATAAAAACAGCCTCATCCGCCTTGGCATCAAACTTACCAAGAGGTTCTTTGCCATTATTCAAAACAAAACATTTGCAGCCAAATACCTTAAAATGAGATATATTTGGCTTCTTATCCTTATAGAGTTCATAGGGGGTTTTCTTTAAAATAGGACGAATCACAATTCTATTTAGAACATAGCAAGCAGTGGAAACTGCTTCAGCCCAAAAATATTTAGGCAAATCATTTTCATTTAACATAGTTCTAGCTAGTTCTACTAAAGATCTATTTTTCTTCTCAACAACTCCATTTTGTTGTGGAGTTCTTGGAGCAGAAAAGTTGTGATTAATTCCATATTTTTCACAGAATTTTTCAAAATATTCATTTTCAAATTCACCTCCATGATCACTTCTAATGGACTTGATTTTCAAATCTTTTTCGTTTTGTATCCTTTTGGCAATAACTTTGAAAACTTTGAAGGCATTGTCTTTACTTGGTATAAATGCAACCCAAGTAAATCTAGAGTAGTCATCTACTAACACTAGTCCATATAGATTTCCACCTAAACTAGCAGTTCTAGAGGGTCCAAACAAATCCATGTGCAATAGCTCAAGTGGTCTAGAAGTTGAAACAATATTTTTAGATTTAAAAGAATTCCTAGACTGCTTGCCCTTTTGACATGCATCACATAGACTTTCTCTATTGAACTTTAAGTTAGGTAACCCTTCCACTAAGTTTTTAGATGACAGTTTATTAAGTTGATGAACATCAATATGTGCTATGCGTCTATGCCAAAGCCAAGATATATCATCATTTGAAGTAAGGCATGCGTGATATGATGATGAATGGTTAAGTTCAAGGATGTAGATGTTACCATGTCTCTTACCAATCATTAGTACCTCATTTGATTTATCGCTACTAATCTTGCAGACTTCCTTGATCAAATGACACATGATAACCTTTGTCACAGAGTTGGCTAATACTCAGAAGATTGTATCTCAATCCTTCCACAAGCAGTACATCTTCAATGACAGGATTGGATTTGTCTCCAACAGCACCAATACCCAGAATTTTCCCTTTGTTATTATCTCCATACACTACCGATCCAGATTCTTTTGATTTGAAAGAGATAAAATTGCTCTTGTCACCAGTCATATGTCTTGAGCAGCCACTATCTAAGTACCAAGTTGAGTTCTTGACTCTCAAGCACACCTACACAGAAAAAGAGATCACTTTGATTTTGGTACCCAAACCTTTTTGGGTCCATGAATGTTAGTGCAGTGATTATCTTTCTTAATCCATTTAAACAAGCCATTTGAAATTCCTTTCTTTCTAATCATGCAATTATAAGATGTGTGTCCAGATTTCAAACAATAACTGCATGGAAAAGTTTTGTTATTGCTGGTTTGTTTAAATGCAGAGAACTTCTTATTATTGTTTTTCAAAGAGGCATCATAAGACTTACACTTTGAACAGGGTAGTTTCAAATCATCATTTTCTTTTCTCAAAGTTTGAACATCAGTTTTTAAAACAGAAAATTTATTTTCCAAATCAGCATTTTTGTTTTTCAAAACTCTGTTCAACTTATCTAATTTTTCAGCTTCCTTAACAAGATCACAAAATGCATCATACAGCTCATCATAATCTTGTATAGATGAATTGGAATCACTTACCTCATCATCATCTGAAGTTGGATTTGCCATAAGACACAAGTTTGCTTCTTCATTCTCACTCTCACTAGAGGATGAGGAATCATTGTCTTCCCAAGCAATGTAGGTCTTCTTCTTTCTAAATTTATCCTTCTTTTGCCTTTCCTCATGTTCTATTCTTCTTGGTTCACTGCTGTTACTTTTCTTTATGTTGGGGCATTCCGATTTGTAATGTCCCGTCTTTCCACACTCATAGCATGTGACCTTTGAAGATGAACCCTCAAACTTCTTGAAGCCTTTTCTGGGGTTGAATATCTTTTTATTATTGTTCTTCTTCATGAAACTTTTGAATTTTCTTACCATGAGATTCATGTTTTCTTGTTCAGATTCACTTCCTGACTTGATGTATCACTATCACTAGCATTTGTGTCCTCCATCTTGAGTGTTATGCCTTTGGCTTTCTTGTCCTTATGTTCTTCATCTGCAATACGAGACATATCCATCTCATATTCTCTTAGTTTGCCAAATAGCTCGCACTTGTCATTGCGACAAGATTCTTTGACTCAGTTATGGTCATCACGGTGGATTGCCATTTTCTATTTAGAGACTTTAGAATCTTGACATTCACTTCTTCTTCTACGAAGCTTTTGCCAAGTCCCTTGAGGTGATTGATGATGTGTATGAACCGTTTCTGCATCTCCATTATGGATTCTCCTTGCAACATTCTGAAGGTTTCATATTCTTGGATCAAGGTATTCTTCCTTGCCCTTCGTACTTCCGTTGTACCTTCATGAGTTACCATGATAAGCTCCCAAGCTTCTTTTGCTGTTGTACAAGCAGAAATTCTAAAAAATTCATCAGAGTTAAGAGCAGAATGTATAATGTTTAAAGCTTTAGAATCATTTTCAGCTCTCTTAATTTTTTCTTGTTCCCATTTATCAAATGGTTTTTCAATCTCTTTTCCATCAACTATGTGTGTGGGAATTTTGAAATCAGTTACAACAGCTTGCCAAATGTTTCTATGTACAGACTCCATAAAGATTTTCATTCTTACTTTCCAAAATGGATAGTTATCTCCACAAAACAGAGGAGGTCTGTTAATAGAAGCACCTTCAGCAAATGGTAATTGATTACCGGCCATTATGGATCAAATTCTAGAGCAACTTACTAGAAGTAGCTCTGATACCAATTGATGGTCCCTTTGGGTGAATCTAGAGGGGGGGTGAATAGATTCTAGTTCACTTTGGCCTATTTTTCGTGAGTTACTAATTCCTTTTGACTCAAACAGAATATATTCAATTTTATGCAGCAGAAATATCAAAGGAATTATTAATAACAAGTTAGTAATCAATTTTCAGTTTATACAATATGTTTGTATCTACCCTTTCCAGTTTAAGTTGATTATCAAGTTAATTACTGAGTTAATTACCAATTCAGTTACCAAACAATTTGTAGAATTTAACAATGATAATAGCAGTGTAAGGTAAATGGTAATGAGTGTAAGGAAGAAGAAGAGTGCACAGTGATTTATCTTGGTTACCAACCTGCCTACATCCAGTCCCAATCCAACAACTGTTGCAATTGGTTTTCCACTATCAAATGATCCCTTTTGTGTTCTTTTACATTCACTCTGCAACAAGCAACACAAAAACGAAATCAAAACACCCAAACCAGTTCTTTAACCCAAAGAACTGTTCTTCACTGATCTTGGAACACCCAAGATCAAACCTTTGAGAAAACACTTCTCAAATACTCTTACTCTATCCAGAGAAACCTTTCTCCTAGAGTAATAACTCAACAAACAAATAGATAAACAAAAGATCAGTTTAGAAAACACCTGGAGTGTAGATTCTGATCACAATTTAATAGAACTTTGAATACCACCCAATCAGTAAAATGAATATAGTTGCCTTTTCTCAAAACTCTTTCAAGAACTCTTTGAAGTTCTTAGTGATTTCTCTTGAAGAAAATGATAAGCTCTCTTAGAGAGGATTTGAAAGTGTATAGGCTTTTCTGAAAAATGGATTTCAAGTCTTTCAAGAGTGTTTTCAAATCTGTACCAAAAACTATATTTTGTTTTTCAAAAATGGCCTCCATTTATAGATGCAGATGGAGCCTCAATTGTTGACATTTGGAACCTCAAATTTCAAACAATTGGAGCCTCAAATCTTCTGAACGTTGGAGCATTTAATTTCAGAACGTTGGAGCCTCAAAAATTGACTTTCTGGAGTTTTAAAATTGATTAGAACAAGTGGGGAATCAAGTGGGATGTTAGAAAACTCATTTCAGGCAACTTTTAGACATTTGCTGCGGTGGTAATCGATTACAGCTCGTGGTAATCGATTACTGCCGAGATGAAATTCATTCTGGGTGAGTTTCTCAGCATGGTAATCGATTACAGCCTTATGGTAATCGATTACTGGCTCGTGGTAATCGATTACCACCCAATGGTAATCGATTACTCTAGTGCAAAATGGGTTTCTGGACTTTGTTTTCCCTCTGTTACTGTTGGTAATCTATTACCAATTGTTGGTAATCGATTACTTCAGTTAAATAACAGTTTTTCAAAGCATTTTCAAAGGAGGGAACTCAAACCATTTGAACACTTGAGAAATCAACCAAGTTTGCCAAACTCTCTAGGGTATTCAAGCACAGAACAACACATATATTCTTAATCTAAACAATCAAACATATGAAAAACTCCTAGATACATTCATCTAAGAAAACCAAAAATTACATAGACATCAAAATCAAAAACACCAAGAGAGACCTTCCAAAGCCTCATCAAGCTTTAGTTCCAACAAATTCAACAAAAATCAGTCAATTGGAGATAGAATTCGTGATACCGAAGACTAATCCTATTCCTAGGTCTTTAGTCCCTTCGAATGACTACTATAATCCCTAATCCCTTAGGTGAAAATAGAAAGTAATTCAAGAAGCGAAACAGATGAATTCACAGCACCTCATAGCATACAAGTTCTATTCCTAGAATCAAGCATGACTATAGTGATCTACTTCCTCTCCTAATTCAACTATCAATCTTCCAATTGTATAATTGAAATGAGAAACAAATCCTTAAGGAACAGTTCAATCCAATCCAAACACCAATATTCCTATCATCTATTTGAATCTCATGAATTAACCTCAAGAATTAGCAATAAGCAAGAAGAGATCAATCAATTGAAAGAAATTACACTTGAATTAACATGAGGAAGTCATTACAAGAGTTCCAGAATCAAAATCCCCATCCCTAACCTATAGATCTAGCCTGACATGGAATTAAGAGAAGAAAGAAGATAAAAGAAATTCAAACACAAGATTGACTCCATGAATGCTTGGTTCTTGCTTCCACAAGCTCACAAGCTTCAGAAATCTTCTCGGCTTGATGGAGGAGGAGAGGAGCGAGAAAGGGAAGGAGCGAATCGCGAGAGAAAGCGTGCAGAAGAAGATAGAATTCGATTCCCCTTTTCGCGCCCAAAGATCCCTATATATACTGCAGCAATTGCGCCTCCCATAAGCATGTTTTGCGCCTGGGCGCATCTTGGCAGAGGAGAACCATGCATTTGCGCCCTGGTTGAGCCTCATTTGCGCCCTGGCGCACCTTGACAGCAAGGGAAGAGTGATTTGCGCCTCAATAACATCATGGTTTGCGCCCTGGCGCAAAATTCCAGTAAAGGCAGTGGAATTACGCCTCAGTTTGCGCCCTGGCGCATCTTGGCAGAGAGGGAGACTGATTTGCGCCCCTGGCTTGTCCTGTGTTGCGCCCTGGCGCAAATGCTGGTCTTGTTTCCTTGACTTGAGCTTCCATTTCTCTTCTTCTTGATGGCTTGCACTCCAAGTCTTTATCTTAGGTCCATGGGCTTTCATTCCAAGCTTCAATTTTTGTCTTTAATCCACTCCTTGCTCCTATCTCTTCTTCATTCCTTCAATGAACCTAGAAAATAACAAGAAAGAGATTAAAATGACTTAAAAACACAAGAAAGACCTATAAAACTAATGAAACACCAAATCAAGGACTAATATTAAACAAACATGATATTTTCACTGTTTTCTTGTCTAAACTATAACTAAACCTAGTAAAAATGGATGAAAATGGACTAAAAACACCTAGAAAAACATGTATAATCTAGCACTTATCACAACCCCAAACTTAAAGCTTTGCTTGTCCTCAAGCAAACCTAGAATTATGGTATAGCATTAGCTCAAGGCTTGTTCAGAATTCAACACACAACTTCTGACTCCTTAAGTCAACTCAAATCATCAATGAAAGTTGAACATGTGCTCAAAATAATGTCAAGTGATTGCACAATTCATCAAGCATAAGCAAGTAACCATAGATTGGCACAAAGAATGTAATTTAGCAATATCAAGCAGTTCTCACAAGTCAAGTGTTTACACTCAATCTCTCAAGTGTTTGGGCTTGTGTTTTCTCTCAGGGTTGTTGGACTTGAAGCTTGAAGAATGCAGTTTGTGTCTCTCTTATGTGTTTTGGTTTTGATGAATGTATTTTCGGTTTTCCATAGATGAATGTAACTAGGATATAACTATGTATTGTGTGTTGAATTCTTTGTTTAAAACCCCAGAGATGTGCATAACTTGTGTATGATTGATCATGTGAAGAATGATTGATTTCCATTTGAGAAAAACAGTTTGAAAAACCTTGGAAATTCATTTTTCACTGATGTAATCGATTACAGCCCTGGTGTAATCGATTACATTGATCATGCTCTCTGGTGTAATCGATTACATGGGTGATGTAATCGATTACATGCTGAGAGCTCTCTGGTGTAATCGATTACATCCCCAGTGTAATCGATTACATGGTTTGAAATTCACCTTTTCTGGGTTTCCCTCTTCAATGTAATCGATTACATGCTCGTGGTAATCGATTACATGCCTGGAAAAATCAAATTGGAGGGTTCTAACGGCTAGTGTAATCGATTACATGCATTTGGGATCAATTACATGGACCGTTATAGCTCAGATTTGCACGTTTTCTCCCTCCAAATTAGTTCTATAAGTACATCCTTGATGAAGCATATGAGATTGCTAAAAACCTAACTTCTTGAAACCATTCCTACACTTTCATATGCTCTAAACTTAGAGATTATCAAGGTTTTCAAAGACAAGGGGAAACTTGATCCATATCCTTGTTGGGTGATTTTCATAGAGCTTGTTTGTGATCAGATTCTGCACTTAAGGTGTATTCTTTACTGATCTTTTGTATTTCAATTTTGGGTTGTTGCTCTAGGAGAGAGGTCTCTCTAGATAGAGCATTGTATTTGAGAAGTGATTCTCAAAGTTTGGTCTTGGAGGTGCCAAGATCTTGGAAGTTCTGTTCTTCAGGTTGAAGAACAGTTTTTGGGTGTTTTGATTTCTGTTTGTATTGCTTGATGCAGAGTGAATGTAAAAGGATACAAAAGAAATCATTTAATAGTGGAAAGCCAATCGCAACAGTTGTTGGGTTGGGACTGGACGTAGGCAGTTGGCCGAACCAGTATATATCGCTGTGCACTCATTCTCTTCCTTACTCTCTTTACAGTTTTCACTATATTGATATTGATTATATTCTGCTCTGTTTTGGGAAACTGTATTGATAATCAACTCATTAATTGGTTTAGAAATAGGATCAGTAATTGAACTTGTATTTGAATCTGTAATTGAAAGGTAATTGATAGGTAATTAAGATTAGCTTTCTGTTGAATCAAAAGGAATTAGAAACACGCAAATTTGGGTTAAAGTTTAACAAGAATCTATTCACCCCCCCTCTAGATTCATACATAGGGACCAACAAGGGTTACCAATCAAAGGTCATGTTACCATAAGCTTGCAATGGCTCTCAAAATCTCCACTGCCTTCAAGTATGAATTGGACAATCAAAAGGTCTTTTCATTGTTGTAATGGGGCTTAGGTAAAGGTGAGATAAAAAGAGAAGGAACTAGGCTAAAATTCCAAAGGAACTCAAAGAGTAAAAGTTCAAACCTATATGATATGCATGAAATACTGATGGAAAAAAAAGGAAAAATTAAAGATAAGAACAAAGATAAAAATAAAGCAACAAAAATAACTAATGAGACCAACCTTGTACTCTTTTCTTCTTGATTTCTTTTCTTTTTGCTTTGAATTGGCATTTTCTTCTTAACTTGTTTTCTTTTGCTTTCTCTAGAATTCTTTTCTTGTAAATTTTTGACATTTTCTTTTTCTTCCTTTTTCTTTTGTTTTGCTTCTTTAGATTTCTTTCCTTGTAACTTTTTGGAATTTTCTTCTTCTTCTTTTTTCTTTCTTTTTATACTCTTGTTTTTCTCTTTATTTTTGCACTTTGTTTTTCTTAAGTGGGTCTCGCTAATTCCTAAAACAAGAAGGGAAAGAAGATAAAAAATTTTTGCCTGGTATGAATGAAAAAGGAGAATGCAACTAGAATGCAATTATCTACTATTTACACAAATGTACTAGTACCCAGGATCAACACCTAATACAAAGTGACCCAACCCCAAACTTAGAAATTTGACTTGTCCTCAAGTCATAAGCCACACATAAACCCAAAAATGTAACCCCAAACTTAAAATCAAAACCTATCATCTAAGTAAATAAACCAATACTCTTAAAAGTTCCAATGGCAGGACAATTGGTTTTTCACTTATATAGGTTTGTAATGAGCTGAAATTTCAAGAAAGAAAAGGGTAATTAAGGCACAAAGTGGCTAGCAAAGGATAATTTCAAGGACAAGGCTCATTTGGCTCAAGGGTACAAGAAAGAATTATGCCTTTATCATTTGTGTCCAATTATACAAGTATGCAATTTTGATAAAGAGCAAAAGCAAGTTCTAGAACAAAACACTTCAAATGGTAACAAGCACTCAAGAATCGAATCAGTTGGAAGCTCAATATGCCTTTCTAGGATTAATGCATAATATTGCTAAATCACATTGGTCATGTCAAAATCTATAAACAATTTCATGCTAAAATTCTCATACAATTCCCCTCCAAACATTGAAAACTCATGCAACTTTGTCACCGAACATCAAGCTGAAACCTTAGTGCCAAAATTTTGCATATATTATCTTTACTTAAGCCACAAAGATAATGCTATTCCAGGAACACACTAGAGAATGCAACAAAATGGGGGTATCTCTTAAACACAAAATTAATCAGCAATTAGAACTACAGAGGGTAAGAGTACTCCCCTTTGAAGACTAGCACTGATGATTAAGGAGCTTGCAGCAAGTGCCACCTTTCCATGTCTTTCCAAAAGTGCCAAGTATCTAGAAATTCAAAATAATAAAACAGAAACTAACAGAACAGTAAAATAGCTACTTAGTCTATATTAGCAAAATATATATTTAAACAGTCTCATTCATCATCATCATGTTCATCATCATCTTGTTCAACTTCATCTGCCTGTGCCTCTTCATCTTCAGAAAATTCATCAAACTTCATCAAGTCTTCTATGAATTCAGCATTGAAGGCTTCTAGTGGCACCAATTTTTCCACTAGCAGATTCATTTGTGAAGCCACAGTTCTTAGCAAGGGTTCCATTGCAACACATGCCCTTGTGCCTTCATGAACCCGGCGAATATTCTCTTGAACCACTCTCAAGTGGTGTAATATCTTCTCTTTCTTGGCATCCGAAGCATTGGAAGAACTAGAAGGAATGAAGGTGTTGGGATCATGTGAGGTGCTAGCTATCTTGGCCGTACCCTTTGAAACCTTTGTGGTGTTGGAATCTTGAGAAGCACTTGCTGCTGGTATGGGTCTTGCTCTGGATACTCCTAGAGTAACATTTAAGTCCAAGGTCGATCCAGCCTTCATAGGAGTTAAGCCTTCACATGACACTCCAGCATCAATACAAAGTTGTGTAATGATACCTGCATATGACAAGGACCCCTTGTTCTGTTTGTGGAGTGCATGAATCTCCTTAGCAATGGTTAGACCAACATTAAGATACTCTCCATTCATCAAAGTATAAAGACACCATACCCGCTTCTTTGTTATGGAAGATTTGTGCTGAATTGGCAACAAAATTCCATAAACAAATGCCCACCAAATTTTTGCTTTAAGACACAAGGATGAAGTCTTCAAATGTCTAACACCATTATTGCGCCATTCACTTTCCTTCCAATCCCCTTGTCCTTCACATAAGACATCCTCTACAATGCTTGGATCAGCCTTACACGGAGCTCGGTGCTCAAAAGCACAACGCCTTGACTCGGAGAACGGGATCAAGAGCAATGAATTAATGGCATGCGGTGAGAATGATATATGCTTCCCGCGGACATATGATGTGTAGAGTTCCTCATCATCTCCCATGGTCAAATTAGCATAGAACTCTAGAACAATGTCTTGATATGTTGGGAACGTCATATTGGCCAATCTATTCCATTTCCTACTCGCAATCTCCTTGCATACCTCTCTACAAATGGAAGGCTTAGGCAACTCATCATCCCCTTCATTTATGAATTGCCCCGGACTGATATTAAACTTCCGTTCCACTGACACTGTACGTGATGCAAACCGGGACACGAAAGCCTCCACATGCACCAAAGACCGAAATCTATGTGTATCGAAAGGGGGAATCTCCAGTTCTTGAGTTGCGGTTGCCTCGACTCTTTTTGTAGATTTTTTCTTTTCTTGACATGTTCCCTTACCGGCCCTATGCTTAATCCTGGGTGTTTTTGAAGAAGATGCAGCTGGTGTCTCTTTGGTTGTCATGGTTGCCTTTTTGAAAGTGAACCTTCACAACCAAAATTAATAGAGAAAATTATGATTGCATCAAGATAACAATGAACACCATAAAGAGCATGTAATGTCATCAAGAGATTGTAATGAAAAGAGAAATCAAATTGGCATTGCTAAGGGAAATACATAAGCAAGTATCATGTGGTCATGCTCACTAAGATTACTCACTTAAAACACACTAAAAAAATTCATTGAGGAATTTTATCAAACACCATGTAATCATGAATGAACATAGAACAACTCTTTCTAGTTGCTTCGCCAAATGAACCCCAAGGCAAATACCATTGTTTACTTACAAACAATCAATCATATTTCTCCCCAAACATCAAAGCAAGGCCATGCAACATCATGAAAATAAGCAATTCAACATTTGCACATAGCATAGTAGGGTTCGCACAAAAAAATTGAACCCCCATTCCAATGATTCATGTCAAAAAGATGCAATTGGAGCTTAGAAAATGAAGGAAACACTTAATAATCAATGGATAGATGGGCATACCTTGTATGAGCTCAAGAGATTTGAATGCACAAAGTGAAAAATCTTGCAAATTTTGAACAATGTGGAATGAGATGAATAATAGAGATGATGGAGATGAAAAGATTATTTCAAAGTTATTTGTAATGTGAGATGGTGGGAGTGAGAATTGATGAAGAGTGGGATTGCTCTCTTGAGAGTTTGCAAGCACTAAGTGAGTGAAGATGATTCAATGTGAATTGAAATAGCTGCGCCCCCCTTTTGTGCCTTGGCGCAAGTTTTGCGCCTCACCTTTAGGAGCTTTGCGCCGCGGCGCGTTTTAACAGCAAAGGGAGAACAATTTGCGCCTCGCACTTCAATGAGATTGCGCCGAGGCGCGTCTTGGCAGAGAGGGCACTATGATTTGTGCCTCGCCTTCAACGAGATTGCGCCGGGTGCGTTTTTGGCAGAGAGGGCACTATGATTTGCGCCTCGCCTTCAACGAGATTGCGCCGCGGCGCGTTTTGGCAGAGAGAGTACCATGATTTGCGCCTCGCCTTCAACGAGATTGCGCCGGGGCGTGGTTTATCAGCATGGGAAGCGTACACCTTCCTCTCACCCTCACTCAAACTTGTGCACACACTCTAAGTCATGCATTGAAGCCTCAAAATTTCCAACAATATTACTACATCTCTCAACCTTCTCTTTTTTCTTGTCAATTCCACACAATTGTATTATTCACTATTTATTCCTAAGACTAATGTCTATCAACAACACAGATCCAAATTCACTATATTGTATCATGTTTTTGAATTTCTATCGGACTTCAAATTTTATTTTCATTATTGACAAGTATACAATTGAACCAAAAACTCTAAAGAATTGACAATCATATCTACAAAAAGACTATTAACAGTTTTTCCTAATCACATGGGTTGCCTCCCATCAAGCGCTTCTTTAACGTCATTAGCTTGACGTGTAACCCTGTCAAGGAGGGTCCTGAAGATCAATAGAGACCTTATCTTTCTCAATCTTGTCTCCCATGTAAGGTTTTACCCTTTGGCAATTCACCTTAAATTCCCGAGACTTATCAAGGTCTTCCAAAGTAATGGCACCATGGGGAAATACTTCTTTTACAGCAAACGGACCAGACCATCTAGATTTGAGTTTTCCCGGAAACAACCTTAGCCTAGAATTGTAAAGCAAAACTAGTTGTCCCGGGTGAAACTCTCTTCTTCTAAGCTTACGATCATGCCATAATTTTGTTCTTTCTTTGTAAATTTTGGCATTCTCATATGCTTGAAGTCTCAATTCCTCCAACTCATGTAGCTGATAAAGTCTCTTCTCACTGCCTGAGTGAGAGTCAGAATTGAGATACTTTAAGGCCCAATATGCCCTGTGTTCTTGCTTAACAGGCAAGTGGCATGCCTTTCCATACACCAACTGGAATGGTGTCATGCTAATGGGAGTTTTATATGCTGTCCTATATGCCCAAAGAGCATCATTTAGTCGTTTCGACCAATCCTTGCGGGTCAGATTCACAGTTCGCTCTAAGATTTTCTTAATCTCCCTATTAACTATCTCTGCTTGCCCACTGGTTTGAGGGTGATATGGTGTTGCAATTTTGTGCTTCACCCCAAGCCTCTTAAGAACTCTTTCCAAATTTTTATTGCAGAAATGGCTTCCACCATCAGTGATGAAAGCTCTAGGTACCCCAAACCTAGAAAAAATATTTCTATGAATAAAGGCATCTACTATCCTAGAGTCATTAGTTGGGGTGGAAATGGCTTCCACCCACTTAAACACATAATCTACAGCAACTAGGATGTAAGTGTGGGAGAACGAGGGAGGAAATGGTCCCATGAAATCCATCCCCCACACATCAAAAACCTCTATCTCTAAAATGTTGTTCAAGGGTCCCTCATCTCTCTTAGAAATATTTCCACTCCTTTGGCACCTGTCACAGGTTTTCACAAAAGTTTTAGCATCTCTGAAAACGGATGGCCAATACAAACCACTTTGCAAAACTTTTTTAGCTGTTCTTTCCCCATTAAAATGGCCTCCACTAGGGGAAGTATGACAGTGCCAAAGAACATAAGTGACCTCTTCCTCAGGAATACACCTCCTAAGGTGTCCATCTATACCCCATTTGAAAAGAAATGGCTCATCCCATACATAGTATTTTGCATCAGAAAACATTTTTTTCCTTTGTTGATGAGACCAGCCAGGGGGAATATAGTTAGACACCTTAAAGTTCGCAATATCGCTGAACCAAGGAGCATCAGAAATACCAAAGAGAGTTTCATCTGGAAATGTTTCAGAAATTGGGATATTACAACCTTCTATTTCATCATGAGGTAACCTTGATAAGTGATCCGCCACCAGGTTCTCTCTTCCTTTTTTATCTCTTATTTCAATGTCAAATTCTTGTAGAAGAAGAACCCAACGGATCAATCTTGGTTTACTCTCATGTTTCATTAGAAGGTATTTCAAGGCCGCATGATCAGTGTATACTACAATCTTTGAACCAATGAGATAAGGACGAAACTTGTTAAGAGCAAACACTATGGCTAGCAATTCTTTTTCTGTTGTTGAGTAATTAACTTGAGCATTGTCAAGAACTCTGCTAGCATAATATATAACTCTTACAAGTTTTTCCTTTCTTTGTCCTAATACAGCTCCTATAGCATAATCACTCGCATCACACATGATTTCAAAAGGTAAACTCCAACTGGAGCGATTATGATAGAGCGATGTTAACTTTTCTTTCAAAGTCTCAAAGGCTTTTAGGCAGGCCTCATCAAAATTAAAAGTCACTTCCTTAACCAGCAATTCACACAATGGTTTTGCAATCTTTGAAAAATCCTGGATAAACCTTCGGTAAAAACCGGCGTGACCTAAGAAACTACGCACTCCTTTTACATTAACTGGTGGGGGAAGTTTCTCAATCACTTCGATTTTCGCTCTATCCACTTCTATGCCATTAAAAGAAATTTTGTGTCCCAAAACGATCCCTTCTTTAACCATGAAATGACATTTTTCCCAGTTCAAAACAAGATTGGTTTCTTGACATCGTTTTAGCACACAAGCCAAATTTTCCAAACAGTTTTCAAAAGTGGAACCAAACACCGAAAAATCATCCATGAAAATTTCAATAAATTTTTCTACCATATCACCAAAAATGGCCATCATACAACATTGAAAGGTTGCTGGTGCATTACATAACCCAAATGGCATCCTCCAGTATGCAAAGATCCCATAAGGACAAGTGAAAGCAGTTTTTTCTTGATCCTTAGGGTCTACAACAATTTGATTATAACCAGAGTATCCATCTAGAAAACAGTAATAAGCGTGACCAGCTAACCTCTCAAGCATTTGGTCCATAAAAGGCAAAGGAAAGTGATCTTTTCTTGTGGACTCATTCAACCTCCTATAATCTATACACATTCTCCATCCGATCACGTCTGGTGGGAATTAACTCATTCCTCTCATTTGCAACTACAGTCATGCCCCCCTTTTTGGGAACTACTTGAACTGGACTTACCCAAGAACTATCCGAAATGGTATAGATAATTCCAGCATCAAGTAGTTTGAGGACTTCCTTGTGTACAACCTCCTTCATGGTAGGATTTAAATGTCTTTGAGGTTGTATCACAGGTTTAAAATTGTCCTCGAGCAGAATTTTGTGCATGCAAAATGAGGGACTAATACCCTTCAAATCAGAAATCTTCCACCCAATCGCAGATTTATGCTCTTTGAGAATCTTAAGCAACTCGTCCTCTTCTCTTTTATCTAAAGAATTGCTTATGATCACCGGGAAAGTGTCATTTTTTTCAAGAAAAGCATATCGAAGATGAGGGGGAAGCTGCTTAAGTTCACACTTGGGTTCAATTTCGATTTTTTCATCCACCTTAAGTTTTTCCTCTGGTGGTTCAATACATGATGGTAGTGAAGTGTTGGTCTCTACAAGAGCTACGAAATTCTTAACTTCTTGTTTTTCGTTTTCAAAACTTGAGGTACTAAAACCTTCTTCATCCAAACTGAAGTCAAGATTTTCGCTTTCAAAAACACTCCCCATTATGGGATCCAACACGTCAACCATCATGCATTGAGACTTTTCAGCAGGGAATTTCATTGCATCAAATATATTAAATGATATCTTCTCTTCATCTACCCTCAAAATTAGCTCGCCTTATGCCACATCAATGAGTACTCTTCCTGTGGCTAGGAATGGTAGCCCTAGGATAATCGGAACTTCTTCATCTACCCTCAAAATTAGCTCGCCTTATGCCACATCAATGAGTACTCTTCCTGTGGCTAGGAATGGTAACCCTAGGATAATCGGAACTTCTTCATCAGCTTCCATTTCCAGAACCACAAAATCTGCTGGGAAAACGAACCTATCCACCTTCACTAGGAGGTCTTCCACTACTCCGTAAGGACGTTTGGTGGAACGATCCGTTAGTTGCAGTGTCATCATTGTGGGCTGAATGTCCTGTATGTTAAGCTTCTGCAAAACAGAAAGAGGCATCAAATTGATACTAGCTCCCAAGTCAATCAAAGCCTTACCTATTTGCACTTTGCCTATGGAACAAGGAATGGTGAAGGGTCCTCTATCCCTCCGTTTCTGAGGTAGCTTTCGCTGAATGATAACACTGCATTCTTCTGTCATTGCCACTGTTTCATCATCCAGAAGCATCCTCTTGTTGGATAGGATTTCCTTCATAAATTTGGCATAAGAAGGCATCTTTTGCAGCGCTTCAGAAAATGGGATGTTGATTCTCAAGCTCTTCAATATGTCAAAGAATTTAGAGAAATGCTTGTCATCATTGACCTTCTTCACCCTTTGTGGATAGGGAAGCTTGCAATAGGGGGAAATGTGATCATGTTGACCAGCCTCTTCTATGATTTGCTTCTTTGTTTTTCTAGGCGAGTCTCCCACTTCAGTAAGAACTGCAGGCAAAGGTGGTTGCCTTTCATTCTTTGAATTATTTTCTTCTTCCATTGCATCTCCTTTCAGCTCTTCGTCCTCTTTCCCCAACACCTTACCACTTTTGGTAGTAATTTCTTTGCATTGCTCCTCCGGGTTCACTATGGTGTCACTTGGAAGATTTCCTTGACTTCTTTCAGACAATTGCTTAGAGAGCTGACCAATTTGTAAACATTGATTCAGTCCTTTGCATAAAAGACATGAACATGCTTTCTAAATTTGAAGAGCCTTCTCGAGGAACAGGGTTCACATTGGAACTTGCTGGAGCATTTCTAGGTTGGTTGGGTGGAAATTTAGGATGGTTTGAGTTGAAAGGTAGATTGGGTGATTGGCTTTGGGTATAATGTTGGTTAGATGGAGAGGTTTGGTTTTGATCCTAGTTGAAATTCTGGTTGTATGGCAGGTTTGGGTTGGATGATGATTTAGGATTGAAGGTTGGTTTGAAATTCTGGTCATATGAGGAAGAGTTAGGTTGGAGAAAATTATTGTTCCTATATGACAGATTTGGATGGTTTCTTTGGTGAGGGTTGTAGCTGTTTGTGTTGGAATTGGTGTTACCTTGGGGATTACCCATGTAATTCACTTGGGTTGGCTCCTCCACATTAGTCCCTAAGCCTTCACAAATTCCACTTGATGTCCTCCTCCACAATAATCACAGATGACTGGAGGTGCTTGAATAGAGTTAAGCTGGACTACTTGAAGCTGCTTCATGAGTTGGTCCATCTTTTGGGTCATCAGCTTGTTTTGAGCTAATAGAGCATCATTAGCTCCAAGCTCAATTAATCCTCTTCTCTCGCCATAGAAATCACTAGGAGCATCGTATCTATTTGAGGCCATAGTCTCAATGATCAATCTTGCTTCATTCGCATCTTTCTTTCTTAGTGAACCTCCAGCAGAAGCATCCACTAACAATCTTGTATGCGACCTAAGCCCATTGTAAAAGATATAGACTTGTTGAAGATCAGAAAATCCATGGTGAGGGCACCTTCTCAATAAGGATTTAAATCTCTTCCATGCCTCACTAATAGACTCTCCATCCTTCTGTTTGAAGCAAGAAATTTCTGCTCTGAAGTAGTTGTATTTTTCTGGCGGAAAATATTGAGCAAGGAAGGTGTTCACCAAGTCCTCCCACGTAGTAAAATATCCGTGAGGAAAACTCTGGAGCCACATCTTAGCTTCTCTTTTAAGAGAAAATTCAAAGAGCCTCAGCCGAATTGCATCATCCGGCACTCCGTTCATCTTGATTGTTCCACAAATCTGGAGAAAATTATGCACATGTTGATTTGGATCCTCCTCTTCCAAACCACCAAATTGCTCCTGCCTCACTAGTTGTGTGAGGGCAGGTTTGATCTCAAAATTATTGGCTGCGACGTTAGGTGGTGCAATGCTTGATCCACAGCCCATAGCATTCGGAGTGTACAACTCCTCAAGCGTCATGCGTCTTTGGTTATCCATAATTTCTGCAGAATTTTCTGCTCTGTTTTCCTTGTTCTCTTTATTCTCTTTATTGGCCTTCATGTTCTGTTGGACTTGAAGCTGAAGAAGTCTTTCCTATTTTTCGTTTTGATATACTTGTAATTTTGAGCTTTATGATAGATTGTATATAGGAGTTTAAATGTATTAATTGTTATAGGTTAAGCTTTGTATGAGTAGTTTTATTCAATCTTTTTATAGAGAACTTGGTTTTACTCTTGTAAATTGAGCTAAAGAAAGTTGGAACCCCATTTTATTTGAAAAGAACTCAAAAAACTTTGGTTTTAAGAATTTAAGCTGAAGTAATCGATTACCAGTATGTAGTAATCGATTACCAACAAACTTAGAAAACAGGGGAACTCAACTTGCTCTGGAGTAATCGATTACCACTCTATAGTAATCGATTACTTCGTGCTTAAAATGCAGAGGAAGACAAATTTCTCTGTAGTAATCGATTACCAACATCTGTAATCGATTACCACACCAGAATTCATCTCTAAATGATTTTGAAACTGCTTTAAATGGAACCTCTTTGATTTATTTCGGAGAGAGAGATCTTTTATGTTTTTCAAAGAAAAGAAAGAAGAGAAAAACACAGGTTTACAAGTTCTGAAAATCTCTTCAAAGATTTCAAAAAAAGATTTTCTCAAAGAGATGAGTATTGTGTGAAGGAAAAAAGATTTGAATACTTTTGGTTATCATCTTGATCAGAGCATACACACAGGTGTAATCTTTACTGATATTTATTTCTTTGTTTTGTGTTTTGATTTTGGTTTGAAACTCTTAAGAGAAAGTGGTTCTCTAGAAGAAGAGTTAGAGAATTGAGAGAGGTACTCTCATAGGTAATTCTTGAAGGTTTCAAGAATTAGTGAGATATGTTCTAAGGAAGAACATAGAGAGATTTGAGTATTTGATTGTTTTTGTGTTTGTGCAGAAGTGATTGTATTGAACACAAGATTATAGTGGAATACCGATCGCAACAGTTGTTGGGTTGGGACTGGATGTAGGCCGAAAGCTGAACCAGTATAAATCTCTGTTTACTATCTCTTCTCTATACCTTATCTTTACATTCCATTTGATTTCTTGCTTTACAATTTTCTTGTATCTTTCCGCTGTGATATCTTTGGTACATTGCTTTAATACAAGATAAAATTGAATTGAAAAAGTGAGGAAAAGAGTTTTAGAAATATTACTAGGGAACTAGAATCTATTCACCCCCCCTCTAGATTCACATAGGGACCAACAATTGGTATCAGAGCTTTAACTAGTAAATCACTCTAGTAATCCTTCTTAGTTCCCTATAATGGCTGGTAATCTTTTACCCTTCGCTGAAGGAGCTTCGATAAATAGACCTCCATTGTTCTGCGGTGATAACTATCCATTTTGGAAAGTTCGCATGAAGATCATTATGGAATCTATTCACAGAAGTATCTGGCAGGCTGTCGTAAATGACTACAAAGTTCCAATAAAAATAGAGAATGGAAAAGAAATAGAGAAACCTTTTGAAGAATGGGACATGGATGAGATTAGAAGGGCTGAAAATGACGCTAAGGCCTTAAACATCATTCACTCTGCTTTGAATTCTGATGAGTTTTTCAGGATATCTGCTTGCACAACAGCAAAAGAAGCATGGGAGCTTATCAAGGTTACCCATGAAGGTACTGCTGATGTAAGAAGAGCTAGGAAGAACACACTCATTCAAGAGTATGAGACATTCAGAATGCTCCAAGGAGAGTCAATCATGGAAATGCAAAAGAGATTCACACACATTATTAACCATCTCAAAGGGCTTGGCAAGAACTTCATAGAAGAAGAGGTGAATGTCAAGATTCTGAAATCCTTGAATAGAAAGTGGCAACCTACAGTGACAGCCATAACCGAATCAAAGAACCTTACTGCTATGACAAGTGCTGAACTGTTTGGGAAACTTAGAGAATACGAGATGGACATGACTCGAATGACGGATGAGGAGCAGAAAGATAAAAGAGCCAAAGGAATTGCTCTTAAGATAGATCATAGTGAAATAGAATCTAGACCCTCTGAAGATGAAATTGATTCACAAGAAGACCAAGTCAACTTAATGGTAAAGAAGTTCAGGAAGTTCATGAAGAACAACACTAAAAAGAAATTTGGTCAATCCAGAAAAGGAGTCAAGAAGCAGGAAAACACTTCAGTCAAGGTAACTTGCTATGAATGTGGAAAGATTGGGCACTACAGGTCAGATTGTCCAACCTTGAAAAGGAGCAACAACTCTGAAGTGAGAAAAACTGAAAATGAAAGAAATGCCAGAAAAGAAAAGAAGAGAAAGAAGGCATACATTGCTTGGGATGAAGGCTACACATCCTCAACATCTGAAAGTGAAAATGAGGAGGCAAATCTGTGCTTAATGGCTAAAACATCCAATGAGGTATGTGATACAAACTTAATTGTGGATGATTATGATGAATTACATTCTGCCTTTTGTGAACTTTATAATCAAGCTGAAGTCTTTGAAAAAGAAATCATAAGTCTGAAAAAAGAAGTATCCATGCTAAAACAAAAAGTATGTGAGTTAGAAAAGGATATTTCAAAGTTAAAAGAAATCAACATCACTGCAAACTGTGTTCATATGAAATCTGGAAATACTAGGCATGCTAAATACACTTGTACATATTGCATGAAACCTGGACACAAATCCTACAACTGCATGATTAGAAAGAAAGGAATTTCCAGTGGTAAATACAAATGGATAAAGAAAGTTACCAGTAGCACTAACATGTATGGACCCAAGAAAAACTGGGTACCACCCACAAAATAAGTTCTTTTTCTCTTGTAGGAAAGCCTGAACAGCAGAAGCTCAATTTGGTACTTAGACAGTGGCTGCTCAAGGCATATGACAGGTGATAGAAGGAACATGAGCACCTTCACACCAAGAGAATCAGGATCTGTTGTATATGGAGATAACAACAAAGGGAAAATCCTAGGCTACGGTACTGTTAGAAATCGGGCAAACACAGTAATAGAAGATGTTCTGCTAGTCGATAGATTGAGGTTCAATCTTTTGAGCATCAATCAACTTTGTGACAAGAACTACAGAATTGCTTTTGATGATGAACATTGTCTCATCAGCAACAAAGACTCAGATGAACTTCTCATGATTGGCAAGAGATCTAACAACATTTACATACTGGAAGTAGATCATTCTTCTCCCTACTCTACATGTTTAACTTCTAATGATAATCTGTCTTGGCTATGGCATAGGAGAATAGCGCACATTGACACTTTGCATTTGAATAAGCTAGTTTCTAAAGAGTTAGTTTTTGCTCTCCCCAAGATTAGATTTTCCAAAGAAGGACTATGTGAGACTTGTCAAAAGTCCAAGCAGGCAAAAACATCTTTCAAAAATGTAAAACATGTTTCTACAAATCAGCCGCTTGAACTCTTACATTTAGACTTATTTGGTCCATCTAAGATAGCTAGTATTGGTGGAAATCTGTATGGACTAGTCATAGTAGATGACTATTCAAGATTTACTTGGGTTTTGTTTATCAAGAAAAAGGATCAAGCCTTTGGAGTTTTCAAGGTACTTGCCAAAAAGATTCAAAATAAAAAGGATTTGAAAATCAAAGCTTTAAGAAGTGATAATGGAACTGAATTTAAGAATTGCTTTTTTGAAAGGTTTTGTGAAAAACATGGGATATCACACTGCTTTTCAGCTCCAAGAACTCCATAGCAAAATGGAGTGGTGGAGAGGAAAAACAGGTCCCTTATAGAACTTGGAAGAACCATGCTGAATGAGCATATGATGCCTAAACATTTTTGGGCAGATGCTGTGAACACTGCATGTTATGTTCTCAATAGAGTCTCTATAAGACCCATTTTAAAGAAAACCCCTTATGAGCTTTTCTATGGAAGAAAACCAAACATTTCTTATTTTAAGGTTTTTGGATGCAAATGTTTTGTTTTAAACAATGGCAAAGACCTTATTGGAAAGTTTGATGCAAAGGCTGATGAAGCCATTTTCCTTGGTTATTCAAACACCAGTAAAGCATATAGAATCTTTAATAAAAGAACCATGTGCATTGAAGAATCTGTCCATATTAGATTTGATGAAACTAACACTTTCCAAAAGAAAAGATTTCTGCATGATGATGACATAGGTGAAGAGAACATGGACATTGATAACAAGCATCAGCAAACTCAACGACGACCTGTACCTGAACAAGCAAAAGAGTGGAGGACACCTAGGAACCTATCACTTGACAATGTCATTGGTGACATCCACAAGGGGGTAACTACTAGATCCTCACGAAACTTGTTTTGCTATGATACTGCCTTTGTGTCACAGGTAGAACCAACCAGTATAGAAGAGGCCTTGAACAATGAATTTTGGATCATGGCTATGCAAGAAGAACTTAACCAGTTCAAAAGGAATGGAGTTTGGGAACTTGTTCCAGACAAGGGCAATATGAACATCATAGGTACAAAATGGGTTTTCAAGAACAAATTGAGTGAAGAAGGAGTTGTGGTCAGAAACAAAGCAAGACTTGTGGCAAAAGGATACAATCAACAAGAAGGGATTGACTTTGAAGAAACCTTTGCTCCTGTTGCAAGACTTGAAGCTGTTAGACTACTCCTAGCATATGCTTGCATCAACAATTTCAAATTATACCAGATGGATGTAAAGAGTGCATTCCTGAATGGTTATATCAATGAAGAAGTTTATGTAGCTCAACCACCAGGATTCATAGATGCTACTTGGCCTACACATGTCTACAAACTTCATAAAGCCTTGTATAGGTTAAAGCAGGCCCCTAGGCAATGGTATGACAGACTGAGTAAGTTTCTCATATCTAAAGGATTCCACAGAGGTAAAGTAGATAAGACTTTGTTCATTAAGAACAAGTCTGACTACATTCTATTGGTTCAAATTTATGTTGATGACATTATCTTTGGATCATCTAACCAACAACTTTGGGAAGAGTTTGTGAAAGATATGCATGAAGAATTTGATATGTCTATGATTAGAGAACTGAGTTTCTTCTTAGGACTTCAAATCAAGCAAATGGAAGGTGGCACTTTCATACATCAGGCTAAGTAAACTAAAGAACTTCTTAAGAAATATGATATGACAAATTGCAAAATGTCTAATACACCTATTTCTACTAACACTTATCTTGAGATTGATGAAACAGGTGATGAAGTTGATACTACCCTATACAGAGGTGTTATAGGATCTTTACTTTATCTAACAGTCAATAGACCTGATATCATGTTTTTTGTATGTTTATGTGCTAGATTTCAATCTACACCTAAGCAATCTCATTGGCTAACAGTGAAGAAGATTCTTAAATACCTAAAAGGAACAATAAGTTGTGGACTATGGTATCCAAAAGGAACCTCACCACTACTTGTTGGTTTTAGTGACTCTGATTTTGCAGGTAGCAAAACGGATAGGAAAAGCACTAGTGGCACATGTCACATCTTCGGAGAATGCTTGATATCTTAGAATAGCAGAAAGCAAGCTTGCGTAGCACTATCAACTGCAGAAGCAGAATATGTAGTTGCGGGAAGTTGCTGTGCTCAAGCAATTTGGTTGAAACACCAACTTGAGGACTTTGGGTTAAAGGTAGATCATATTCCTTTGAAATGCGACAACACAAGCGCCATAAGTATCACAAGAAACCCTGTACTACACTCAAGAACAAAACACATTGAAGTCAGACATCACTTTATTAGAGATCACATCGAAAAAGGAGATTGTAACATTGAATTCATAGACACGGAGAATCAATTAGCGGATATATTTACAAAGGCATTACCAAAGGAAAGGTTTTACAAACTTAGATCAAACCTCGGTATATTGAGTGAGGAACATCTAAACTAAACCTTCTTACTTAATTACATTTATCCATAACTCTGTTTTTGTGAAAATTTTTGTGAAAAACCTTCTTCTGATAGAAATAATCGATTACCAAAGGACGATAATCGATTACTTCGAGTGAAATTCACTCTGGGAAGGATTTTGGTACTGAAATAATCGATTACCCCGAGCAGTAATCGATTACCAAAGCACCAGTTTTCAAAAATTGTAAGAAAACTCTCTAGAGTAATCGATTACCACGAAGCAGTAATCGATTACCACAGAACAAAATTTCACATGCTTTGAGAAACTCTCTGGAGTAATCGATTACAAGGCTACAGTAATCGATTACCACGATTGTTTCTTGGTTATTTTCCTTTTTTTCTTCATAAGGAACTGAGATAATCGATTACCAACTGCTAGTAATCAATTACCTCTTTCTTGGGCTAATCCTCTGGGCTTTGTTCTCTTTATAAGAAAGTGCAGGTGTGACTCTTCAACTCACCATTCACACTCACGCTCAGAAACCCCTTTACCTTCTTCCTCCAAACCCTAGCTTTTCAAGCTTTTCACTCTCTCAACAATGGAAGGACAAGAAAAAGGAAAGAGAATCAAGATGAGGGCTAACAGATACCCTCAAGATCGTTTCCCTGAAGAAGCAAAAGGAAAGAAAAAGGTGGGAGAATCTTCCAAGAGGAAGAAACCCTCATCCTCGCAGCAACAACAACAACAACAACCAGAAGTTCCTCCTCCTCAACCACAAATGTCAGGAATCAACCCTTGGTTCACATCAAAGGGACAAGAAACCCGGTTCAACCTGGATTTCGCAAACAAAGGTCTAGTTCCCCCAAAGATACTTGACCTTGGATGGCTAGACTCTCAGAGTTTCACGTTCCAGACCTTTCTGAGACAACAGCATTTGGAGAGGTTTGTAGGGATGAAAGGATTCATCTATCTAGATTTGGTTAAGGTTTTCTACTCCAACCTCAAGCCAAACATGGAGAAGATGACTTCTGAAGTCAAAGGTACCACGATTTCTCTTACCCCTGCTCATTTTTTGGATATTGCTGGAATTCGAAAAGAAGGGATTATAGCACACGCAGACAAACTCAGAGAGAAAGGGTTTTATTTGCAAAAAGATTCCTTCTATATGAGCCTACTGAGGAATCCTGTACAATGGGAAGAGGATAGAAATTCAAAAAGAGCATCGGGCAAGAAAGTTACCTATAATATTGGTGGCCTCACGTGAGATGATCGATCAGCTATTTCACTACACTCGTTTCTTTGGATCTTGGCGCAAAGAGGAGCAAACCATGCCCAGTTGACTAAGGAAGACATGATCCTCATTGCTGCATTGAAGAACAACATTTAAGTGGATTGGACTCATGTGATCATGGACAACATGCTGAAAACGAGGAGACTACTTGATAATAAGTGTCCTTACTCTCTCTTTATTTCTAGACTAATTGATATGTTTCAGATTGACACTACCCATGAAGCAAGAGAATTGGTCAAGGATGTCCATGTCATTGGCAATGGAGCATTGAAGAAGATGAGGCTTATCAAAACCGATGCTGGATGGATCACAAGAGAGGAACAACAGGCCTTTCCACAGCAAGAGCATGAAGGAGCACAAGAGCAAGAGGAAGCACGTCCAGAACCTGAAGATATGGATGAAGACAATTCTGGTGAGTACGTTCCATAGTCACGGTTCGAATCCATTGTAATTGACCGAATGGATGAACTTGAGGCAACCATCAACAAGCGCATTGATGATATGGGAAAGCGGATGGATGAAATGGGAAAGAAACAAGATCTGCAATTCCTAGACATGAAAGACTTGATGGAAACCATCATGGAGCGACTCAATCAAGATGACTCAGATTAGTAACTCCATCTCTACCTCTCTTTCTGATTTGATATACCAAATAGGGGGAGTAGTAGTGTAGTTAGTAATTTGTTAAGTCTTTTGTTAAGTTTTCATAGCATAGTTTTAGCTTTATGATATTTGCTCTCTGTAATTGCTCTGTTTTAAGTTTTACTCTGTTTTAAGTTTTTTTCTTAAACAAGTTTTTTTCTGTTTGCACCTAAGCATCTGACTTAGGGGGAGCAGATTAACACATTTGAAACTATTGGATGACTGTAATAGATAGTTTAATTGATTGCCTTTATATTTCTGAAAATTGATATTTGTGACATGAGAATTGGATGATTCATAAAATGGTATATAAATTGTTGTATGGAATTGAAAAAAAAAGAGAAGAAAGTACTAACACCACAGGTCACATCAAAGCCAGCATCTACATAAAGGATCACTACACAAGATTTGGTACATCAAAACCAAAAAGGGGGAGATTGTTAGACTTGAAGCTGAGGAAGTCTTTCCTAGTTTTCGTTTTGATATACTTGTAATTTTGAGCTTTATGATAGATTGTATATAGGAGTTTAAATGTATTAATTGTTATAGTTTAGGCTTTGTATGAGTAGTTTTATTCAATCTTTTTATAGAGAACTTGGTTTTACTCTTGTAAATTGAGCTAGAGAAAGTTGGAACCCCATTTTATTTGAAAAGAACTCAAAAATCTTTGGTTTTAAGAATTTAAGCTAAAGTAATCGATTACCAGTATGTAATAATCGATTACCAACAGACTTAGAAAACATGGGAACTCAACTTGCTCTGGAGTAATCGATTACCACTCCATAGTAATCGATTACTTTGTGCTTGAAATGCAGAGGAAGACAAATTTCTCTGTAGTAATCGATTACCAACATCTGTAATCGATTACCACACCAGAATTCATCTCTAAATGGTTTTGAAACTGCTTTAAATGGAACCTCTTTGATTTATTTTGGAGAGAGAGATCTTTTATGTTTTTCAAAGAAAAGAAAGAAGAGAAAAACACAGGTTTACAAGTTCTGAAAATCTCTTCAAAGATTTCAAAAAAAGATTTTCTCAAAGAGATGAGTATTGTGTGAAGGAAAAAAGATTTGAATACTTTTGGTTATCATCTTGATCAGAGCATACACACAGGTGTAATCTTTACTGATCTTTATTTCTTTGTTTTGTGTTTTGATTTTGGTTTGAAACTCTTAAGAGAAAGTGGTTCTCTATAAGAAGAGTTAGAGAATTGAGAGAGGTACTCTCATAGGTAATTGTTGAAGGTTTCAAGAATTGGTGAGATATGTTCTAAGGAAGAACATAGAGAGATTTGAGTATTTGATTGTTTTTGTGTTTGTGCAGAAGTGATTGTATTGAACACAAGATTATAGTGGAATATCGATCGCAACAGTTGTTGGGTTGGGACTGGATGTAGGCCGAAAGCCGAACCAATATAAATCTCTGTTTACTATCTCTTCTCTATACCTTATCTTTACATTCCATTTGATTTCTTGCTTTACAATTTTCTTGTATCTTTCCGCTGTGATATCTCTGGTACATTACTTTAATACAAGATAAAATTGAATTGAAAAAGTGAGGAAAAGAGTTTTAGAAATATTACTAGGGAACTAGAATCTATTCACCCCCCCTCTAAATTCACATAGGGACCAACAGGTTCCTCCTACAAAATCTCTCAATTTCTGGTTCACACAAAAGGTCAATTCCTTTATCCTTTCGCATAAACCACAACTCAAAGAGACAGTAAACACAAAAATAGAGTAGAAAGTATATAAAGAAAAACTAATCAAGAGTAAACAAAACAAAACAAGTATGATTATGAACAATAAGCAAAGTATAAATGTCCTAAGTAGTGAGCATGTCAAGACTATCGATATTCACTCAATAGTTGTTGACTTAAATTTACGTATGTCAATCTTTCGGCAAGTGTACCGATCGTCACAAGTTTAGAAATAGTGAGAAAGGGATGTCGAACCACAGAGACTAATTGTGAAGTATCGAATGCTCAACGTGTGTTGCTATTAGAACGAATCAGTGAATGAATTAGGTATGTAAAACTAAACTATTATGTAAAATTAAACAATGCACAGTAAAGTAAGGAAAACTGTAAATGTTTAAGTTTTAGATATGATGAAATGAGTTAGGGAATAGGTTCATTCAATTCCTTCTCTCAAGTAACTATTTTCTATATCAATTCAATGAGTATCAATCAATTGGAGACTAGAATTTGTGATACCTTAGACTAATCCTATTCCTAGGTCTTTAGTCCCTTTGAATGACTTCTATAATCCCTAATCCCTTAGGTGAAAACAAAAATTCATTCAAGAAGCGAAACAGATAAATTCATAATGTCTCATAACATGCAAGTTCTATTCCTAGACTCAGGCACAATTATAGTGATGTACTTCCTCTCCTAATTCAACTATCAATCTTCTGAAGGCATAATTGAAATGAGAAACAACAACTCAAGGAACAGTTCAATCCAATTCAAACATTAATATTCCTATCACTATTTGAATTTCATGAATTAAACCTCAAGAAATTGCAGTAAGTAGGAAGAGATCAATCAATTAACTGAAATTACAATTGAATTAACATAGGAATTCATTACAAGCATTCTGAAATTGAAAACCCCTTTCCCTAACCTAAAACCTAGCCTGACATGGAAAGATGAAAAGAAAGAAGGAAAATAGAAATCAAACACAAGAAGCGCTCTATGAAGCCTTAGATCTTGCTTCCACAAGCTCCAAATCTTCAAGAAATCTCCTAGGTTTGATGGAGGAGGAAGGAAAACGAAAAATGGAGAAGAGAGAATCGCGAGACCCAAGCGTGCAGAGAAAGAAATTGAATTATGAAGGGTCCTCCGCATTTTTCGCGCCCTGTAGCTTTTATAGATGGTGAAACGCGCCCTTCATTAAGTGAAATCGCACCCTGGCGCGATTGAATCATTGAAGATGGCATGAGCGCGCCCCTGTGCGCGCCCTGGCGCGTTTCTGCCGCAAGCTAGGCATGAGCGCGCCCCTTGAGCACGCCCTGGCGCGTGTGCGCCCTTGGTTGGCTGGGCAAAGACGCCCGGCGCGTTTTAACAGCCTTGGATGCTTAACTTGAGGTTTGGCTTGCTCTACTCTCTTGGTTTGAGTTTCCATTCAAGTATTGGATCCACTCCTTGCTGCTTATCTCTTCTTCAATCCTTCAATGAACCTAAAGATCACAAAAGAGGAATTAAAATGACTTAAAATTCAAGAAAAACTTATAAAACTCACAAAACATTTCACTCAAGAACTAACACTAAGCAAACATGGTATTTTCAATGTTTTCTTGTCTAAACTACAACTAAACCTATTGAAAATGGATGGAAATGGACTGAAAACACCTAGGAAAACATGTATAATCTGGCACTTATCAATAGTCCCCAGCAACGGCGCCATAAACTTGTTGACTTTATTTCAGTCACACTACGGAAAGTGTACCGGTCGTTACAAGTTTAGAAAAAAAAAATGAGTAAAGGTTGTCGAACCACAGAGACTAATTGATGAACTACCGAATACTTAACATGCTTTGCTATTAGGATAAATCAATGAATGAATCATTTGTGTGAAGCTAAGCAATTATGTAAATTGAAGTAATACACTGTAAAACAAATAAGAAGAGCAAGTAAATGTTTAGGTTTTGGTTTCTAAACAAGATAGTGAAGAGAGTTAGGGTAATGGTTCATTTAATCCTTCCCTCAAGTAACCACATCCTATGTCAATTCAAAAAAAATCAGTCAATTGGAGATAGAATTCGTGATACCGAAGACTAATCCTATTCCTAGGTCTTTAGTCCCTTCGAATGACTACTATAATCCCTAATCCCTTAGGTGAAAATAGAAAGTAATTCAAGAAGCGAAACAGATGAATTCACAGCACCTCATAGCATACAAGTTCTATTCCTAGAATCAAGCATGACTATAGTGATCTACTTCCTCTCCTAATTCAACTATCAATCTTCCAATTGTATAATTGAAATGAGAAACAAATCCTTAAGGAACAGTTCAATCCAATCCAAACACCAATATTCCTATCATCTATTTGAATCTCATGAATTAACCTCAAGAATTAGCAATAAGCAAGAAGAGATCAATCAATTGAAAGAAATTACACTTGAATTAACATGAGGAAGTCATTACAAGAGTTCCAGAATCAAAATCCCCATCCCTAACCTATAGATCTAGCCTGACATGGAATTAAGAGAAGAAAGAAGATAAAAGAAATTCAAACACAAGATTGACTCCATGAATGCTTGGTTCTTGCTTCCACAAGCTCACAAGCTTCAGAAATCTTCTCGGCTTGATGGAGGAGGAGAGGAGCGAGAAAGGGAAGGAGCGAATCGCGAGAGAAAGCGTGCAGAAGAAGATAGAATTCGATTCCCCTTTTCGCGCCCAAAGATCCCTATATATACTGCAGCAATTGCGCCTCCCATAAGCATGTTTTGCGCCTGGGCGCATCTTGGCAGAGGAGAACCATGCATTTGCGCCCTGGTTGAGCCTCATTTGCGCCCTGGCGCACCTTGACAGCAAGGGAAGAGTGATTTGCGCCTCAATAACATCATGGTTTGCGCCCTGGCGCAAAATTCCAGTAAAGGCAGTGGAATTACGCCTCAGTTTGCGCCCTGGCGCATCTTGGCAGAGAGGGAGACTGATTTGCGCCCCTGGCTTGTCCTGTGTTGCGCCCTGGCGCAAATGCTGGTCTTGTTTCCTTGACTTGAGCTTCCATTTCTCTTCTTCTTGATGGCTTGCACTCCAAGTCTTTATCTTAGGTCCATGGGCTTTCATTCCAAGCTTCAATTTTTGTCTTTAATCCACTCCTTGCTCCTATCTCTTCTTCATTCCTTCAATGAACCTAGAAAATAACAAGAAAGAGATTAAAATGACTTAAAAACACAAGAAAGACCTATAAAACTAATGAAACACCAAATCAAGGACTAATATTAAACAAACATGATATTTTCACTGTTTTCTTGTCTAAACTATAACTAAACCTAGTAAAAATGGATGAAAATGGACTAAAAACACCTAGGAAAACATGTATAATCTAGCACTTATCACATTTTAACTAGCTAGTGATTCTATTTCATTGTTGTTACCACTTTAATGAATTGTTGTTGCATTGTTTTAATTTTTTCTAAGCACAAAAACCCCTAATATGCATTTTATAATTTCGGTTATTGAGAAATAATATAGTAATCTATAGGAAATGATCCAGGTCCACTATTACTGCGAAGTAGTAGCCGATTTAATTTTATTTGATGCACGTTCGATGCATATGTCAGTAATCAATGTTGGCTTCTCTCTCTTTGGAGGCTCTCTCTACCTTCTTCCTCTCTCTAAAATTGTGTCTTTAATAGCTAAAAACATGAATGAAACTCCCTTGGATTTCCTTTCTTATAAATGAAACATCTTTGGGCTTCCCTTGTATAAGATAATATTTTGGGCCCAAAACCCTTTGGAGTTTATTCTCATGAGATATTTCTAATACTTCAATTCACTCCAATTTCTTTTTATTTGGCCTTGAAATTCTTAAACAAACATATCAATGTACTCTGGAAGAACAATATTATAATTCACTCAAAATAAATTAATCTCTATCTAATTTATCTTAGTGTAAAATAAATTAATACAAAAAGACTTACATAAATAACTCGCATTAGAGAGTTATCAAATACCCCCAATTTAAGGTCTTTGCTTGTCCTTAAGTAATAAAATAATCTAAAACTAGGAGACACAGATAAACTGAAATAACTCCTAATTCAATCAAACAAGAGAATAGTGGATGACATGAAACATGAACTCAATAGCTAAAAGACTAGTTTTTCATAGTAGTCAGGTGTTCCATTTAACTCAATTCATAATAAAGAGATATCATCAATGTATAAGTTCTCAGTTTTTTGTTCTCTCTGAATGTTATGAAATTCATCACCTATGCCTTATTTATTCCTAAGGGAGCTAACTCACAAAACCATGCATTTCTTTATTCTCTCTCTCTTTTTTTACTTCGCCATTTACTTTTGCTCGTGAGGCGTTTTTATTGAACTTTCCCTTTTTATTTTAACTTTAATTCCTTTCCTTTTTCTATTATGACTTTGATAAGCATATTCAACTACTCTTTTTTTTAGTGGGGGTAGACTCTATTATATGGTTTAGGATCTTAGACTTGAAGTATGGTGGGATCTAGAGGTCAATCCAACGAAATGGGCACATAGGTTTGAGATTGTTGACCAAAGAAAACCCACTTAGGCTCAAAGGAGGTGACTACAGTTATTCATACTTTCAGGTAAGCCGAGAGGTTATTTTCTAAGTTTCCAAACAAGGCCTAAATCATTTCCTAACAAATGTTTCACTTGGCTTAATCTAATCAGGATCAACACAGTTCTACGGGGGTTGTGTGTTTCTAAATTCTATACACAAGCACATTGTTAGCAATAGAAACAATTTATCGTGTATAAGATTAGATTATCCACGCCACCGAACATCGATCGTACATTGAGTTTCTACCTCATTACAAAAATCACATAGATTTATTTAAACCACAATTACATCATTAAAATTATAGTCTTGAGAATAATTCATTACAAGTAGATCATATGACATGAAATACAACGGCTTAATTCGCCCACAAGATTCCTAGTTGAATTGAAAACTCCACAAAAGACAAGATAGATAACAACCTAAGTACAACCTACTTTTATCCAAATCAAAGTAGTAAAAGAAATGAAGTTTGAATCCATCATTCCCGCGAAGTATTTTATCTTTATTTTATCTTTATTTTACTTTCTTTCGCATTACACACACATATATATAATAATAATAATAATATTATTATTATTATTATTATTATTATTATTATTATTAACGAATAGAATAAAAAGAAACAATTTCGAGATCGAAATGATGAATAAAAAAAAGTATTTTAACCAAAATAGGTAAAAATAAATTTCTCATCCCTAACTTAAGATGTGCATTGTCCTCAACGCATGCATAGGGTAACTTGAGGTGGTTGCAAACCTCCCCTACCATGGACCAAAAGGTGAGTAGCCCCACTGAGACTTGAAGAAGTCCTCATAGGTGAGCCGCTAGGACCTTGGAGGTAGTTGGGCATGCCGTGACTCCATTGAGTGAGTTTATGCTCGACATAGTCTAGCATGCCTAATAGTTCAATATATATATATATATATATATATATATATATATATATATATATATATATGAGAAGAAGGTGTTGAGTTGTCTCCTAATAAGCATTTTGGTTCATCGTCCCTAAGTTAGATTGCACTTCTTTTTAAGTGGGTTAGGGAAAAGCTCTCAATTTCCTCAATTTTCGATCACTGACTTCTTCCATGGGAGGTTCACCCCAACTTCATCTATTAGCCTGTACTTCATCGTAATTAATGCTCTAGGAGCTTCAGAGATGTTAATGGATGGACCAGGTTGTAGAGCATCCATGGAATCAATTTTGTTGCATGTGCCATCATTTATAGAACTCTTAGTAGCATTAAACACATTGAAGGTCACTTGCTGATGGAGGACCATCTGCCATGAGAATTACAAGGGCTAATGCAAAGAAGAATCCAAGAGCAAGTTGAGGAGGAGTTGACTAAAAGTCAAGGTCAAAGTCAAAGTTAACAATCAACTCTTGAATACTCAAATCTTGGGCTAATTAAGCCTTGTAAGTTTCTTTCAAATATGTAATTATTTTTAAGATTAGTAAGACTTGAATTGGGCCTTTATTTTGAGCTAAGTATCATGGCCTAGGTGATGGATACTTGCACCAAAAATTACAAAGCAAACAATTAGAGAAAGTGTTTTTACTCTTCTTAAAAAGAGTGGAAGAGGTGTTGGAGAGAAGTAATGCTCTTTCCACCAACTTGATTTAATTCTCCACCACTTGATTAAGTTTAAATCAAATGGATGAGATTCAAATTCGCCCACTTCATATTTAAGCATTACCTTAAGATTGAATATTAGCCTTTAAGATTACTTATAATCCAAGGAAGGAGATTCAATCTTAAGTCACATGTATCACACCTTTCTATAATCAATCTTAGCCTTTCAATTGAATTCTAAAACCTTGTATTCCTTGATGATCTGTGATTGACCATCAAGCAATCCTAAGGTGCAAATTTGATTCGATCAAGAGGAGAGTCCATAGCCTTAGCCTTTAAATAGGTCAACATTTCACTTTATAAGGACTTTTAGTCAACATTTGAATGAAATAGATTTTTCTATTGTAGAGAGTATTTTCTTTAGGTTTTCTTGAGAAACCTTTAAATCTTATCAATGGACCTTGGTTCATAGTGGCGATTTTTTCTTTGAGTTTATTGTCTTGTGCATGACGTTCTCCATTCCTTTCCTTAACCATTTTTTATTTCATTTCCCCCTATTTGTGAGGTTATTGTGTTGATGAGTTGATGAATCATTGATGAATGAAGATTGGGGCAACACATTACAATTTCGTGAAGGAACAACACCACTCCCCTGAAAGATTGTATCACTTGTTGTCTTAGGACTCTCTATTCCAATTCACCTTTGGCTACATCTATCAAGGTACTAGCAATTGCTAAGAATAGCCTCCCAGCAGTAAAGACACATCTTTATCTTCCTCCATGTCAAACACAATAAAATCAACGTATAACACGTCAACCTTAACCAACACATCTTCTAACATATCTCTTGGGAAAGCTACATATTTGTCAGCTAATTACAAAAAAACCCTTGTGGATTTGAGCTCTCCAACCCTAATCTTCTTCTTCTTCTTGAATATGGATAGGGCTATCAGATTGATGCTTTCCCATAAGTCCAACAATGACATATGAAAGTATTTGGATCCAATGTGGCAGAGGATGGTTAAGTTGTCAAAAATCCTTCTTCTTAAGGGTAACTTGTTCAAGATGATGGCACTGTAATCTTCATTTAATGAGACTATTTCTTCATCTGAAAACTTTCTCTAGTGTATAGTGTATTCAGAGGTCGTGAATTTTAAATATGAACTTCTTAAGTACTTCTAGGAACTTCAAATTTTCCTCCCGTTGAGCTTTCTTTTTACCCCTTTTTAATCAACTTACACAAGGGTGTTATGAATTTTAGTAATAATAATACATTATTTTTGATATTTACGTTTATTTAATTAATTTAATTATTTTTAGATTATTATTCGTTTCCTCCTTTCGATCCCATTTCATTCTTTACCTACGCCAAAAGTATACATTAGGGATACTTTCGTATATATCTTGGCATTGGCTTTCTCTCTACTCTGCTATGGTTTAATTAACGTGGATGTCGGCAAATTGGTTCCTTTCTCTTTTTTTTTTTTTCTTTTTTTCTCCTTCCTCATGATTGTTGTGCCCTGTTTTGCTCTCTATTTCTTTTGATGCTTCGTTTTGCTCTCATCGTGTTTGTATCAAATTGATTGTTGGCTGTATTACATGGGTGGGTGTGGCCGCCGATGATTGCTTGTAATTGGTAACGGCGATACTGTGGGTGTGGGTGTGGGTTGTTGGTGGTTGGGTATGGATTTCTGTCTTGCTTTTGCTTACGAGAACTTGGGGGTTGGTTTGGTGACTGCGGCTGGGGTGTTGGGTCGCAAACGGGAGTCGGAATAGTAAGGTAGGGCACATTCCAAACCT
Source organism: Hylodesmum podocarpum (assembly GCA_026586105.1). Lineage (NCBI taxonomy): Eukaryota > Viridiplantae > Streptophyta > Magnoliopsida > Fabales > Fabaceae > Hylodesmum > Hylodesmum podocarpum. The sequence goes on from JALJEV010000638.1 coordinate 7,133,856, forward strand.
CACCGCAAGTTACAATAAGTAATTATTAAATGGATAAAAAGGTTATATATATATATATATATATATATATATATATATATATATATATATATATATATATATATATATATATATATATATATTTGCTTTTTTTATAAAGAAGTAAATAAAAAATTGATAATAGTAAAATCTGAAATGTAAAATTCATTAAAATAAATAAATAAATAGTTTTCTAAATTTATTTTTTGAGATTAGGAGTAATTAATTGAAAAATTGTTTGTTTAGTTCATGGTTAATTCGTAACGATTGGTTCTTTCTTTTTCTTTTACCTATTAGACCACGTGCTTTGTATTACTTTTTGATTGGATTATTTATTAATGGTTGTTCTCTTTTATATATTTTAATTCTGTATTTTAAATTTTTCCATTTTAATTAAGTGTTTATTTGTTCAGTGTAGTATTTTATTAATTATTATGTTGTTGTATTTATTCTAATTGAGTCATAATTATTTCTTTTAATTATATTTTATTTCTTATAAAACCCGATAAATTCAATTTATTTTCTTAATTTCTAAATGTAAATGATGCTTCAATCATCTTCCACAACTATTACTAATTTTGTTATGTTATTTATATCTATTTTATAATTGTATTATTAGTGTATGTTAATTTAAATTTGTGTGGTTAAATATTATTGGATAAGAAATGATTGGTGTGGATTGAGAGATTAATTTTGCGGGACATATTGGATTGATAAATTGATTGGGTTTATGATAATCGATTGTAATTTTTTGAAAATGAGAGGGATGGATGCCTACTATAATGGAGAAGCAGTGAGGTTACCCCTGGTGGACATGTTTTTGAGGCATGATGTTTTCGAGAAAATGATGACGATTATCATGAATAATAAGAGAAATTTAAATGATTTCAAAAAGTGAGGATGAATGGAACTAGGATGTTTAGTCCCTTATGGGTCGATGTAATGGCCTAAGATTTCAAGGGTATTCGCGGTGGAGAAAACTTCTACTATGGTCGATCATCATGAGTGAGGAGTGACGCTCATTACTGTGATTGTCCAATATATCTAGTGAGAGTGTCAGTGGTGACATGTACTCCTAAATATCACTCAATTGTTTTGATGGTACCACATGACATGATAGTGAATTGTGAGTAGCATGCATCACATTGAGTTGCACGATGTGATCGATTAAGATAAGTTGTGAATTGAGTATTTATGTATTTTCTAATATTTATTGTGTTGAACTGCTCTTGTTAATCTCAATGTTATTATTAAAATGTGAACTAACCTTGTGGTTGTATATGTAGTTTGACAACTATGATAAATTTTAAAACTTCTTTTTATAGTTAGATATTTTATTATTCAAGACATTGTTTATTTTTTGACACATATACAATGGTGAAATTTTATTTTAAAATTTACTCTATGAAATGAAATTTAGTTCTCTTCATTTAGTGACGTAGTATTTTCTTAAGAACAATAGAGAATTTAGGAAGTTTTGGTCATAGTAGTTGAGAGGTGTTACACACCTTTGATTCTTTGTTGTTTGGATCATTACTTGGTGGCTTAGTGTCTCTCAAAATCTCTTTACAACCCCTCAAGGTGATTGCCTTTACATGCTCCTGAAGGTTGGTGACTATATCCCTAGTAATGATCCTGGACTGCAATAAACTAATTGACGGGGACAATTGACCCATTTAATGCTCAACATTTCTCGAGACAACCTCTTGATTCATCATAAAGGTATTGGTCTCCTTGAACTTGTCTCTTGCCTCTTCCATAAAATCCTTCTAAGAGTCTGTTAATGACTTCTAACTTTCCATTAACTGTTGCAGCAATAGATCATAATTAGGTTTCTTCTCTTAAGGGGGCTGGAATAGTGGTCTTTGAACTTGAGTGTCGTCTTTCCAAGAGAAGCCTAGATGGTTTTGGTAGTTGGAGTTTCCATAATTGTTGTTGTACTGTGGTTGTCCCACAAATTTGGCTTGTTCCTCATCAATTGAACATGCCCCATTAAGATGGTCACCCTGCAAAAATCACATTGTCCATTGCTCAACAACAGGGCTGGTGTTACAACTACTTAATGCATTTTCACAACTTTTGTTGATTGAGTGCCAATGCATCCAGTTTAGCAAGATAATCGTACTAGAGTCTACGACATGTACTCCTCGCTTATGTGATGTTGCTTTTGCGTTTGGGTAGTAATTTTGTGCTACGGAATCAAATAGCTCCATACACGTCACTAGTGTCTTCATCTCACCCAAGTTACCATCGGCTGTAGTATTCACCATCCTTTGCTCCTCCAGTTTTAGACCTTTGAAGAACATCCTAACCAGCATGTGAATATCTATGCCATGGTCGGGACACTTGGCTTCAAAATTCTTGAACCTGTGTCATGCTTGTGTGAAGGTTTCACCATATTCCATCTTGAAGGTATGAATGACACATATCAGGTCACCTCTCTGATCTTTATTGATGAACTGGCAGAAAAATTAAGTTTCGAGGTCTACCCAATTTGTGAAGGTCTCCACCGGTTTTGAGTTAAGTCAAGCCTTCGCTTCCCCTTGCAGAGTATAGGGGAAATATCTCAGTTGAGATGCTTCTTGGTTTGCTCTCCCAATCAGGTGGTCACACTCAAAGTGGAAATTCTTCAAGTGTTCATTCACATCTTCATGTGAAAGCCCATGGAACCGACAGTTTTGGTTGAGATAGCTCATAATTTGAAACCATTTATCTTGATCAGCATCGGGGGTAACACAATAGGTGATCCACTCCTCAGGTTGTCCTCAAAATATTGATTCAGTGTCCTCTGCGGAGGATCTATGTTGTCATAGTCAATTGGTTCTGAGGTTGAGATTGAAGTTGCTCTCGGGCTAGAGCTTTTGCTTCCTTGGTGGCTTTAGTGAGTGAACAACCAGTCATATCTATTTTAAGATAGAATTCTAATTCAGGTGCTCTATGTTTCCTCAAATTCTTGAAAGCAAAAATAAATTTGGCCAACCAAGTGAAGGTATTAAGGAATGAGAAAAAGAGAAAGACAAAAAAAAGGAGAAAATTCTATATAAAATTATGTAACAATAAAAATAACAAGACAATAGATTATACAAATTGCAAAATGCAACAGGCATGTATACAGTTTAATGTAGAAAATTCTCAAGGAAGGAAAGGAAGAACTAGTAATATAATTAGTCACAACCTAATCAACTTGTCTTAGTCACAACCTAATCAACTTGTCTCTACAACGATGCCAAAAACTAATATATGTTATGTGAAAGTGAGAAATACTTTCACACGGTTGTAACAAATATGACACATTCGTCAAGTAATAAGTATAGAAATCAGAGTTATTGCTCCCACGAGTACAATTAGACCAAATTGTGTTAAGTGTGTTAGACCAAATTGTGTTAAATATAATATCAGTTTGAGTTGGGTTTGAATTATGACTAAGGTAACTGAATTATAAAGTTTGGGATTTAATTCAAATTAATAAAAGCGATTGGGATATCACTACTACTTATTCAATTTACTTAATTGGATGAAGTAGATTCCCACCCTCGTATTCGTCTCTCTCAAAATCAAATATACCTTGACCCGATTAACTAATCTCTTAAAATTAAACTAAGTCTATTAGGATTTAAGTTTTGTGAATCCTCAATAACTGTGAGGTTACGGTTTCACACCACCCTTTATACCCATCTCTAAGGTATTGCTAAGTGACGGTTATTTTCTGAGTATCATATAAATTTCCTCTCTCAAAGTTCCTTTAGGTTTAAGTTCAATTCATTAGTGGTCAATTCATGAAAAACATTAAGATTAGAAGAAATAACTCATAATCATATAAACTAAATAATATTGAGATTTTTATTAGAGTAAATAGGGTTACATTGTTTCCTCTATAAAAATGAGATTCAGTTCATGATAGACAGAGAGTTCATGATAAAGAATTATGAGAGAGAGAGAGAAAAGTACATAGAAGATAGATTTTCAGGATGAGGGGTTAGTGATCAATGTCTTCCGATTGACTTTTTTATGTAGACTCTCTCTCTTCTTTCTCTATCTAAAACTTTGTCTACAATGAATGAAACTCCCTTTGAGTTTTCTTTTTATAAATGAAATATATATGGGTTTCCTTGTATAAGATGAGATTCTAAACTTAAAATTCTTTAGAGCCTCTTCTCGTCAAAATAAATTGTTATCTCTCGCGAAATATTTCTAATACTTCAATAAACTTCAATTTCTTTTTATTTATTCCTGAAATACTTAAACAAAGTACCCCAGAAACAATTTCATAATTCACTTAAAATAACTTAATTCATTTCTAATTTATCCTAATTGAAATTAATATTAAAAGACATCTACAAATAAATGTCATTTGAGTTATCACATCCTATTCTCCAAACCATACATTGTAGTATCAATCTAGAGACATCACATTCTTCCTAGCATGCCCCAATTCATCGCTTTCTGTGCCTTGAGAAAGCACTGATATTAGTGATGTTGTTATGAATTTTTTTCCTCTAGAAGGGAGGAATAATATGCTGCAAAAAAGTTGGAAAGAAGCACGTATTGCAGAGAATTTTCTTTTTAACCAACAAATTCTCATACGTTGCAAGATAATAATCTAAACAATATCTTAATACATTGTCACTGTGTTTTTTTATGGTATTAACCACAGAAGCACCTTCAACATTTTCTTTCATCTACAGAAAACTTCTATGTCAAGTGACTTGGGAAGCATTTACAAATTCTACATTAGATATTTGAGAAAAATCCTTATTTTCTCTAAGAAAGAATTCAAACTTCTCTAAAAGACATCTCAAGATTTTCTCCACAACCGTTAATCACTAAATTCTTCACCTAATAATCGGTTTTAGTCATCCCTTTAGGGAGTTTATCCACAAACTCCTTTACTTTTTCCACTTCTTTTATTTTAATGACTTGAATATTAAAGTTTTGCAAATAATACTGCTAAATCCTCAGGCTCTGCTACACCCTACTCCCCCTCCTCCCACCAACAATCGGTTTGAACACCAACTAACGAAGTATCAAATCTGAGCAAGGGCATCTTCACCCTCACATCATCTTAAATCAATACTAATGAAAAGCATAGATGGACTACTGAATTGAGAAATGCATGCATATGATCTAATTCAATGATCAAAGTCCAATTAAACAACAGAATTGAACATTTCTATTTTCAAGTCATTACTTAATAGTCACTTCAATAAAACAATTGGAAATTTCCCCTTTCAAGTAGCCACGGGCGAAGGAACATGGATTATGAGTATGCATATGCAAGTTTGCTTCATCTTGTTCCTCTCTCTTCTTTTCTTTCACCATTTATTTATTTACTTCTTCCCTCTAACAAACCTTAAACCTTTAAGTGTTAAATCCTAGACCATATTTCTTGCATTTATGAAAATCACTTATCCCCTGAGTATATCTGATTTCTTGTCTCACCAAAAAACAATTAATATTACAAACCAATAAAGATAATTACATTAATTGATTTGATTAGTTTTTTAAAAAATATAATGAATATCCATCTAATAAAGACAAATAATAAAAATAAATAAATATTTCATGCGAATTATAAAATATCTTAAAAGAAGAAGCATCACTGCCTTAGAAAATGTGTGTGAAAATATGTTATTTATCTGCTTTCCAGCATTGGCCCCAACACTTTAATGGACAGGCTGAGGAGTGACTTAGTCCTAGGAGAAGTTGTCATTATCTTGCGTGAAGCTTGGTGCATGTCTTGCCACGACCAGTAAAATGGAACCAGTTCCTTGCATTGACTTGCAGGGTCTTCAATGATTACTTATTGTTTCATTCTACAATCGAAAGAGCATTGTTAACAATATATCGTTGACTGACTTCTAACTTCTTTCTTAGTGATGTAAAATGATTTCAGCTCTTCAGCAATATCAAAAGAAATGTATGTCCAATTATCCTATCACTTCTTAGTGATGTTGTTGTTATCCATTTTCTTCCTCTTTTTAATCCCATATGCTTCTCCTCTAAATTTTAACTTCCTCAGTTTCGATCCTAATGTCAAGGGCATACATTATGAGAATTCAAATCCTGTAGGAGACACAATCCAACTCACAACAAACCAAGTGGACAAGAGCATGGTTGATAGTGTTGGTCGAGCCATATATGAGGAACATTTGTATCTGTGGAACAAAACAACAAGGAATCTCACAGATTTCACAACCCATTTCTCTTTTGTCATAAAACCATCTTCACCAAATCAAACAGTATGGGGAGATGGGATTGCATTTTTCCTTGGACCTGCTGATTTAAAAAGACCAGATGCCACAAAAGGAGGTGCCATGGGTCTCACACGTGATGATCAACCAACAAATTCCACTAACTATCCATTTGTTGCTGTGGAGTTTGATACCTACTGGAACGATGGCTGGGATCCAAGGGAATATAGAAGTGAACATGTTGGAATTGACATCAACTCTGTGAAATCAAATGCTACTGCAGCATGGAAGGCTGATATCAAGAATGGGGAAACCCATAAGGCTTTCATAAGTTACAATTCTAGTTCATTTAATTTGAGTGTTGTGTTCACAGGTTTTAACAATCATACCATTCAGTGGCAACATCTATCTTTCATACTTGATCTGAGACTTTATTTACCAGAATTTGTCACTGTTGGTTTCTCAGCTGCCACAGGAAGTGCAACGGCTATACATACCCTCAATTCATGGAATTTTAGTTCAACTTTGGAGCAAGAAAAAATACAAAACGGATCAGACCCAGTTGCAAAGCCTCCAACCCCCATTATAGCTCCGACTCCCAGTCAGAAGAAAAGGGACAACACAGGCTTAGCAGTGGGGTTAGGTGTCGGTGGATTTGTTTTGATTAGCGGTTTGGGTTTGATTTCATTTTGCTTGTGGAAGAAAAGAAGTGAAGAGGAAGATAAGGAGTTCGAAGAGTATATGGGTGAGGATTTTGGAAGGGGGACAGGACCCAAGAAGTACTCATATGCTGAACTAGCACAAGCTGCTAATGGTTTCAAAGAAGAGTACAAGCTTGGACAAGGAGGATTCGGTGATGTTTATAGGGGCTACCTTAAAGAATTGAAGTCTCATGTCGCTATTAAGAGAGTGTCAGAAGATTCTGATCAAGGGATCAAGGAATTTGCATCAGAAGTAAGAACTATTAGCCGGTTAAGGCATCGGAATCTCGTGCAGTTGATTGGTTGGTGTCATGAAAGGAAGAAGCTCTTGCTTGTGTATGAGTACATGCCAAATGGAAGCTTAGATATTCATCTTTTCAAGAAGCAAAGCTTGTTGCAATGGGCAGTGAGATATAACATAGCCAGAGGCTTGGCCTCTGCATTGCTATACTTGCACGAGGAATGGGAACAATGTGTTGTGCATAGAGACATCAAATCAAGCAACATTATGCTTGATTCAGAGTTTAATGCCAAACTTGGGGATTTTGGTTTAGCAAGGTTTGTAGACCATGCAAAAAGTGCACAAACTACAGCTATAGCTGGGACTTGGGGTTACATGGCTCCTGAATGTGCAACCACTGGCAGGGCTAATAAGGAATCAGATGTCTACAGTTTTGGAGTTGTTGCTTTGGAGATAGCTTGTGGAAGAAAACCCATAAATCATAAGGCTCAAGAAAATGAAGTAAATATGGTGCAGTGGGTGTGGGGACTCTATGGAGAAGGGAGAATTCTTGAGGCAGCAGATCCAAGACTTTGTGGGGATTTTGAGGAGGACCAAATCAAATGCTTGATGATTGTTGGTCTTTGGTGTGCTCACCCTGATCACAATAGTAGGCCTTCAATAAGGCAAGCAATGCAAGTGCTTAACTTCGAAGCTCCTTTGCCTAATCTTCCATCAAGTTTGCCTGTTCCTACATATCTTGAGCACACCCTTCACTCATCCATAGCTGCCGCATTCAGCATAACTGCCTCAGAGCTAGGCCAAAACCAGATCACCAGTTCCACTTCAAACACATACTCCTCTGGGTTCACCACAACTTCTGATGATGCCTCTTCTCCCTCTGTGTCTCTTTTGTACTCGCGGTGAAATTGATTTCATCTGAATGCTTATAATTTTTAAAGTTTAAGACAACATTAACTTCGTTTTTTAAGGATTGCGGTCGTTGTGAAGAATCAAGACGCGTAAATTTTTATTGTTGGGGTAGTTGGTATAGTTGGCGCAGAAGCTACCTCGCCACTTCGCAAACCTTGAGAGAAACTAAGTCAAATATCAATCATAGAATAGTTATTAGAATTTAAAAATTATGTATTAACAATATTTTATTATCTATAATATAAATAAACATATTCTACATGATAAAAAGAAACTATGTATATATATTTTTCTAATATTATTAAATCATAAAGGAAGCAAAAATTAAACTGGGTAAATGTCAGTCAATTTCAAACTCATCATTGTTACAAGTTGTGGTATTTTAAAACATGCAAGTACGGTGAAGTAACTATTGTGTATGAAGCAGAGGTGTTGTGAAGTGAAACAGATCAATTCTTCAAGTTGAAAGTGAAGCAACTCTTGTTGCAATGGACCTATTTTGTTTTTTTTAGGTGGTTTACGAGTTGCCACATTTTATCCATATATGATCTAACTTTGTCTTTGAATATGTATGGAGAAAATTGATTCTAAAGTGGAATTAATTTTGTTAAAAGTAAGTGATTTATGGTTAGATATTTCTATCATTTGTAATAAAATTTAATATGATTTTTTTTATCTAACATAATATTACTTAAAATCAATTTTTAATTCTTTTCCAATAAGAAAATAAACATATCAAAATTCATCTATACATAATTCAAAATTCAAAATTAATTTTAGAACATAAAACCAAATACACACAGAGATAGTTGTATAAAATTTTAAAAAATTTATTATGTACATTAATTTTTAATAAGGTAATAATTTACATTATCAGTGTGTATTTTATTTTTCTTTTCTATCAATTAGGTGCGTCTTTAGAAATGACCATTAATCATTTTTCTAAAATTTAATTAATAAGAATGAGTGATTATATTTAAAAAATTAAATTAATTACATAGTAATTTTTGGTGAGTTATAATTTACGACAGTCATACAATTTAAATCTTTTACACTTGTTTTTGTTTTTCAGTTTTACTTGTTCTAATATTTAAAATTGACTTTAAATTTTATTATTTACGTCAAAGCTGGGCTTCAAAAGAGAATTCGTACACTTTCTGATGACATTATAATCAAAAATTAATACATATACTTAAAAGATATTATTTACATGGAGTGCTTCTATTCCATTCGTGTGATAAGGATATAAGAAGGAGCGTCATTCACTTTATATGAATTACACCCAAAACATATTTAATATATAAATTATACATGAATATAAAAGAATATTTTATAAATATAACGTCATGTATTTTAATAAATTTCTTTTATTTTTTAATCAATATCTTAAGACATTTATTAACGCTTACAAAATTAGAGAAAAATAAAACTTGCTTCTTTGTTTAGTTTTCTACGTATAATTTTTCCATTAATGTGCACAATTATGATTACAAATATTGGTGGTAATCTTCTGAACTTATTACAAAGACTATAAAGTTAGTTTAAAATATTGTATCATAAGGAGATATGCATTGTCACTTTGTCACTGTAAAAGTTCTATGCTGCTAGACAATTAAAAAATTGTGTTCAGTGTTCTTTTTAAGACAATTATATTAAACTTAACAAATTTATTGTATACAATAGTATGTAATTAGATGATAATTTACATTGTTGGACTATTTCTTTTCAGGTACGTCTTTACAAATGATCATATTTTGAAAAAAAAAATTAACTATTTTTTAAAATTAAAATTTTATATTTTATTTCAAATAAATTATAAATAAATATTAGCGGTCTATTATGGGATTCCCATAAAATGATTTAAAATCAAAATATAAAATCTACTGTTAAAGTAAAATAGTAAAAAAATCTTAAATTAAATATAATACTTGAGACTCAGGAACATGTATTAAGATTATAATTTATGATCTGCATCTCCATAGTTGATCTTGTAAATCTAATCTTAAATTAGAAGAACATCCAATATCAACATAGATTTTGAAAATAATAATTACATATTATTTTTTAAGTAGTTTTAAGATTAAAAATTTGTATACTATTTATTATTTTAGATAAATTAAAAATAAATATTAATAGATTAATAATCATGACATTAATATGGAAGTATACTTTTCTCCAGGATGACATCTTCAAAACAGAGAAACACGTGGAGTGGTTGAGCAGAACCCATTGACCCAGTCAAGAAAGAAACATCTATCTTTCTATACAATTTCTATACAAAATTCTATCAGAAATAATACAAAATTGTTCCTTATTTCCGGAATTATCTTTTTTGTGTATACATGTGTTGAATTTGTTGATAACTGCATGCAGCAACCCAAACAACAACTCTTCACTCATGGAATCATTTCATGGAACATTAACACTTTTGCTTCTTGTAATACCTGGTGCAGCTTCATTAGCATTCAACTATCAGCATTTTCGTGACACAGGAAATGCCTTCAATATTTCAGGAGATACCTTTGGTTTCGAAGGAGTTTTCCAACTCACCAGAGTTGGACAAGATAGTTATGGTAGACTAATATATTCCAAACAGTTACCTCTTTGGGACAAGAATTCAGGAAATGTCACAGACTTTACTACTCATTTCTCCTTTGCCATCAACACCCCAAATAAAAACCAATTTTCAGATGGCTTAACATTCTTTCTTGCACATCCAGATTTTCCATCACCTGTTCCAAGATTTGGAGGTGGGATGGGTCTAGTGAGCAGATCTGATTCTGAACAGATGAAGGCGGTGAGTTACGAGAAAAGTTTTCCATTTGTAGCAGTGGAATTTGATACCTTTGTTAATGTTGAGTGGGATCCTGCTTATCACCATGTGGGTGTACTTGTTAATAATATTGGCTCTTCTTCCACTACACGATGGTTCAATACCATTGGCCAGGTTCAGAGAGGAATATATGATGCTAATATTAGTTACATCTCTAGTTCAAACAAATTAAGTGTTTCCTTCACTGGGTATAAGGATAATGTGACGATTAATCAGAACTTATCCATGGTGATCAATCTGAGAGATTACTTACCTGATTGGGTTGAATTTGGCTTCTCTTCAGCAACAGGAACCTATTATGAGGACCATACTCTTATCTCATGGTCCTTCAACTCTAGTTTAGACATGGAAGCTGATCAGGGTTTCGATTTTCCCTCAGCAGAACGAACACACAAGGGTGGAAATAACACAAGGTTGGTGATCGGGCTGAGTGTTGGACTTGGTGCAGGTGTTTTCATTGTTATGTTGGGGATAGTTTGCCTTGTGAGATGGATGCTGAGGAATAGAGGTTTGGAGGATGTCTCACTCTTTGATCATGCTATGGACAATGATTTCCAAAGAATATCTCTACCCAAGAAGTTTTCCTATGAAGAACTTGCCACAGCAACTAGTAACTTTGCAAGAGAAAACAAAATTGGAGAGGGAGGTTTTGGAGCAGTATACAGGGGATTCATAAGAGAGTTGAACAACTATGTTGCTATTAAGAAGGTATCTCGCGGTTCTAGACAAGGGGTGAAGGAGTATGCATCTGAAGTAAAGATCATTAGTCAACTGAGGCATAAAAATTTGGTTCAACTCTTTGGGTGGTGCCATGAGCATGATGATCTTCTGCTAGTTTATGAGTTCATGCAAAATGGAAGCTTGGATTCTTATCTGTTTAAAGGAAAGGGCCTGTTGATATGGAAAGTGAGATATAATATTGCTAGAGGCCTGGCCTCAGCATTATTATACCTGCATGAAGAATGGGGAAAATGTGTGCTACATAGAGACATAAAATCCAGCAATGTTATGTTGGATTCTGATTTAAATGCAAGGCTTGGAGATTTTGGGTTAGCCAGATTAATGGATCATGGGATAGGATCAAAAACAACTGTTTTAGCAGGAACAATTGGATATTTGCCTCCTGAAGCTGCCACAAGAGGCAAGGCTAGTAGGGAGTATGATATATACAGTTTTGGAGTTGTTGCTTTGGAGATAGCATGTGGTAGAAAGTCAATTGAGGCAAATATGAGTGAAGATGACATGTATTTGGTGGATTGGGTTTGGAAACTGCATAACAAGGGTGATCTTCTTAAAGCATGTGATCCAAGCTTATATGGACACTTTGATGAGAAGGAAATGGAGAGGTTAATGATAGTTGGCCTTTGGTGTACTGAAATAGATTATCTTCTGAGGCCTACAATTAGGCAAGCTATTCAAGTGCTTAATTTTGAAGCTCCATTGCCCACTCTCTCACCCCGGGAACCATACTCTACCTATGATACATATTTCAGATCTATGCCAATGTCATCTCTCAATTCTGCTTTTGCAAACAAGAAACCTGTGTCTTCAACTTCAACCGGTAGCTTAATCACTGACTCCTCACAATCAAGCAAATCTTTTGGAGTCATTTCTCCAGCAGCAGCTGCAAATTTTCATACGTACTGAATTTGATATAGATACTTGTATTTTCTTCTTTTGATCTGTTTTTCTTGGAGTCAAATTCTGTATGTGTAACAAATTATCTTCAGCTTTTTGATATTTTCTGTTTCAATGCATTCTCTTTATCAATGTATTTTCTTCCTTGCCATTATGTTATAATGTTATTAAAAGAAGCTTGAACCTAAACTCTACCTTAGTGCCACAAATGACTTCCAATTCTTTGATATGTACTAATCCAATGCCGTTTACAACTTTTTCTCTTTTCTGCAACATCAAGTAAGAAAGCATGATGAGTTGATATTTAATAACACTATATTAGTATTGTTCCGATTATCATCGTTATATTGTAAGAGAACTTGATATGCAGTACAGAGAATGGTAGATTAGATGGGAGTAGGGAAAGTTATTAAGAGAATTATTCAGTAACAATGACCAAAAATATTTGATAAGAGCTTGGACTTGAGTTATTATTACAAAACTTTCCTTGAGGACTTGTGGTGTACCCAAGGGATGCATTATTGCATTGAGATTCATGTATAGGAAATGTCACTAAGTCATGCCCATATGAACAATAGGGTAAATGCCGGTCAATATGAATAATAGGACTTGACGTTGAAATGAGATCAACGGTAGATGGAATGTGACTAATGGCAATTTATTATGTTGTATAGGTGGGGCACGTCATTGAAATGGGATAATAAACGCTTAATTGACTTTCAGTCTTCTACAAAGATAAAGTCGTTTATTGATTCGTACATAAAGAATAGGTAAACGTAAATGGGATTGAGATACTTTAATGGTTACATTTAACATAAACGGTTTAAAGATATTTTTTAAAAAAATATTTAATAATTTTCTTTAATCTTAGAATATGATAGTAATTAATACGTCATTTGATTATTTCTTGGTTTTGAACACTTTATATTTTATAACACTTATTAAATGAACATTGAATATAATTGAATCCTAGTAGAATTAATGATTAATTTAAAAGAATTTATCAACTTTTATTAATGAGTTTGATATCTAAATATTAAATTATTCTAACCAAAAAATTAAATAAAAATGAGTTTTATGAGTTATTATATGATAACTTATAAGAATTTGATAAAATTATTATACTTTAGAGTTAACTTAAATGAAAAAAATTATTATTTTATTTTTTAAAATATTTTTGAAAATAAAAATATTTTACTTATATTATCTGAACATTAATGAGTGTTGCTAAATAAATTTATAAACATTAATGAGTATTGCTAAATAGTTTGTAACTGACTTTAGTTTAGTAGTCAGTTCATTTGAGACTTTTTGCCCGGTGTCATTCTACCATGTGTATTTGAGAACATTAATATAAAACCTTTAAGCTAAAAAATTTTATATTTTTGATTTGATAAATGTTTGATAAACAATTTTAATAGATAATTAATAAATTAACTGATTCATAATAAAAATAAATATATATATATATATGGAGATATTTTTCTCTCAATTACGAAAAAAGACAAGGTGATGTACCTCAATTAAGTCATTAGACATAATACATGGTACTAGGAGGTGATGTAACTCAATTAAGTCATTAGACATGATACGTGAGACTAGGATTCCCTGCAGTCATATGCTACTTCTGAGCCATGTACCTAATATTCAATGGTTTTAATTTTGAGTTTAATTAAGTAAAAAAAAAAAAGTAACTTTTCTTAATAGTTAAGATTTGATACGGTTATTATACTGAGCGAAGAGAATCAATTTCCCATAATGAAACTAGAGGAATTAATTGGCCACAACACATAATTACGTAGAGTTAAAATGAGAGCCTCGGATAAACATAAATATAAATAAAAACAAAACATAAGTAATACCCTGTGAGCGTGAACATTAATTTATTATTTATCAGAAGTACAAAGTCTTTTGATACTTATATTTTGAAGCAAATAGACAGTATCAAATTCAAAGTTCTATCTCCCGAATTAGTTACTCTTCTAATTGTTCAAACCAAATTGCAGATGTTGCTGGATTTGCCTCACTCCAACCTTGTGATAAGTTCCTTGATTCCATGTCACATACGCACCATTCATCAGCTACAGGGTGCTTAAAATAGATGCAGTTTCTCCTACATCCTACTTCATTTGCCAACACAGACACACTACAATTACTCCCCACAAACACTGCTCTTTCCCCGAGTGTTTCCAACTCAATCCAAGAGAGTCTATCCATATTAAGCTGATAAACCTCAACACCATCCACATTGTGCACCGAAGATTTTCTTGATACAAGAAAAACCAGCAAAATTTCTCCACCAGACTCAAGCAGATATTCTCTGAGGTGGTTTGATGAAACAGAAGGAACTATCCTTGTGGCACTTGAATCCATGATTTTAAAAACACCATCAATGTTTTCTATAACCACAAGACTCCCCTGCATACTCAAAGCATAGAACTTACCTTTAAAACCAATAGCATTAGTGAACTGCATAACCTGTTGTTGCTTCCCTAATGTCTCAGTAAAAGTACAATCTTGCATAGTCCATTGAGCCTGATCTGGTGTTTCCCACGAAATATTAGACAACCTTTTTAGTTTATAGAATGCAAAAGCTGGTTGACTAATTCCTGTTAGTACCATAACAGTGCAATTAGGATCTTCAGGTCGTGAAGAAAGCACAGCAACTTTAAGTGGTACATTATGATCCCATAAAGGGAGACGAAACATTTCTCTGTGCGTTGGATTCCACAGATAGTACAAGTAAAAGGGTTCAGCCTCAGCTATGAGGATGCCATTGGAACACCCCACATAATGTTTCCAAGGGTACCTTGAAATTTTTCTTAAGAAGTATCTGCACCAACACCCTGAAGGCATGTATGAAAATGAAGCTTGTATGGATGCACGCCGTGCAGTAATGTTGTGGTTGTGGATGCGGTAGTTTTGAGTGTTGGTGAGTTGAAGCCATGGAAGTTTGGAATTGCAGTGCTTTGGTGATGTTCTCCATGACTTGGTTATGCCACCAAAACTGATTCTATTGTCGAGATTTGGGTGGTGTTCAAGTTGGTTTGGAAGGTTGAGCCACGATTTGGATTTGGTGAGTTCTTTGTTGCCTGAAACTTGATCCTTCTGCTGCTGCTTTCTTTTATTCTTTGCCTTGAGAGCCATTTTTTTTTTTTTTGGTTTTGGAATAACAAGGAGAGGGTGAGTGTTTGACTTGAGAAACTGCATAAAGTAGTGTCCTTAATAACAAGTATGTGGACGTGCCCACCAAGAAATCAATCTTCATCTTGTGCACCACGCTTAACATTTCCCACAAAAAAATATTATCATACTTTGAAGACATTATTTTCCAGTATTATATTATGCATCTAATACCAACTATCTCACATTGAATTGAGGAAGCCGAGTTTTTGGGAGGAATGGTAATGGATTCTTACATAATACACTTTTAAAAGAGGGATAAGAGTGATGACAAGTCTTAATTAAGATTGTAGTAATTTATGTTAAAAATAATAATTTAATATTTATGAATAAAATATAATATTAATAATTTAATATTAAATAAAGTAAAAAATAAATTGCAACAATTAAATAATAATTTGTTAAGGAATTAATAATAAAAAAAATAGTCCTAACAAGAAATTGATATTGAAGGAAGAGTTTTTCAGTTTGGTAAGATATAAAAATTCAAGGTACCTTGAATAGTAAACAATTCGATGACACGTATGTTAGTCTAATTTTTTTTCCTTGGGTCGCAGACCCATATATTTGATGATAAGCTCAAGAGAGTCTAAACAGAGTCCAGAAAAAAAAAAAAAAAAAAAAAAAAAAAAAAAAAAAAAAAAAAAAAAAAGGAGTTTATATAATCAATGCTTTTAAGATAATATCTTTATCTTAAACTTAGTTTCTTTTTTATCTTTTTTATTTAAAATTTTTATTTTAGTTTTTATCTTTTAAATTCGAGTCAATGTTGTCTCCGTAAAATAATAGTAAAAGTTTTTACTTTATGAAGTAATTTTAAATCTTCTATTAGCCGATCTAGGACATGAAACTTATGTAATTGGGTTTCAATTTCATTAAAACTATGAAAATTAATTAGAGGGCAAATAGAAAAGAATTTAAAAACATAATAAATGTTGTGCGAAGAACTAAATCATAATAAAAAGGATTACATGCAACATTTAAGTAAATTTTATGTCAGAAATGAAAACTATAATTAAAAATAAATAAAATATTAAATACTATAAAAATTATTAGAGATTAAAACTTCAAAATTTAAAAAGTCAGAATTAGAAAAATTTAATTAACCCTTGATTTTGTATAGTTAATCTTATATGATAATTAATTTAAGAAGAGGATGAGAAATTAAGAAGAATAAATAATGTTGGTTTGTAAGAAAATAGAATCTCTGAAATGGTCCAAATGACCACACACCAGTTCTCTATTTGTTCGCCTCCACTTCCTCCATCACCATCATCATCACTGCAACATTAACAACAACAACACCATCACTACTCTTTTTCTCTTTCGCGCCAACTCTGATTGGAACCTCAGATGCAGACTCTCCCTCTCTTCTATTGCATCAGAGGTTCCTCCTTCTCCTTCTTTTTCTTTTTCTTCTCCTCATGGATTTCCCTCCCGCCTTCAATCTCATCACCCAATTCGGATGCAGCTTCGTTCTTCTCCGTTCCTTCTATCGCTCCTTTAACATTCTAGGTATCTTTTTAATGATCACCTCCTGCTTCAAGGTTCTACGCTTCATCTGGCGCTTCAAGACAGCCATACGCTTCCTCTGTGACTCCGGTGG
Source organism: Hylodesmum podocarpum (assembly GCA_026586105.1). Taxonomy (NCBI): domain Eukaryota; kingdom Viridiplantae; phylum Streptophyta; class Magnoliopsida; order Fabales; family Fabaceae; genus Hylodesmum; species Hylodesmum podocarpum. The sequence continues at coordinate 7,151,179 of JALJEV010000638.1, forward strand.
CATCCCCAAAATCCACTTCTGCCTCGGCAACATTCTTCGCGAAATTCCTAAATTAAAAACCAAACCTTTGAAAAAATCGCGTCGACCCGGTTCCGGTTCCTCGTTCAGGAAGCGACCCAATGGTGAGAAAGGGAAAGGGAATGGAGGTTCCGAAGATGGGTCCGAGGGGAAGGTGGAGAACGAGAATGAAGATGAGGTGTACGACGTAATGTCGCTGAGGGGAATTGCGAAGATGGAGAGGTTGAAGGCCAATGCGGCGTTTGCGGATCTCGATAAGGAGAGGACGGCGGCTTCCTCGTCGGCGGAGGAGGCGATGGCGATGATTCTGCGGCTGCAGAGCGAGAAGAGCGCCGCGGAGATTCAGGCCACCCAGTTCCGACGAATGGCGGAGCAGAAACTGGATTACGATCAGGAAATGATTGAGTCGTTGCAGTGGACGATCTCACAGCACGAGTTTCAGAAGTGTGACTTGGAGGATCGGTTGGGGATTTGTAGGGAGGAATTGAAGCAGTTTATGAGGGATGATGAAATAGAACAAATTGAAGTTGAAGTGAGTAGGGGTTATATGTATGATGATGATGATAATTCTGATGGTAATGCTGTAGTTAGCTCTCCCGAAACCGAACCACAGAGAAACACCTTGTAAGTTTTGAAGCTTGTTTGTTATATACAAAATGAAATGTCTTTACATAGACTTGTTTTGGTTTCCAAAGTGTAAATTGTATTTATCCATAACTTAATTAATAATAATAATATCGAAGGCGTATACTTTTTTTTTTTTTTTGCATTATGGGTTAGGCTCAACTTTCAGGTTTTTTAGTGTAGGTTTGAATGAATTTGTAACATACATGGCTCTTATCACATGTATGTTATAGGGGGGGCAACTTTTTGTTGTTTCATTTTATTGATGATGGAAGTTACAAATGTATATCTGCATATCTTATTCTTATTTGTATATTTGCATCTTATTACCTACACAAATTACTCCAGAGCCATGTATATTTGCATCTTTGCATTTACAAAGTACTACTGAAACTACTGTATCTCTGCATTGTCAAATTTATAGAAAATACTATAAGAACGAAGCAGAAGATGTATAGCAGCAGTCCTCACCCTGCAATCCTTCCCATAATTATCAATGGGACAACCATACATTTTTATTTTTGTTTTAAATATAACACAAATCAAATATCCATAGAAAATGCCTCATGTGGGGATCTACTATAATTTCTATCATTTTTACTCATAAATTGGTTAGTACGGACTACGGAGTAATGACAAGAGAGTGATCGGTTGAGTTACTAAGTACATTAGCCTTTTCATATTAGAGATTTGTTTTACTCTTTTATCCTTAAAATGATTTATTTTGATCTTTTATTTTTTAAATTTGAGTGAATATTATGTTTTTGAAATAGTGTTCATTTAATTTTAAAGCATGATTTTGAAGTCTTTTTGGACTAATTTAAAATGTGATATTATACAGATTTATCTATATGAAACTTTAGAATCAGATAATTTTTAAGGGGAAAAATTATAAACATGATAAAAATTATATGAAAAGTGAGTGCCACAAATGTATGAAAAGAAATACAATAAAATTTTTCCATCTTTTGATTATTCATGAGATTTATTGTTGGAGCATATGTGGGAGTTCAGATTCAGCATTCAACACTTTGTCAATTTCTTTTCTATCTTTTATCTTTTATGTAACATAAAGAAAAAAATTGTTATATTTAACTCTGTCAACAAAATTTATTAAAATCATAAAAGAAATTAACCAATGTGACGTTTACAAAGTCTATTAAAGTCTCAACGAAGGTTGTGAAACCTAATTAGATTTTGAAAATTTAAAATTGTACCATCACAATACAAAAGTAGAAATATTATTAAACCTAATTATTTATTTGGATTAGAAACCTCGTTAATATGATTTATTAGTTGTTAAAACTGTAAAACATAAGGGGAAAGGAAGTCAAAATACAAGAACATGAGACATTTAGTGAAATATATATAACCAATAATATGACTAAATTACCTTAAAATAAATAAAAAAGATAAAATATAAATGCATAATATTATTTAACAAAAATATCCTTTGTTTTTCAGTAAAAAAAACATCACTTTTTTTTTTTGAAATAGAAGAAATTATTGAATAATGATTAATAATAAGTTGATAATTTGTTAAGTTTTGTTTTGAAGACAAAATGTTCCTGAGTACGTGAAGTTAAGTTCAAAAAACTACCCTACTCTTTCACTAAATTACTATTTTTCACTTAGAATGAACGTATGAATATAATATATATATATATATATATATATATATATATATATATGTGTGTGTGTGTGTGTGTCAATAAATATATCCACACAAAAATTAATTCTAATAAAATTAATTATCACAGTAATAGATTATTTATGTAATTTAATTTTCAAGTATATTGAACACATTATTATATACAAATTTTTACAATCAGTGAATTAGAAATCACATTTTAAAACAGCTGTTAAAATATTCTCGAAAAAAAAAGTTGCGTATTTAAATTAAATTCAATTATAAATAATTAAATGTACGTTTTCTTAGAAAATTATCGAATCAAATGATATTCAATTGTATGTGATTAAATATGATGTGGCATGTTTATCGATTACTTTGTCCTTTCTCGTTCTTCCTATATTATATTGATTTCTGATACGCTATTGCTTAACGATCACTGACAGAGTCAGTGTTTCAGGTTTTTTGCAATTTGGGCTTTTGAATCAAAAGCTTTCAGTGTTTGTGGTCTAGTATCAGAACTGAGAAATTAACATCTTTCACTTATTCAAACACATTTCATAGATAGCACACCAAAACGAGGATGTTGCGGCTTTCGATTCAACATGGTAAGTCGTATTAGGTACTTGTTTTTAGGGATGCCCACGTGCATGGTGGTTGATCAATGCTTCGATTTGGATTCTGATGAAGAGATGTTTTGTTTTTTGTTTTTTATTATCTGTTTTTGGTGTTGCAGTGAGGAAGTTGAACTTTCTGAGGCCTCAGATCTATGCTTTGGGAAGTTCCCATTTGTCAACAGCAGCTGAACCATCTACCAATAAGCGCAATCCCTCGGTATGGTCAAGTTTATAAAATTTGCTTTCATGGGCATCTGTTGACTTCATCAGTGTTTGAGAAAAATTGAAACTTTATTGCTGAAGGGCTTTTTTTTTTTTGTACACCATGAGAAACTGCTGTAAAAGAAAATATTCTGTGATTTTTATTTTTTGCATTTGTTTCATTTTGCTCAGAGTTTCTTGATTTAATTAGGTGGAACTATTTTGTCAAATTGAATGAAATGGGGGCATCGTTTTGAGTTACTTAATCAAGTTGAAGAGATTTTCTAGCTTTAGGTCCTGTATGTAATTTCATATCATGTCATAAGAAACTTCATAGTGGAACTTAACCGTAAGTCTGAATTGGATTTTACATAATTCAATATATGCCATTCTCGTTGACTTATAAGCATTAGGATAAGTGCCTTTGCTGTTAATTAGTTTTTTTAACATCTAATTCCCCCCTTTTTTTTTGTTGGATTCTATCAGAGGGTTCCAAATCTTATTGGGGGCAGGTTTGTTGAATCAAAATCACCAACTTTCATTGATGTTATAAACCCAGTAAGTGTTTTTCTATTTTTTTTTTTATACTGCGTTTACAGTTGGATCTCTTTTTTGTGGTTTTGACAAAAGCAGAATTATATTTCTATAATTTGTTCATAGGCAACTCAAGAAGTTGTTTCACAAGTTCCTTTGTCTACGGATGAAGAGTTTAAGGCAGCTGTATCTGCAGCTAAGAAGGCATTTCCATTGTGGCGTAACACTCCAATTACAACACGCCAACGTGTTATGTTGAAGCTCCAAGAGCTTATACGCAGAGATATGGTTAGCATTTAAGAAATTCTATGATTGTCACATTCATTCTAAATAAATACTCATACTGGAATGCACATGTTATTATCATATCACCACTTTGTAATTGTTCTAGGATAAACTTGCCTTGAATGTGACCACTGAACAAGGGAAGACATTAAAGGATGCACAAGGAGATGTATTTCGTGGTTTAGGTTGGTCTTTCTAATATGTTGCTTGAGAAGATTTTGTAGCACAATAAGAATTATGCTTGTAACTTTTGATAATGGAATTCTGTGAATATTTACATTTGTCATTTAGAGGTGGTGGAACATGCTTGTGGGATGGCAACTCTGCAAATGGGGGAGTATGTTTCCAATGTATCACATGGAATTGATACTTATAGCATTAGAGAACCACTTGGTGTTTGCGCTGGTATTTGCCCTTTCAACTTTCCTGCAATGATTCCCTTGTGGGTAAGCATTCTTCTATCTTTTGGGTGGGTTTTTGGCCACCTAATTAATATTTCACATTCACCTCTAATACAGCTCAAGTCATGAATTGTAGTATTGCTCCTTCGTTTCCATGATTGAAACCAAGTGAAAACTCCACAAGTTCCATCAATGGCAATTTGCATAAACTCCAAGCTCCATTGATGCAGGTTCACGTGGTGGACCCTCCATTGTTGGGGTTGGAAGCTTTTCTTTTCCTTTTCAATTGCGGAAAGAAGGGGCAATGCTAAATTCATGATGAGTTGTATTAACCTCTATAGAATAAGTACACTTTATAGAAAAATACTGAAATATTCAGCCTGAATATTGTTCTTATTTCTCATAGCAATGTAATGTAGATACTATGGACATGATAACAAATTCTGAATGTCTATCATCTGCAGATGTTCCCCGTCGCTGTTACTTGTGGTAATACCTTTGTTCTAAAACCATCAGAGAAAGACCCAGGTGATGTTTCTATTAATTTGGCTGTCTATCAATACCCTTGAATTATCTCCTCAATCTGGATCATAGTATAATGTTTTAAATTTTAATGAAAAACAGACTCTAATAGTGTTTGTCATTCGAATCTAGCTCAAGACATTTCAAATCTACAAGCCCGATAGGACAAGGCTTGGTTGTTATCTAAAAATTTGTCGTATTTTCCAGGTGCTTCTGTAATGCTTGCAGAATTGGCATTGGAGGCTGGTTTGCCAGAGGGTGTCTTAAATATAGTCCATGGAACCCATGTATGTCATCACCTGGTTTTTAATTAAACTATGTTTTTCACCTATTTCTTGTGATACTTTCCAAATAAAGGTATCCAGGTGCTCATTTGGCACCTGGTGATTTCATCATATATTCAAGTTTTAAATCTAAAAATTGCATATAATACTGTAATTATACCATAGCAATAATATTTAATACTATCATAAATTTGATTTTATTCATGAAATAACTGTTGCAAGGGCAACAACTTGTGACGTCATGATGTGTCAAGCACTAATTGTTCTGTTTTTCTAGATAATTGATCTTAATCATACAACTGGTGCAGGATATTGTGAATGCTATTTGTGATGATGATGACATCAAAGCCATATCTTTTGTTGGTTCTAATGTTGTAAGTCATTTAATACTTGTTTGTTTTCTCCATTTCACAATTTTATGTTATTCCTCTTTTGTGGGCAATCCTGTTGTCAGAAAAATTGAATATTTTGTGGTTTGACGTTCTTAGATATAAAGATAAAGATATATCATGGAAATGGTTAAGTGATCAAATCATAAACCCCCTTTATGTTACTATATATGCTTACTTGATGTTCTTGTTTTTTATCATAGGCTGGAATGCACATATATTCAAGAGCAGCAGCTAAAGGGAAACGTGTTCAGGTAGGTGTGCATAGTTTTGTTCTCCACTTAGTAAAACTGTTGGTTTATAACAATGCAAGAATATGAAGTTGTGAAACTAATAAACTGTTCTTTGCAGTCTAACATGGGGGCCAAAAATCATGCAATTGTCATGCCAGATGCAAATGTTGATGCTACTTTAAATGCTTTAGTTGCTGCTGGGTTTGGTGCTGCTGGACAAAGGTGTATGGCTCTCAGCACAGTTGTTTTTGTTGGAGGCTCACAACCATGGTATCATATTGTATTCTGTTTTGATTTAATTTGTATTTCTGTCGTAGCATCTTATAGTTGGAGCAATTTGAAGCTCATCTAGTTTGTTGGATCATCATTCCTTCCTTACAAATACATAATTTAATTTCTCTAAAGAGAAAGTTTTTTGCAATTACTGTATAATCACAACTCATGAATAATTATTGAAATTTTAAAATAATTGCATCCTTTGCAATGTTTTTGCAGGGAAGCTAAACTTGCAGAGCGTGCCAAAGCTCTCAAAGTTAATGCTGGAACAGAACCTGATACAGACCTTGGTCCTGTAATCAGTATACAGGTTTGTTTATGATTCCATATTTACTTTTTCCACATTGAATTTGAAGATGGCTATTTAATGTGTCCCATTTCCATGCCAATTGTTAGGTTTTCATATTTATGTTTCTTTAATATTCTTACTGGCTGCACAGGCAAAGGAGCGAATACACAGATTAGTTCAATCTGGGGTTGAAAGTGGTGCCAAACTACTGCTTGATGGAAGAAATATAGTGGTAGCTTTTATATCCTCCTAAAACACTGGTTGAAAATAATATAACACTCTGTTTTGTACTTATGAACTCATACGTGCATGGCACATAGGTCCCAGGATATGAATCTGGCAATTTTATTGGCCCAACCATCTTATCAAATATCACTGCCGACATGGAGTGCTACAAGGTTACTCATTAGCATCCAATCTTAAAGAGTCTTCTAAAAAAGAATTTCCACTAAATAGAGACTTTGAAGTTTATATATACTCTAGACTTGACATTCTGTAACATGGCACATGCAGGAGGAAATTTTTGGCCCAGTTCTTCTTTTCATGGAGGTGTGTCTGTTAGTTTCATCCTTAGAATTATGTTATTTCATAAAGAAATCACAAAGTATTATTCTTGGTTAAATATTTCGTATTTAGCAACAATTAACCCTTCTGCTTGTGGTAAGCTGTTGATCAGTTACCACTTATGGAATTAATTAACCACTGGAGGGATTAAATCACTTCCAAATTGGAAATATTTCCACGTCATAGACTTGAGATCTTGAATTTTTCATTTTCACTCAATAGACAGATATGCTGACACATTTTCTTACGTCTTTCTACTTCAGGCTGATAGCTTGGAAGAGGCCATAAAAATTATCAACAATAACAAGTACGGAAATGGTGCTTCTATATTTACTACATCTGGTGTTGCTGCTAGGAAATTTCAGACTGAGATTGAGGCTGGGCAGGTACTGTTACCTAAATGAAATATAGTTATGCATTAATAAACGAGGAATGCTAACAACACATTCTTTCTAATACATTCCTATTGCTTGAAATTCATGGAGATCTTACTAGTTTGGGAATGAGACCCACATGTTTAATGAGATCTTATATGTTTGATGAGATCTACATAAATTTCATCCAACAGAAGAGAATGTACCAGAAAAAATAATGGTTAAAGAATTCGTTATTAACATTTCTTTTAATAAATATATTTTGAATATGGATAATGACTTGTCACTGCGTTTGAACTAGGTTGGCATCAATGTCCCCATTCCAGTTCCTTTGCCCTTCTTCTCATTTACTGGCAACAAGGCATCGTTTGCCGGTGATCTCAACTTCTATGGTATAATGATTTTCCTCAAACCTGGCTCTTCTGCACTTGTTTATCACTTGCATTTTTGTTAGTTACATTTTGGTTATGATATAGTAAGTTGTATTGTTTGATTGATTTGAATTTGATATGCTTTGTGGAATTACAGGAAAGGCAGGGGTTAACTTCTTCACACAGATCAAGACAATAACACAGCAATGGAAGGATTCAACTGAGGGTAGCAAGGCTAACTTGGCAATGCCAACCTCTCAAAAATAATGTTGGTAGCCAGAGCGTGTAATATAATGTTGTTTCTGAAACCATCCTGCTCTTGAATAAAATGTTAGGGTATTCTCTTCCTATGCTTTTCATTGTCCTGATATTTATTTATATGTCTGTGTCTTCACGTGGACTATATGATTCTTTGGCTTATTATTTTCGAAAGTGAAGGTTTACGTGGAGCTGAATCCATTAATATACCCATCCACATGAAATGGTATTAATGGAGAAGCCTAATTGAATCAAAAAATAGAAGAATCAAATTTGCATGAATTTAAAAATAGAACTTATTTGACCAAAATAATCGAGGAATTAGAACACTGAAGCGTATAACTCAGATTGGATAGTAGCATAGGTGTGCAGAAAAACTGGTTTGAATCTATCCGATTCAAACCGTTTTTTAAAAATTAAATTGTAAATTGTTTTGGAAAAAAATTTAAATCGAACCTTTTTATTAAAAATGTTTCGGTTAACTGAAACTGATTTTAAAAAAATGGATCAGTTCGGTGTGGTGGTTTCTTGACAAATTAGCGTGGTGTGGTTTCTTGATAAATTAGTGTGGTGTGATTTTCATGTTTGATAATTTAATTAACAGAAAGTTTCATGTTTGATGTACATCAAACGAAAATTTTTGGAACTCGCAGTAGTTATGGTACGACAAGTAGGAATAGCCTCTAATTCAATGGGCAGGGGATACTAGTAGTGGAACAAACAAAAAGAACGAAAATATTATATGTACAAGGATTCGATTAAAAAAGTTGTATAAGTTATAAATTATTTAATTTGAAAGAATTAAAAATAGCTATATATTTTGATAATTATAAATTTTCTAATAATATTTTATAAGTGATTATTTTTTATGTATCATATGCGAATTTCATCTCATGGGTAAATGAATAGTCGGATTAATATACTATTTAAAATATGATATTAACGAAGGAATAGATACAAAATGTTTAATGTAAAGAGATAATTATGTGAAAATTTATAGCATAAAAGTAGTTACTTTGTTTTAGTATTTTTCTTTTATCAAATAACAAAAATTGTCAATTTTATTGAGAATAGTCAAAGCAAAAAATAATTAATTCAAATAGATGTGCAACATAACTTTACTTCCAATAGATAAATAAAGATTTGAAACTAAGCCTTTCCTATTCTTTCTTTGTAAATATCTCCTCTAGTAAAGGTTGTTTAAATAGTTAGACAAATCTGTTTGTAAAATCCTATACCTTTTAGTGGTATGTATTAGTACGAAGAGTTATGTGCAAAGAATATTTAATGGTCAAGTCTGAAGAGGTCAAAGCCAAATAATACATGTTTAGCCTAAAGAGGTTAGAGTCGAAGAATACATATATCAAATTTGATATAGCAGTAGTTGTCATGGAACTAGACATAAGACAAACTTGTATAAAATACTTGTGTTTAACTTTTATCGTTTGTTTGTGCTATCTAGCCAAATAGACTAATTTCTTTGCTATAAAATCCTTATAAAATCTCATAAAAGTCAATTTTTAAAAACTAAGTTTGGTATATCAAATGCAAACTTCGTTTGTTAGAAAAATCTTGTGATTTTTTTTTAATTAACACCATTCAACCTCATTCTCGTGTTCTACAATCTTCAGTTCGAGATGATGACTCATGCATATAAACACTAGATCAAAGAAAGACCAACATTTTGGGATCTCCTCAGACGATGGGTAAAAAAAGAGGATAGAAAGGTGCCTAAGTTCCTTGGATTTAAATTCATGTGCCTTGCCACCCCAAGACTAAGTTCTTTGTGGGCTTGAATTAATCTCGTCCTTACAAATTTCACTATTTAGCCAAAGGTAAAGAGAAAGTTGTAGATGAGAAGGAATTTTCGTTGTGGTTCGTTGAGAAGCCTTCCTCATACTATATTGCTATTGTTGGTCACAACTATCCAAGATGTACTTTTGCCTATATGAAAATATAGAACTTCATAGGCTAAAGTTGGTAAAATAAGTACGTCTCTTCCAACAGTTAAATATCTTTTCCAATAGTTATTTTTAAACGTTCAAAAAGATAAATATATCTTCCAACAGTTACTTTTAAACGTTAAGTTACTTATCGATATATTCCATCTTGTAAAGGTTGACTTAGCTTACTCAAATAAAATACAAGAAAGTTATTTATTCTTTACATCAAAAGATATGTCAAATCAACAAAAGATATTTCTCTGACATGAAGATTTGCTATAGAAAAGCAGTTACCCTTTTCAGCATTCTTATCATGCCAAAGAACAAAAGTTAACAACTCTTATGAGACACTCCATCTAGAAACATCTAATGTAAATGGACGTGTAACACGCTTCCATGAATGAATGAAGATTTTGATCTATTGAATCTAACAACTACTTCAAGCTCATCATCTATATAAAGGTCGGAGGTTGAAGACCGGAGTTAGAGATTTACTCTACATAAGTTGAAATTCTTGCAATTTGTTTTCTCTATCTCTCAACAAGACTTTGCTGTTATTTCTTTGTAAATCTTTCTATGTATAGAGGTTGTTCAAACAATTAGACAAACCCTTTTGTAAATTCTTATATCCTTAGTGGTAGGTGTTAATCTTAAGAGGCAGTGGGTAAACAATACTTAGTTTTCTACCTCGAAGATGTTGTGTATCAAATAATATTTGCTTGTACAGCCTAAAAAGAGGTTGAATTTAAAGAATATTTGTATTGATTTTGATGTGGTAGAACCTTAATAATTATTAAAAATTTGACCATAATCTTGTATTTTAGATAAATTAGTATAAAAATACTTCTGTTTATCCTTTACTATTTACCTATATTATCTAATCAAATGGGTTGATTATTTTATTATAAAATTTTTGTGAAATATTTTAAAAGTCTATTTTGAAAAATTAAGTCTTATGTATCAAACACAAACTTCTTTGTTACGAAAAGTTTGTCAAATTTTTTTAATTAACATAATTAAATCATTTCACTGTGATTTTATCTTTACATGAATAAAAATAAATAAAAATATTTCTAAAATATATTTTAAAAGGAACTTTATAGTTGAATCAGAGACTTGATGCATATTCTTTTAATTATGTTAGGCATTTGTTAAGAGACATATATTATATTTTGATTAATTTTAAAATTTGATCAGTTACCCCGGCTGTTTTTAATGGATATTCTAGTTTTGATTATTTAAATTATCGATGTAAAATCAGATTATATTGAAACGGCGCACGAAAAATTATACAGTAGTACTTAAGTAGGAGTATTAAATTCTGTGTATTGGAATACCAATAGTTTTGTGCTATTCCTTGGACACGCAGCTACCCACTTTGCATGCTTGTAACATTCAACTCGTCCACACCAATTCCCGCGGAGAAACGAACCATAGCAGAGCATCTTTACCGAGGACCACAGCATGAATGAGTTTCAATATGTTCCACACCCCCTGAGATCTCTCCTGTGTAATATCAATTAATGTAATTTTAAGTAATATTTTACATATTTAATTTCAATTGAAAAACTAATTATCTGTATGATTGATTTTGAGAGTTTATACACTTTTGTTTAATTTTGTGTTTAATGAAAAATATTAACATAAATATTTTAAAATAATTTTTTTCAATTCTCAATGCTCATCCAAATATGTTAGAATTTTCCATAATTACATTGAAATACCATTTAATATGATATTGAATATATTATATATATTCCTTTTATAACATAAGCTAAAAATAATAATAACAATAATCATTATAATCTGAAGGTATAAAAATACTTTATATTGTTTTTATATTATGTATTGTCATATATATTAAAATTATTAAATTTAATAAAAATTATTTTAAAATTATTTCTAGTCGGCTAGCGTGTATGAAAATCAAACTTAAATAAAAAGGTGTGAAATGTAAATAGAAAGTAGAAACGCAATAATTGCATTCGAAGTCAAATCATAGAAGTTATGTCGGTGAAATGAAATTGGAGGAAATCGACAAAATGAAATACTAGGAAATCCACAAAATGACACAAAAAAGAAACTAGAAAAAGAAAATCGGTACTGAAAAAACTGGATAAATTGTCGAGTTTAACTTTACACAAAGAATAGAAAAAGAGAGTTTTAATTAAAACCCTCCACTATATATATTTTCTAAAAATCTTTTTTCGTTAACTAAAATTACAAAATCATTAAAGAATAAAAGATATTAATTCAATGTAGAATGAGATTCATGTATTGTTTTTTATTTCAACAAATTCCGTACATGTGATATTTTTTTGCTGACGTGGCATGTGTTGTACAATACTACGTTGTAAACTGATAGAAGTGGTTGTATGAAAAGCATATCGCAATATAAAATACTAAACACTGTTTGTCCTTTGGTTTTTCTACTTGGCATCCCTCACCAACACTTGACTTCATCACGAAGACTTGTTCTTTCGCTATTTCATGTTCTTTGCACGGACCAAACTTTACTTTTTCTCTTTTTTCTTCTTTGTTTGTTCTAAGCCAACAACACCAAACCAATCATTGAGTCCAACACGAGATGGCTTCTCTCTGGTTTCTTAAACTCGCTCTCAAATGCCTTGATCATGTCGCTTGGTATGCAATGCATGTTTTTTTCTTTATTGCTTTGTTTTTCTTATTTCATATTCGTTACTTACTTGATCACTCTTGAAAATCTTTTAGGCCTCTTCTTGCTTTGGGGTATCCTCTGTAAGTTTCTCTGGACTATTATTTATTTAATACTTTTTTTGCTTCACTTGGTGTTTGGTATTGCTGAAAGTTTTGTCATTTTTGCTTTGGCAAGCTGCTTTTGTTGTTTGTGAATTGTGATTATGGTTTTCTGTTTTTGTGACAGATGTGCTTCCGTACATGCAATTGAGACTGATTCCTATAAAGAAACTAGGAATTTGATCTCATATTGGATATTTCTCTCGTTAATATACCTCTTCGAATATGCATTTTCGAGGCTTCTTTTATGGTAAGTCATTTTACCTTGTAATATTGTAAGAGCAATAGAGCATTTCTTTTGTTCCAAGTAATGGAATTGATCCATTAATAAAGTAAATATATGATGGAATGATTCAGTAAGTTCTTTTCCTTTGACTGCTATTGAGAACCTGATTGAAATCTAAGCTAAGTGTGGTAGGATCAATCATTGCACTTCCAATGTATCACAGTTATTTTCTAATGGAATTCCTTCAAGGACTCCAAAGGTATTGCCAAATTGACAGCCAAATTAATTCCACTTAAAGTGTAAAGATCACCAACGTTGGCTTTGTCTCTTTCAGCGAAGTCTTTTGCTCCATAAGAAATGAAATGTTGTTTGCACAAACCATATTTCTACTTTACTTAACTCTCTACATTACTCCTAGAACCTTGATTCTTCAAATAGAAAGCAATTTGAGCTCGGTGTTGGTTCGTCCTGAAGTGTAATTTAGTGAAACACAAATTGCTCCATTTCATGGAGCTATATAACATAACCTAGATTAATGTTACTGCTAACAGAAATTGACATGAAATACGATGCCAGTGGAGATGCATGCTACATTATTCTACGTTTCACAACTATAAAAAAGAACTACATGATAAAGGTTTATAAAAATAGCTTATTTTTATATTCTATTACAGATCCACAACTATTAAGCATGTTTGAATGTCGATAGTCGGTTGAACACTAATATTTTGTCATAAAAAAATACAGATTACTTGATGAATTACCAGTATTTTCATTTTCTAATGTTGGAATGTTTGTAATGCAGTATCCATTATTGATTTTGTTGAGCTTAGCCAAGTAATAGAAATAAAATTATTCGTGTTCATATAATTACTTCAACTTAGTGTTTGCTTGTCTGTTGACCATATTTTATTGGTTTTATCATCTAATGAGGTTGAACTTGTATCAGATTTGATTATTATTAAATAAAGTTAGTTGTAGCAAACGGTTTCTCTTTTGATTTTGATTTTAATCAATTCTTGGATTCGTTTTTACTTTTTCATTCGTATGTTTAACTTCAGGTTCCACTTCTGGCCATACATTAAGCTAATGATCATCTTGTGGCTCATCATACCTGACTTTGGACAAGCTTCTATTGCCTATAATAACGTTATTTGCACTTGCATCTCCTTCAATCCACAAGCAATCACATGTAGGTTAAATAACTGGAGGAAGTTTTTTGTCAAGAAAGATAACTTTTTACTGCATGCAGAGAGATATGTAAAAGAGAATGGAACTGAAGCCTTAGAGAAACTCATTGCTAGCAAGGTAAACATTTTACATCACCGTAAGTTTGTGTACCAACAAAAATGTAAGGCTTTGGCCATTGAAAATTTAAAAGCTAATTCTCCTTATCTCCTATTGAAGAACACGACTTACAAACCTGATGCAGAAGCAACAAATGCAATTAGAGCCATTGGTAATAAAGAAATGCAACAGGTGAAGTTTTCATGTTACAATTGCAATCATGATATTAATTTAGTGAGTCAGCTCCACCTGTCCCTGTCTCCTTGTGAGTGTGCTTAATGCTTATTGAATTTTGTTCAGACAACAACAACCAAGAGCGATCATATCAGCACTAATCTTGCGCTGACAAATGAGAAAAAGCTCCAAACAGAGCACAAAGCCATCAAAGATTTGGAGGTGGTCGACAAAAAGGAAATTCCCGCAGGCAAGCATGTAAGGTTTCTAATCACATTCACTCAAAATAGGAATTTCTCAAAGACTAGTTAAAATTTTAGACTTGAGGCAATGCCAAGAGCCTAAGAAGTCATTTGTGAAAGGTTTTTGATTTTAAATGCCATTCTTATTTGTTGGTGGTGATGGAGGCAAATTTCAGCAATACCATTCTCATTTTTATTTGAGGCGTTTACGTATTTTAGCTCTAAAAATAAAATGTTGTCCTAACCTCCTATTCTTGTATTTACATAACAGCTAACCATCTCTTGTAACAATTGCTCTTCTCATAGTAAACCCATTAATCATATTATCACTTGTTGTTTCTTCTACTTTTCATTGAGCCTAATGTTATTAGTATGGCTTTATTCCTATCAGTGTATCTTTCAGTGCAGTGTTTTTTTTACTCGTTTTCTTTTGATAGCAAGAAAAATGTGAAACTACGTGAAACAAATGGTGACAAATGTGAGCAAAAGGCCAAACACTTTTATAGTTTGTCATCTTTTTATGATTCATTGTAGTTTGTCATATTTGGAAAACGAAAGGATAATATTTTGTTTTCTACCCACACATTAAGAAGCTTAATATTGTTCATACCTCTTCACATAACTCAGAAAGGCTGAGTTTGAATTATTTCCTTCCTTAAATGCATTTGTAATTGCTGTAATATATAAAATTTTTCGAAAAATATTTATTCTTCTAATCGTATTGGGTCTGGTTACAATAAGCTGTTCACTTCAATGCTCATCTTGAATATTGCAGGATATTCCTGTTGAGCCTGACCTTGCACCAAGTCAGAATGCTTTACCAGCTATGGTGGAAACTAAAACAATAGTTGGGAAAGACACGGCTGGTGTAGAGCTTCCTCAGAATTCTACTCATAAGGAAGTGCAGAAAGAGTGGCCTTGCCCTTTATGTCATATAACAACCTCAAGCTTGCATAACTTGAATGAACACCTGCAGGGGAAGAAGCACAGGGATACTTGTGAAGCTCTGAAAGCAAAGAATCAACCTGTTCCACAGAAGCAGAAAAGTGATCAATCCAAAGAGGAATTGAAACAGAAGAGCATCATCTATCAAGTAAAGAATGGAGAGAGTTTAGTTAAAAACGGTTTGAAGGGAGGAAAAGAAGTCAAGGATCATGATAAGGTGCAAAAACTACAAAAGAAAGCATATGAACGGATGAAGCATTCCAAATTAAGATGTGAAGTCTGTAATGTCTATTGCCCTTGCGAGATTACCTTGGCTTCACACAAAAATGGGAAGAAGCATTTGGCTAACATAAAAGAATTAATCTGAAGGATATATTGTACGTTCTGGTTGTTGTTGTTCCACTTGTTTACCACTTCTACATGTACTTATCATTGTTTTCCTTTATACTTAATGTACTGAATTTTCCAACATTTTACCTAACGAGCAATTGTGAGCCTTTAACCCAGCTGCTCCTTGCACCACCTTATGGTTAATACCGTGACCCCGTTCATGTTCCAAGTATTATTGTTATTTTTTTTCGAAATATGAAAAGTGAACACGATATCACATAGAAATTCGACACATGATGATCCTGCTTACTCGTATGTTTCCTCGTAGTTATCAATAAATTTGGTTTGGGGATGTAGCCCCCTGTCTAATCTATTCAAAAGAAAAGCGAAAAAATCCATTAGTCTTGGCTGCAGTACACGTAAAATGTTGCATTGTGCTATATGCTATTCCTTGAATGTCTTTACTAAATGACTAACAATTTATTAATATATATGCATAGCACCTCAACTTTTTTCGTCTTTTCCCATTTGGATAACGAAATAAAACAATTCAAGTTGTAACGAAGCTAGCTACTACCAATTTTCCCCATGCTTTAAGACATAGAAATCACTTTCACCAAATTCTTGAAATCCTGTGCTGATTTCCCTTCAGGCCTAGCTGCATCTTCCACAGTCTTCTTCAATTTAAGAGCATTATTTCTAATATTCTTCCCCTCTTCCTGCACCAAAATCAGATTCAAGCTTTTAAGCAATCCATTTTTGGTGAATATCCTACCTTCTATGATCATCCCATTCTCCCATACATCCTGTATTACTCTTGCAGCCACCCCTTGATCTCCAAAGTAAGGCCTGCAGATCATAGGAACCCCACTTGAAATACTCTCAGTCACGGAGTTAGATCCACAGTGAGTCACAAAAACTCCTATAGAGTCATGTGCCAAAACATGGGTTTGTGGAGCCCAAGATACTATTATCCCACGCTTATTAGTCCTCTCAACAAACCCATTTGGCAAAACACCCATTACATTTTTCTTGAGAGACCATAGAAATGGCAAACCACTTTCTTCCAATGCGTCTGCCACGGCCACAAGCTCATTGGGAGGTGGAGTCAACACAGTCCCAAAGGAAACATATGCCACTGATCTAGAACTCTGGCTATCCAACCATGACAAGCATCCACTTGAATCCTCCACAGATAAAATCGGGTGAACCGGAACAACATAAAGCAAAGACTGCAACTTGGATCTCAAGTCTTGAACAAACAAGGGTGGGTTTAATTCCTCAAAGAAATTCATAACCACTGCCTTAGCTTGAGGTAGCACACTACCAAGTGAAACTAGTGTCTTTGAAAACACCGTCTCATTTGCTCCAACAAAGAGCAGGTCCTGTGGTATATCTTCAACAGGCATGTTAGGCAACCCAGGAAGAAAATCCACGGTTGTCTTTTTATCACCGTTTGCAAACTTGTCACGTATCAAGTCGATGTAAAAATATAGAGATAGTGTGCAAGACATAGGAGGCCAAAAAGCAATCCAAGGAACATTGAGGTTCTGAGCCACAAGGAGAGAAGAGGTTACAAAAGCATCGGCAATGATGCAAGTGACTCTCTTGTTTGTCTCTTTTTCGGCCATTTGTATACCCTTGTGCAAGTTATCAGAACCAGTTTTGAGAAAAAAATTGAGTTTTTCAATAGGGTGGTTGGCTAGTGGATGACCCTCTGGCATTCCATCATTTATGCTATAGGGTCTGATGTTGCTGGGGATGTGGGGTTTTGGGAAATGGATTGCATTGGATTTTTCAGTGCAAATGAAAGAAAATGAACAGTTTGGAGCGGCTTGAGCTAGCTTGATGACAAGGTTTAACAAAGGCATAACGTGGGTGCCAAAGGGGAAAGGAAACACTGCTATGTGTTTATCTTGATCCATTGAGGTTGACATAATTTGGAAGCTGAACCTGATGCTGAAGCTGATGATAGATCTATGGATTCGGATTGTGATGGAGTTGCAATTCACTTTCAAGGACTATTTCCTCTCAGAATACAATACATGCACATAATAGATACACGCAACGCATCCACATCCCCGTACTCTACTCTTATCCGTACGACTCGGTTTGTTCAAATCACTGCCCTTCCAATTTATATTTATATTATTAGTTAAAGTAGTTATATCTTTCTAATTATAATTTAATTTTTAGTTAAATAATTAATATATTTTTTAAATTTAATTTAATTTATTAGTTAAGTAGATAAACTTTTTTATAATAATAATTTAATTTTTTCGTTAACTAGTTAATATTTTTTTATAGATTTAATTAATTTTTATTTGTAATTAATATTTTTTAACTATCCATTTAAATTAAATCTAATAAAAAATATTAAATATGTAACTAAATAATTAAATTACAACTATAAAAAATATCAACTACTTCACTAACTATTTCAATTAAATCTTTAAAAATATATTAACTATGTAACTAAAAGATTAAATTGCAATTATATAAAAACTACTTAACTAGTAATTTAAATGAAATATATAAAAAATATTAATTATGTAAATAAAAATTAAAATTAAAATCATTAAAAAATATTAACTACGTACCTAAACATTTAAATAAATTTATAAAAAGAATATTAACTACATAGCTAAAAATTTAAATTACTAACTATAAATAAAATTATCTACTTAACTAACAAATTAAATTAGATCTAAAAAATATTAATTACAGATTATTATTACTCTTACTTTTGTTAAAATAAATTTAAATCTGATCTCTTCCTCTATTTCTACTTACGTATATAGGATATTATATTTTAACAAATGAATATTTCTTAATAGAATATTTTTTTAAGAAAAAAAATTCTCTATTTTTCTTTAATCTCAGACGAAATATGATAAGGAATTAATTAAATTACAACTAAAAAAATTATTAACTACTTAACTAATGATTTAAATTAAAACGGGAGAGTCAATTGGACAAAACCACTGAAATTTTAGCAGGAGTGTATAAAGTCGTGAAAATATTTGCGACTTTACACATAAATAATTTCTAATAATTTACATATTTATTTTATGTAATTAGTCTATTTTAAATCTTTAGTCGTCATATTTCATAGGACAACAATCACATCAAAACTTATGAATTTTGCATTTGTTTGATAATAATAATAATAATAATAATAGATACAAAATATCTATGGTAATTTACATGTTTTATGTGCTATTACCTAATTAAATTTAGTATTTTATTTTGATAACATGTTAATTTTTATTTCAAAATGATTAAACAAAAATCTTAAAAACTAATATAAAAAATGTGGAAGCATTTCTTGAAAGAAGTATATTAGCATGATGAGTTTAACAAATGGAGTGGTATATCAAAGTTTAGATCATTATTGAAAGAAGTCTAACATGGATGCGAGAATAATAAAATATTATCAGACAGGTAAAGTAAGTGTCGAGAAAAAATAAATTATATATAATATTTTAATATAAAAATCTATAAACATATAAAGAAAAATCATAAATAAGACTAAACACATATTTTATTAAATAGAAGAATAATTAGAATTTGAATTGAAACATATTTTGAAGTCTCTTGATGACATATTTAATAACGTCTTAAAGATTTTTAATTATTCAATGAACAACTTTTAGTGTAATATCACATAAATTTAGAAAATAATAAATGTCAATTATATTTTTTTTTTAAACAAAGACGTATATTATATAACATGTGTCTATAATAAAAACACCACTAACGCCGATGTTATATATATAATATGTGCTTACAATGAAAGCACGTGGATGTTATCAGATGATTTGAGGTGAAATTTACGGTAACGTGTTTAAATAGATGATGTAAATTTATTAATCAATTATTATGTATGATATTTTGTATTTTAAATTAAAAGTATAATTAAAATAGTAGATATTATCTAATAAGTAATAACAAATGACACCAGAATAAATATTATAATTTAAATGTATGCAACTTTGTACTCTAGTATTTAACGTGAGTTATAGAAGTAACTATTTTTCTTCCCCTCCAATAGGGGCTTTACAACTTCACATTATTCACGGTATCCACATTTATTAAATCATGTATTATATTCTAAAAGAATTTGTGAGAAAAAAAATAAATATATTTTAAATGTAATTAATAATATTATAATTATTTTATATTAAATTAAAGTTTCACTTCATTTAATTTTTTATAATTTAGTTTGATTCAATTTTACATTATCGTGGGCGGAGTTACGTGGGAAAAGGGGACGGGTAGCACCCAAAATATTTTATTTATATATAAAGAAATGTTTTAAAATCAATTTTAAATAAAATAAATTAATTTTTTAAAATAATCTTAAACTAAAAATATAATATTTAAAATTTTAGATTAATTTTAAAAATTTAAATTTATTTATTTTAAAAAATATGAATTTAAATTTTAAATCTAATCGATTTATAGGATTTATATTAGATATATATTGAATTTTTAAAATTTCAATCCACCCTTATTATATGTATAAAGCATAAACCTTTCTTTTTTAAAATTAAATCTATTTTAAAAAAATTAAAATTAATTTATTTTAAAAAATATGAATTTAAATTTTAAATTTAATCTAATCAATTAGAATTAGATCGATGTAGATTGAATTTTTAAAAATTCAGTCTATACCCACTCTTATTATATATGTAAAACATAATTTTTTTTTTCTAAATAAGTTTTAAATTAAAATCTACTTTTAAAATTGATTCTAAACTAATCTGCGTAAACCTAAATTAGTTTGTTTTAAAATATATAATTTTAAATTTCAAACTCAATCTTCTTAATTAGATTTGGACTAAATATATATTGGATTTTTAAAAATAAAATCCATATCCATCCTTATTATATATATAAAACATCATTTTTATTTTAAGATCAATTTTAAATTAAAATCCACTTTTAAAATTAATTTTAAAAAATCTAAATTAATTTATTTTAAAAAATATGAATTTTAATTTTAAATTCAATTCATCAATTAGATTTAGATCAGATATATTGTTACGTGTCAATTGGCTTATATCTAGTCAATTCTTATTAAAAAAATGAAAAAAAAATATAAAGAAAATTAAAATAAAAATAAAAAAAAATAAAAAGAATTTCACCCCTCCCACCCTAGCTCTGTCCTTGATTATAATTGATTGAAGTAATTTATTAAATGTATATTGCTCAAACTAGGAAGTTGGCTAATGTGTTTGGCTGAAACAGCAATTTAAAAAATGAGGTAATGCAAGTAAGTATTATGACTTAAAAATGTTTACACGGTTCATATTGAAGGCATCGATGGCAAGTTAAAGTCTTAATTAGATTTCTCTAGTATGATCAGTTTTACTTGGTTTGTAAGTTTTTTCTTTTTGTGGCTCATACTTACGGTGTAATTTGTCGAGAATATTATTCTTAAAAAATTGATACAGAAATTATGTTCTTGAATTTTTATCTTTAAAAAAAAACTGGAAACTAGAGGGAGAAGGAGGGGCTTCTCCCTGCTCCTCCTCTAGGATTATTTGATATTCATGTATGATAAAAAAAATTAAAAAATATAAAATTAATGGAAAAATAAATAAAAAATAAAATATTGTAAAATGTTTTAATATTTTTAGGTGATGTATTGTATTTCTAGTTTTACCCATAAAATTAATTTTGTGTATAAAATTAAGAAATATTTTTTAACAAAATTATTATTTCTTAACTAATTATTTATTAAAAATATGGATGGTATAAACTTGAGTTGCGCCTAAAAGAAGGTCGTGCATGCTTGCCTTGTCCCCGAAGGAAGGGCAATGAGACTTACACTCTTAGTTAAATGTAAGAAATATTTGATAGAAAATTTTATTACATAGATAATTAAATAATTATTTATAAAATATAAAAAAATAGTAAAAATAATATGTGTATATATATTTATATATATATATATATATATTTTATAAGTTAGTAGACTAAATGAATAACATTTCTAGTTAAGTGTAATGTAAGTCTATTTTATGTTTAACAGAGGCGAATTTTGTCTTATCTTAATTAAAGTACATATTAATTTTGCGTTTTATTTGTTTTGGTCAATTGCAATCCTTTATATATATATAAAACTTGTATGTATAATTCATTCACCGTGTGTTTAGTATTATTTAAATACTAGTACAAAATCATTTATAACGATATCAATTTAACAGCAATTATAAATGACGTAAAATCTGTTTTTTCATCGATTAGTAAAATAAGTGACGTGAAATATTTTAGTCGATTATTTTATTAACCGACGTGAAATATCCTATCAAGAGTAATCCTTTCGTTTTCACTTTCTCTTTTTCCTTTTTTTTATTTTTTATTTGAACTCACTCTTTCTCTTCCTGCTGTATCCCTGACCTTTTTATTCTCTTCCCCGCAATGTCCACCTCTTCTTTCTCTCTCTCGAACTCACTCTCTCTGCCTGTAGCACCTCCCGACCCTCTTCTTTCTCCTCCCCACAACACCTCCCCTCTTCTTTCTCTCTCTCAAAGCCACCCTTCTCTCTTCCCCGTCGTTGCCCCCCAAACGCTGTGAAGCTCCTCCTCCACCACCACGCTTCGCCGTGCTTTTCACCACCACATTCCGCCGTTGGCCCAAACGCGTGAAGCTCCTTTCTTTCTCTATGTCGTGCTCCATCTAATAGGTCCACCGTTTCTACTTTTTTCATTCCTTAAACTACTCTCCTCCGCCGAGGTCTTAGGATAAGTGTGATTAAATTGTTTGGTGCATAAAGAAGAGAGGTCGTCTGTATGCTTGGTTCACTCAAAATCTTATTCTTAGTGTTTTAATTTTTTTTAATTCCATGTTCATAATTTGATTTCATTTAATCTAATTGTGTTATTTGTGTATGTTTGTAGTGTGGAAGGAGCTGTGCAGTGGGTAAAGCCCAAGAATTGAAAACTGCCATATATTATAGGTAATTTAATTTCTAATGTATTTAGTTAATTTAATTTAATTAAATTTGTAATTAGATTAAAATCTGTTGTTGTATGATTTAGTAATTTTTAAAATTTTCTCACTCTTTTCTAGAGAATTATTGTGTCTTAAATATATTAAGATAATATTTTTTATTAATGAACCTTTACTTATGTTATCCTTTATTTGAGAAATAATAATTTAAATTGTTTAGGATTCTAATTTGAGAGTATCAAATATTTGTTTAAATTTACTTTGACTGGAATAAAGTAGAAGAAATGAAATTAGAAAAGAGAATTTTTGGGTTGACGCAATAGTGTATCATGCATGAGTATAACTTAGTTTTATATTATAAATTGATATATAAAATGATCAAATTAAGATAATGAGATGAAAATTATGTTTTAATTGTATTGGATTTGTTTTGATTCTATTGTCTTTTTGAGGAATATTCATATTTTGAGGGGGATTCTGCCTAATTTTCATTAAAATTGATAATATAAAATCGCTTAAATAAACTTTTGACATCATCTTTGGTAATTGGTTTTGTTTGGATTTTTAACTTTAGCTATTTTTTTTCAAATATCCAAATTAAGGTGGAGACTCTGTCCAATTTTCATTAAATGTGTGAATTTATAAATAATTAAGTAAATTTATAAAATGAAGTTGTTGATTTGATGTTGTTTACATATATGAGAAATAATGATAAAAAGATATATCATGTATGTTCCTTTTCTGACATCTCTTTTTTCATTTAATTTCTCTATTTCCAGGAGAGTTCTTCTTCTCGATTAGAATTTTCTCCATTTTGTTGTCGAATTATATTGAGTAAATCTCTGAAGGTTAGTTATTTGACTATAATTATATTTTCTTCTTGGTTGATTATTATGTTGTTTATATATGTGAAAAGGTTCAAGTTTAAAGATTTGAAGTTGGCGAGAATGCTTGTTTAAGAGAAAAGAAAAACTCTATAGTCTTGCTTTGATTAATTTATTCTATTCTTCCTTTGTAAAAAGGCTTTAGTCAGAGCCTCATTGTATATTATTCTCTGCATAGAAATCGAACTATTTATAAGTTAGACATCCTTTTTATAAATTCACTTTTCATGGTAGATAGTCTGAAGAGGCTAGGATCAAACATTACTTGGTGTAACTTGTAGAGACTGAGTCCAAATAATGCTTGAAATGATTTGCCTAAAGAGATTGTGTTCAAATAATATTTGATTTTAGTTAGCTTGAAGAGATTGTGTTCAAATAATATTTTAGCTTAATTAGTTAAAGAGGTTGTGTCTAAATAATAATTTTTGGATTTGCTGAAAGGGACTGTATTTAGATAATAATTAAATTTAATTAGCCTGAAAATGCTACGTCCAAATAATACTTTGACTAGTCAGAAATGATTAAGGTCAAATAATACTAGTATTTACTGGATAATACTAAAATGTTAATTGTTACTAAGAAATAAATGTAATCTTGGTTGAGAAGAACGTGTATATATTTCTTGTGTTTATTTTACTGCTACATTATTTATTGTTAACTGGACTGAGTTGTAAAACCTGAAAACCCTGTATATCGTTCAGTTCACCCTGCGTCCGAAATTGATCGACTTTCATTTTAAAAAGAAAAAAAAAACTTGCAAAAATATTTTTAATACATAATTAATTCAACCTCCTTGTTGTTATTATGTATTTGTCCTTACAACATTAAGACAGAAGAGAAAAGAAATAGAAAAAAGAGAGAGAAAACATCGTGGAGGGATAAGCACACTTCTCCTTTGCTTTTTAAGATGTTGAAATTATTTCCACTAAACTCTTAAAATCCTGTGCTCCTTCACCTTCGGGCCTAGCTGCATCTTGCACAATCTTTTTGATCTTACGAGCGTTTTCTCTAATCTTCTTTCCTTTTTCTTGCATCAGAATCAAATTCAAGATCTTAAGCAATGCATTTTTGGTGAACACCCTACCTTCTATTATCACCCCATTCTCCCAAACTTCCTCTATCACTCTTCCAGCTACCTGTTGATCACCATAGAATGGCCTACAGATCATAGGGACCCCACTGGAAATACTCTCAATAACAGCATTAGCACCACATTGAGTAACAAACACTCCAACCGAATCATGTGCCAAAACTTGGGTTTGTGGAGCCCAAGACACTAATTTCCCATGGGTGCTAGTCCTCTCAACAAACCCTTTTGGCAAAACACCGATTAAACTTTCCTTGAGAGACCACAGAAATGGAAAACCACTTTCTTCCAATGCCTCAGCCACCGCCACAAGCTCATGGGAAGGTACTATCATCGTAGTCCCAAAGCAAACATATACCACTGATTTAGAACTCTTCAAATCCAACCACGACATGCACTCACTTGAATCTATGTCAGATAACAACGGGGAACGAAGTGGAGCAACATAAAGAAAAGACTGCAACTTTGATTTCATGTCCTGAACAAACAGAGGTGGGTCTAATTCCTCAAAGAAATTCATAACCACTGCCTTAGCTTGAGGTAGCACCATACCCAGTGAAACTAGTGTCCTTGAAAACACTGTCTCCTTTTCACCAACACGGAGCAGATTCTGTGACATATCTTCAACACGCAACATAGACAACCCGGGAAAGAAATCCAAGGTTGTCTTTCCAGCAAGGTTCGCACAGTGCTGGCGTATCAAGTTAACGTGGAAAAAAAGAGAAAGGTAGCATGAGTTAGCAAGCCAAAATGCAATCCAAGGAACATTGAGGCTCTGAGCAACAAGGAGAGAAGAGGTTACAAAAGAATCGGCAATGATGCAAGTGACTTTCTTCTTTGTCAATGCTTCCGCCAATCGTATACCGTCATGCAAGTTTTCAGAACCAGTTTTGAGAAAAAGATTCAGTTTTTCAACTGGGTCATTGCCTAGGACGTGACCCTCTGGGATTCCATGACTTATGGTATAGAAGTTGATGTTATTCGGGAGGAGGGATTTTGGGAAAGAGAAAGCACTAGACGTTTCTGGTAAAATGAAGGAGAATGAACAATTAGGAGCGGCGTGAGCTAGTTTGAGCACAAGGTTCAATAGAGGCATGATGTGGCTGCCAAGGGGTATAGGAAACACAGCTACATGTTTCTTTTCCATCATGTTTGACATGATTCTAAGGTGAAACCCAGAGAGGGAGAAAGATCAAGGAAAGACGTGGAAATGTATAAATTCGCATGCTACTATATAATAGAAAAATTTACTGATCAATTTTTTACAATTTTTCCTTTATAAAGATTCATGAAACTATTTTATATAAATGTATATTTGACGTATTTTTATTTATTCTACAATTGCAACATGTATATCGTAACATATATATTTACATATTCTACGTGTAACGCGAGATGGAAATTACTTTACTAAGTCAGAAAAAATTTAAAACATTGTTCACGAAATAATGTTGACAAAAACAAAATTTTAGCATTTTATCAATAAAAAACTATCCATGATTGAATTATAATACCATTAGTAGAAGAAAAGAATCATAACAAATAAAATGATAGGTGTGCTATCAAAAAATAAAATCAAATGTATTGTCAGAAACATTAGTAAAAATAATTACAGACATTATACAGTTATTTTTCCTCGAGATTCATAAAACTATTTTATGACAAATGTAAATTTCATTTATTCTGAATTGCGACTTCCTAACACGTATATATAGCCTAACATATATATATATTTATATATTCTACACGTGAAGCGCGATGGGAAACTTTACTAGTCAGAAATAATTTAAAACATTGTTTACAAAATAACGTTAATAACTAAAGAAAAATATCCATGATTCAAGGATAATACCATTAATACAAGAAAAGAATTCAAACAAATAAAATATATGTGTGCTGTCAAAAAATAATATCATATGTCTTGTCGGAGAGATATTATAAAAGTAATTTTAGGGACATTATAGTTTATTTATTTGATGCAACTGCCAGTTGATATTGTCCTTTTCATTCCTAATATGACGTAAAATTGATTTAAGGTTCATTTTAAAAATTATTGCGAGTATGTTGGATTATGGTTCTGATACCAATTGTTGGATCGAACGTTTATCACTAAACTAAAATTTATAATTGTTAGTAAGAGCGCAACTCTTTTTACTTAAGAGCGTAAGGGCCCAATCACCACAAGTCGACTATGACTTGACCTACCGGCCTTCACCATGGGATAATTGATGTATACCCACAACAGAGTATTGTCTAAGTCCTATGTCATTACATAAAAACCAATCGTCCTAGTTCCAAAAATTTTCATTCACTAGAATTTATGATAATTTTCATCTTTTTTCCATAACACCATGCTTACACCATCACTATTTTTCATAGCAGTAGACATTCATCCCTCTCATCAACATAAAACATAATTATAGTTGATTATTATGAACCTAGTGACTCATTAATGCAATATGCTTATCAATTTACCTCTCCAACCACATTCATTATTTCACCACCATGAGATTTCTCATCCCACAACATCACCCAATCACAATATACCATAACATGCACAAAATGACGCAAGTAAAACAACCAGAGGTATAACCATGGGAAAAACATAATATTATCCCAATTAGTCAGATCAAGAATGAAAACTAACAATTAATTACAACGAGAATCATACGACAAGAAATTATGGTACAAACATGGGAAACACGCGAGAACAATTTCAACCAGTCACTGATAACAACAGAATACTAATTCACATGACAATTGATCAATTAATCACATAAAAAATAAAGCTAACAAGAATTCCTAATCAATTTTTTCTAAAATCAATCAGAAGGGAAATATAACTATAACAAATCTTGTGGATACTCAATCCCAACCAGACATTTCTAATTATTATCAATAATAATAAAATTATCATTACCTGAAATGAGAAATTGTATCTACTAACACTAATGCAAAAAAACTTACTAAGTTAAATAAGATTTATAATGTCAATTATGATTCGACGTTGATAAAGGACGTTAAAAGTCAAATTTTTTAACATTAATTCTGTAATCGACGTTAAAATATACTTTATACATCACTGATTTAGAGTTTTAAAAAATAAAATAGACTTTCTGCATCAGTTACGTAACTAGTTTAAAATTTTAAAAAATATATATATTATTATATACAAAAATTTAGAACAGATTTCGATGTCAAAATATACAAGTTTCATGTCTTCTAGAAGAGAAAGGAAAGGAAAAAATACTCTTCAAATACAAGTAAACAACGATTGAATTTGAATTTGGAGGACAACGTTGGGTCTCCCTTGGTTAATGATTAAAGGATCAATAAAGTATCTTACCCGTGCTTTACTCCCTCAATGTTGGAAGTTTACTCCAAAAATTTACCTAGGACAAAACCCAAATGATTTTTTGAACAATTTCTTTTGAAAATATAATCATAATCATATAAAATAAAAGTTACCCTCGTAATAATTTCAAGAAATCTATGTCCCTTAATCATTAACCAACTTCTACCAATGACAAGGTAAAGCATATCTGGAGAATATTCAATGAGAAACCATGAACAAATTATACACTAAAGATACTTCTAAAAATTTGTCAACCCCAAAGACAGTTCAGGAAAAAAAAGTAGGACAATTTTATTCAGTCAATTCCACAAATATGCATATAACACTGAATTCGTTTTAAACCCTGGAAATTTCTATTTTCCTAGTAGCAGAATGACTAACCTGTCAGTCACTACAACTTTCTTCCTCATTCTGCAATTAGATCTGTTAATTAAAATCATAAATGACAATGTCAACACATTAAGTGACTGTACCAGAATAGAAAAAAGAGGCGAATATGCAAATTCCAGGAGGTGATTCATTTACTTTTACTTCAAGCTAATGAATGTGAGTGTTGGAATATAATATTTTTTATTGTTTGGAATTAATATCTTCTAAATTTTTAATATCTTCTAATTGACTTCAAGCTAGTTTACTGACTTTAAATTCAAGCTAATAAATGTGAGAGTTGGAAGGTGATTTTTTTTTTTTTTTATTGTTTTAATATCTTCTCATTTAATATTTTTTAGAAAATTATAGTTTTTTAGAATATTAAAAAAAAAACGTTTCTATAACTTAACTAACAAGAAAAAATAATTTTGAATTTTAAAACAATTACATTTATTTTTCTTATTTCCTTTCTTGAAAATTCATCTAAAATGCCAGTAGTCAATCATGAATTGGACTGATCAGACTAAACAAGTTTTGTAATACCCAATTCTTATTTTACAAGATTTTATGCATAATTTGACTGACTAAAATAATAAAAGAAAGGTAAGGTGGAATTATGAACGACAATGAGATGAGAGAAATAGATAGAGAGAAACCATATTATGCATAGACCCTTCGTTTTTATTTTCTTGATTTTTTGTGATGGTTACTTATCTTGACATTGTAAACATGGCATGAAGGAAGGGAAGTGATGCTCCGAATTCCATTGTTCATGAGCAATATGAAGAGTGAAGCCTTTTCGTTAAGTAATACCTTATTACTATGATCCAAAAAGCATTTTTTTTTTTTTTAATTTATCAAATTTCAAAGTCAATGAATATAACATTGCAAAGTATAG
Organism: Hylodesmum podocarpum; assembly: GCA_026586105.1. Taxonomy (NCBI): domain Eukaryota; kingdom Viridiplantae; phylum Streptophyta; class Magnoliopsida; order Fabales; family Fabaceae; genus Hylodesmum; species Hylodesmum podocarpum. Next base: position 7,180,524 of record JALJEV010000638.1, read on the forward strand.
AATAAGTAGTAATTCTGTTCAATCCATAGAGGCTAAAAGTGGTTCTTTCTTGTGCTAATGCGTAATTCGTATGAACCAGAGGAATATCAAATACTATCTAAAAGCAACTTTCTCAATCTCTTTCTAATGCAACAAAGATACCTTCCAACAGGATAAGTATCAAAAGCAATGCATTTCTATATTTTTACCTTAATAAGTTCTTCTTGCATTTCAAGGTACTCCAATTTCCTCCTCCTCTCTGAGACAGAATCTTCAGAGGGTAAAGATGTAACCTGTATAGTATCTACAACCTCATCGGGGAGAGAAGAAACTGTAGCCTGTACAGCTTCATCTGGTTTCAATCTCCCAGACACAGTAAATGGCCTCAGAGGAAGCCTTGCTAGAAAGTATCAAAAGAGATGATGGCACAAAGTGATTCAGAGATAAGTCCAGCCAGTCTCGAAGCTGTACAGACAGGTTGATAAATTTAGAATAGAAAAACCAAAGTAGCATTTGATATTCAAGATCCAGTACTCAAATAGAACACAATTAACGCTAACTAAGAAAAAGGAACTAGCGTTAAGATATTTCTTTCATTGGTGATAATCTCGTAAAGAAAATACACTTAAATAACTAATTACTGCGTGAAGATGAATATTAATTATTCATCTGTCAACATTCTATTATTTTAAGAAAAACAAAATAAAAACATTATTTAAGTTCATCTAATGAAGTCTTTTAACTTCAACTGTAATAGAAGAGAGAGATCAGTGAAACTTTTCCAATGCTTTAAGATCTAGAAACTAATTCCACCAAAAATTTTGAAATCTTTTGTTGCTTGTCCTTCAGGCCTAGCTGAATCTTGCACAATCTTCTTCACCTTAAGAGCATTGTCTCTTCTTCCCTTGTTCCTGAACCAAAATTAGATTCAAGCTTTTAAGCAGTCCACTTTTGGTGAAAATCTTACCTTCCACTATCTCTCCAATCTCCCAAATGTCCTGTATCACTCTTGCAGCCACCCCTTGATCTCCAAAGAAAGGCCTGCAGATCATAGGAACCCCGTTGGGAACACTCTCAATCACAGAGTTAGATCCACTGTGAGACACAAACACTCCTACCGAATACGTGCCAAAACTTGTGCTTGTGGAGCCCAAGATACAAGATAAAGTGAGTTCAACTGAATAATGACGAATATCATGAAGCCTAAGTTAGACCAATGAAACAGTCAACAGACTCTTGAAAAAATAAGATAAGTATATATTTTATCAATTATTTTTTATATACTTATACTCTGATTATAATTTTATTTCATTTCATACCGTGTTTGCTTAAGAAAATTACATGTTTTAACATAACTAGCATTCAGATAAAAAAAACTAATTAGATTTTCATAAAAAAATGTGTCTAACAAAATTAAAGAATATGTTTTTTTAAGTGAAGATATGTAACAGAAAGAATAATAATTTTTCAGTTCTTAATCCTCGTATTATGAAGATTTTTTTTTTTTTGCATTAATGTTGGCAAGTCAAGAATGAATTAAATGCAAAAGAATATTGGATATGTTTTTATCATATAGAGAGAAGAATTTGAAGTTGCTGAGTCTAGCGACTAATTCAAAATCTCCCTTTATATAAAATACTCAAATTTAAAGATTTGAGGTTATGAAAACGTCTTGTTTAAAAGAAAAGAAAAAACTTTGATAGTCTTATTATTAACTTCTATTCTTTCTTTGTAAAAGTCTTTAGTTTGAACCTTATTGTATATTTTTCTTTCTTTGTAAAAGTCTTTAGTTTGAACCTTATTGTATATTTTTCTTTGCATAGATGTTAAACTTTTTATAAGTTAGATATCCTTTATGTACATTCATCTTTTATGATAGTTAGCTAGAAAAGGTTGATTACAATGAGTAAATAATACTTGAAATAGTTAGTTTAAAGAGGTTAAATTCAAATAATACTTGAGTTTAATTAACTTAAAAAGACTGTGTTCAAATAATACATAAATTTAGTTATCCTAAAAATGTTGCGTACAAATAATACTTAAATTATTTAGAAGTGACTATGTTAAAATAATACTTGAATTTCTATATCTAAATAATACTTAAGTTAGTCATAAGTGACTAACTTATGATATTCACTCGATAATACTAAAATCTTAACTGTTATTAAGAAATTGGATATAATGTTATTTAAGATAAATCTATATCAATTCTCTTATATTTTATTTGCTGGTTTATTATTTATTTGTAACTTAAAATCTTTATTTAATTTAAAAACTTTTTATATCATCTTGTGTTTGAAATTGATAAGACTTTAAAATAGAAAAATAAAATAAAAAATGTTACATATGTAATTCAACTACTTTATCTAGTATTTATTCTTGCAACATTAACACAGAAGAGAAAAGAAATAGAAAAGGAGAATTTGCTACGTTAAAACAGAAGAGAAAGAAATAGAAAAAGAGAATAAAAACAAAGTGGAGGGATAAGGATACTTCTCCCTTGCTTTTTAAGATGTCGAAATTATTTCCACTAAACTCTTAAAATCCTGAGCTCCTTCACCTTCGGGCCTAGCTGCATCTTGCACAATCTTTTTGATCTTAAGAGCGTTTTCACTAATCTTTTTTCCTTTTTCTTGCATCAGAATCAAATTCAAGATCTTAAGCAATGCATTTTTGGTGAACACTCTACCTTCTATTATCACCCCATTCTCCCAAACTTCCTCTATCACTCTTCCAGCTACCTGTTGATCACCATAGAATGGCCTACAGATCATAGGAACCCCACTGGAAATACTCTCAATAACAGCATTAGCACCACATTGAGTAACAAACACTCCAACCGAATCATGTGCCAAAACTTGGGTTTGTGGAGCCCAAGACACTATTTTCCCATACGTGCTAGTCCTCTCAACAAACCCTTTTGGCAAAACACCGATTAAACTTTCCTTGAGAGACCACAGAAATGGAAAACCACTTTCTTCCAATGCCTCAGCCACTGCCACAAGCTCATGCGAAGGTAGTATCACCGTAGTCCCAAAGCAAACATATACCACCGATTTAGAACTCTTCAAATCCAACCACGACATGCATTCACTTGGATCTATGTCAGATAACAACGGGGAACGAAATGGAACAACATAAAGCAAAGACTGCAACTTTGATTTCATGTCCTGAACAAACAGAGGTGGGTCTAATTCCTCAAAGAAATTCATAACCACTGCCTTAGCTTGAGGTAGCACCCTACTCAGTGAAACTACTGTCCTTGAAAACACTGTCTCCTTTTCACAAACACGGAGCATATTCTGTGAAATATCTTCAACACGCAACATAGATAACCCGGGAAAGAAATCCAAGGTTGTCTTTCCAGCAAGGTTCGCACAGTGCTGGCGTATCAAGTCAACGTGGAAAAAAAGAGAAAGGAAGCATGAGTTAACAAGCCAAAATGCAATCCAAGGAACATTGAGGTTCTGAGCAACAAGGAGAGAAGAGGTTACAAAAGCATCGGCAATGATGCAAGTGACTTTCTTCTTTGTCAATGATTCCGCCAGTCGTATACCGTTATGCAAGTTTTCAGAACCAGTTTTGAGAAAAAGACTCACTTTTTCAATTGGGTCATTGCCTAGGACGTGGCCCTCTGGGATTCCATGACTTATGGTATAGAAGTTGATGTTATTCGGGAAGAGGGATTTTGGGAAAGAGAAAGCACTAGATGTTTCTGGTAAAATGAAGGAGAATGAACAATTAGGAGCGGCGTGAGCTAGTTTGAGCACAAGGTTCAATAGAGGCATGATGTGGCTGCCAAGGGGTAAAGGAAACACAGCTACATGTTTCTTTTCCATCATGTTTGACATGATTCTAAGGTGAAACCCAGAGAGGGAGAAAGATCAAGGAAAGACGTGGAAATGCACGAATTCGCATGCCATTATATAATAGAAAAAATTTACTGATCAATTTTTTACTATACTTTTCTTCTATAAAGATTCATGAAATTATTTTATACAAATGTACATTTGACTTATTTTTATTTATTCTGTAAATTGCAACATTTATAGCCTAACATATATATTTACTAAGTTAGAAAAAATTTAAAACATTGTTCACAAAATAATGTTGACAACAACAAAATTTTAGCATTTTATAAATAAAAAAAACTATCCATGATTGAAGGAAAATACCATTAGTAGAAGAAAAGAATCCTAACAAATAAAATGATACGTCTGCTACCAAAAAATAAAATCAATGTCTTGTCAGAGACATATTAGTAAAAATAATTTTAGGGTTTAGGGTTGACCGTTGATATTTTACCTCGAGATTCATGAAACTATTTTATGACAAATGTACATTTCGTTTATTCTAAATTGCGACTTCCTAACACGTCTATATAAAATAATGTTAATAACTAAAAAAATATCCATGTTTCAAGGATAATACCATTAGTACAAAAAAAAATTCAAACAAATATAGGTGTGCTGTCAAAATTTATATCATTTGTCTTGTCAGAGACATATCATAAAAATAGTTTTAGGGACATTATAGTTATTTATTTGATGCAACTAGCATGATGATATTGCCGTTTTCATTTCTAATATGATTTATAATATATATTTTTATAGTAAAAATGATTTAAGGTACATTTTAAAAGTTACTGCCTAAAGTAGGTTTTGATTGTTTTATGTTAATCACAATCATTATAAATTGTTGTGCGTTTAGTATAATATTTTTAAAACTTATGAAATGAATTGTCGTCATTGAAATTTTTTTAAAGAATTATTTTAATTTAATCTTACTATTAAATGTAATTTTGGAAATCAGTTTTATTACACCAAATTCAAATAATAATATATTTTTAATAATAATCGTTAATTTGACATAATTAGTTGAAATTCAAATTTTGCTGTGGGATCGAGCTCAACAATTTCAAAACATTATATAATGTCACATAGCGCTATATAAGTCAATCTCCAAAGTTTTACGGAAATTGCGCAAAAGTCTATATTATTCGTACATTTATAGTTAAATTTCTCTTCCGCGTAAACAACACTCCATCTTTAGTAAAAACAATAAAATATTGAATAAATTATTTAAGTAAAAAAGAATAATTAAAAAATATATTCAATGTAAACATATTATAATAATAAATTTATGAAACATTAATATGTGTTCTTGTCAAGGAAACAGAGATATTGTCAGATTTGACATATAGTCTTTGACTTATGTTTACATGTCTTAGTTGTTTTGATGGATTTTTAAGGTCGCTGTCAAGGGGTGATACTTACAATAACCTTCCAATGCTTAAGTTAACAAATAGATTGATGGGTGTACGAAAGATAAGAGTATGAGAATAGTGTACGAGCTTAGAGATATTTCTTGAAGAATGATTCCCTGTGTTGTGGGATTAATTCCTTGGCGTACTCAAGAAGTTATGAGTAGTGTTGGGTTGGCGTGTCCGGCTAGGATTAGAGGCGTAGACATGCTGATCAACCTGGCTGACTTTGCCAGACAATAATGGCTTAGGAGTGGTTGATGATACCAGTGATATTGTAGATTTAGGAACACATGTCCGACTTTGATACGTCAACAAGACTGAGTTTAAGTCTTCATAGGCAGACCCTTGACTCATCATTGAATACAGGTAAGGTCAACTTGTCACATCACCTCGGCAAAGTGTAGGAAGCAATAAATGTGAGGTGACGTAGATGTTGTATCATATCTAACACAGTGCATAAGCCCACTAAGCTCTCGAGAATGAATCTGTGAGGACTACTAAGCTTTTGAGGTACCATTTTGTCGGAGTGTGAGGCCTAGTAGTTCTCAACTTTACTATGTGTCGAGTTGAACTTGTGATGGCTTTTATTCAGAGAATGATTTTGATGTAAATTTTCCTCTTTCCCCTTTTAAATGTCGAGTTCTTTTCACCATCAATGTACCTCCGAGCCAACGTCACCCCAATAGCTGGACTCTTTTAAAAACTTTCAAATCTTGTGCCAATTTTTAAAATTATATCTTTCATATCTTGTCTTTCTCTATTTTTATCAACTTAAACACAAGACCCGAGTTGTTTGGGTATAAATTGGTATTCTTGCGATTGAAGTCATCATGAAATCAATTCTAATTTTAAAGTATTATTTTATTATCATTTGATTAAATAGTTTATATGATAATGTCCTCAATTGAAATTAAAGACTTTTTATTATAATGGAGATTATGATAATAAGAAACAAGTTTGATTTAATTTTAATCTAAATCGTTATTGATCATAGGATTATTAAAAAGAGGACATCAATAATCTGAATAGATTAATACATATGTCATAATATTTATTGGATAAATATTAATATATCTCATTTATTAATTTACATGTATAGATGAGCCACATGTCGATGTGATCACTGAACTAACCTAATTGAAATTTTTTAATGGTTAATATTTACCATAATATGTCAATAGAAAATTTTCAAGAAGACGTTAAATAGTTTTCTTTGACCTGAGATTGTCATTATAATTAACATGTTATTTATTGTATTTTTATTCTGGATTATTATTATTATTATTATTATTATTATTATTTACAAATCAAATATATGAGCATGAGTGTAACACCCGTCGCATGATATAGTTATTAAGTTCTAATTTATTTATTGCTCACCAGAAAAATAACTATGCAATTGATGAAGAAGATTAAATTTTTATTTCAAAGATTAAATTTTAAAATGAAAGTCTACAACTGTACATATCTCATAAAATAAACAATGTCTCAAACAAGAAATCCTAACATTCATAAGTAACTACAATCACCCAAATTCAAGAAGAGAGAAAAAGAATTAAAACACCAATATGTCAAGTCTTCAAACAGTCTCGTTCCTTTTTCTAATCTAAGATCTTTCTACTACCACACAACTACTTGTCTCCTCGCCCATGTGTGGGGTCATCACAGGTATCAATCCACATATACGCCTACAGGGTTAGTTCACAATTTAACAATAATAAAAAGATCGATAATAACACATAAAAAACACCAAAATACTTTATTAATGATTTATCACAGTCAACTATGTTATGCAACACAGATGATGCATATCACTTACAACTCACTCTCATGCCATGTGGTACTATCAAAACAATTGAACGATATATATGTTACTTCTGACACTCACTAGAGATACTAGACAGTTATTGCCAAGGCAACTCCCACTCATGGTGATCAGTCATATTGGAAGTTTTCCCCACCGTGAATATCTTTCAAGTCCTAGGTCATTACATCGACCCGTCATGGACCAACAATACTAGTTTCATTCATCCTCACATTTTGAAAACATTTTCACTATGCCTAACACATAATAATCTTTCCCATTTTAAAAACACCATGTTTCACAAACACATCCACCAGGGGCAACCTCACTGCTCCTTCTCTTAGTAGTATGCATTCATCCCTCCCATTAAAAAGAACATTTATACAATGAACCCCAACGATTCGTTAATGCAGCATGCCCAAAAATTAATTTTTCAATCCATATCAATCACTTTCCCATAACAACATATTTAATTCAACAAAATGAATTAAATTTATACACAAATAAGGCAATCAAGGAATTGAGACGGATAGCAGATAAATATAAAGTATACTCCATAGTCAAAGGAGCAAGGATTAAAATAAACCAACAACAAAATAAATAACTACATACAATATTTAAATCATCACGACTAATTAAATAGATAATATTTAAATTTTTTTCTTTAAACTTAATTTCATAAATTTAATACTAATTTTAAGTTTTGCAATGATTCCCCTCCGTCTAACGTTGATGTTTACATTCTCCTTTAACAATAATGTATTGGGTACCTAAACACAACATATTCAATATTTATTATCTTATCTCATTTTGGCAAACAGAATAAAGTAATATAATTATTTCCTGTTGCAAGCTTCGTCTTTACATGATGAACTTTATATAATGGTAAGAAACAAGTTCTGATTTTATACAAGGAAATAGACAAGGACGTGACATCGTAATAAAAACCTTCCTAATCTAGATACAAATTCGAACCTAAAAAAGGAAAAGAAAGAACATTAAAATAACTTATAAACTAAATAAATAATAACTAAAGGGAAAGAAAGAACATTAAAATAACTTATAAACTAAATAAATAGTAACTAGAGGGAATCAAAATGATGTAGAGAAACATTACCTACTATTTTTAAAAGCCTCCTCTCATAATAGTTTATTTATTTAGTTATTCTTTTATCGTGATCAACCATTTATTCTTTTCCCTTTTTTTTTCATCATCATCATAGCGGCAGCCTTGCCGTTGCACTTTCTCTCGGACACGTCCCAAAATTTTCAACCAATTATTTTTTACAACACAACAAAGCAACAACAAAACAGAGTGCAAGGAATGAACAACAATGAAAGAAAATAGAAATCTAAGTTATTCACAAACAAATAAAATAAACAAAAATAGATGAATGGAAAGAGTTGATTATTATTATTATTATTATTAAATAAGAACTATCCTACCTTGGATTTGTACCAATCACGGGCATGTGAAAAAAAATGGAAAAGACATGATCATGGTCTCTACTCTAACTAGAAATCTTTGATCTCCTTCCTGGGGAGGAGTTTGCCCGTATCACGACATGAGAGATATCATGTGTAAGGGAATGGGAGAATGAAAAAAAATAATAATACACATAGAACATGATAAAATTTTAATTACTGTCTCATAACTATCCACTCAGATCTCATTCATAGTTTAGTAATTTTTCACTCACACCTCATTCTCATAATGAGTTACCTCTCTATTTTATTTATTGTTATTATTTTCTTTTATTTATTAATTATTATTATTATTAACTCTTTTAATTTCAAAATTCAAAAAATTTTAGAATTTATTTCAATTTAAATTTTGAACTTGAGGTGTTACAATGAGAAATTTTATGATAATTCATACATTTTATAATAATTTTATAATTCTTACCAAAGTTAGATCTATGAGTATTAATCTTTTATTTAGCTATATAAACACATAAATATAGATATACTTTATTTTCTTAAATACTTTGGTAAGAAAGGTTGACTAAATTTTCAGATAAATATAAATGGACACTCGATGCTACATGATATGTTGAGAGATAAAAGAGAAAAAAATATGAATATAATAGATGATAAAATTTGATAAGAAAGAAATAGAGAGAAAATAAGAGTATCAACTAGTTATTTAAATTTTTTTATTACATGTACATCAATGCTCTAAATTTTTAGGACAGGATGTTTCCTTTAACCTAAGAACTCTAAGATTAACAATATTAAACTTGTCCTTTTAATAAATCAGACATTCATTCGACATTTATATTTCTATGACTCTAAAATAATAATATAAACTTTTAGATATTAATAATTTGAATTAATATTTTATTTTTATAAGTATATTGATCTTAGTTTAACTCATGTTATCTCTAAATTTAATATCAGTTGTGTGACAAAATTGTACCTATTATAATACATATATAATTTTTGTAAGTTGTTTTCTCATATCAAATATAGGAATTTAATATAGGTTATCCGATGATATACTGACAAAATTTTCTCATAAATGAGGAAATAATGGCAGTGAAAGAGTATGGTGGGTGTCCATAATTTGTAAGAGGAGAATGTGATGAATAATCTTTGGATCAGGTGATTTTCTAACTGGGTTTGCATGACTTCCATTGCTTGTCTCCATGGAAGGAAGATGAAGAAAGGATAAGGATAAGAGACCAAATAACTATTATTGTAAAACTATGAATGTTAATTACCATTATAGAGCTAACTAAGTAAAAGGAACTTAGCATTGGGATATTTCTTTCATTGATGATAATCTCGCAAAGAGAATACACTTAAATAACTAATTACTGCATGAAGATGAATAATAATTATTCATCTTGTCAACATTCTATTATTTTAAGAAAAACAAAATAAAAGCATTATTTAAGTTCATCTAATGAAGTCTTTTAACTTGAACTGTAGCAGAAGAGAGAGATCAGTGAAACTTTTCCAATGCTTTAAGATCTAGAAACTAATTCCACCAAAGTTTTGAAATCTTGTGCTGCTTGTCCTTCAGGCCTAGCTGAATCTTGCACAATCTTCTTCACCTTAAGAGCATTGTCTCTGATCTTCTTCCCATGTTCCTGAACCAAAATTAGATTCAAGCTTTTAAGCAATCCACTTTTGGTGAAAATCTTACCTTCCACTATCTCTCCAATCTCCCAAATGTCCTGTATCACTCTTGCAGCCACCCCTTGATCTCCAAAGAAAGGCCTGCAGATCATAGGAACCCCATTGGAAACACTCTCAATCACAGAGTTAGCTCCACAGTGAGTCACAAACACTCCTACCGAATCACGTGCCAAAACTTGTGCTTGTGGAGCCCAAGATACTATTTTTCCACGCTCACTGGTCCTCTCAACAAACCCTTTTGGCAAAAGACTCATTAGACCTACCTTGAGAGACCACAGAAATGGAAAACCACTTTCTTCCAATGCCTCTGCCACAGCCACGAGTTCATGTGGAGGAGGTGCCACCACAGTTCCAAAACACACATAAGCCACCGATTTTGAACTCTTGGTATCCAACCATGACAAGCATCCACTTGAATCTGTGTCAGATGGTGGCAATAGCGGGGAGGGAAGTGGGACATCATAAAGCAAAGATTGCAACTTGGATCTCATGTCTTGAACGAACAAAGGTGGGTCTAATTTCTCAAAGAAATTCATAATTACTGCCTTAGCTTGAGGTAGCACCCAACCCGATGAAACTAATTCCTTTGTAAATAGTGTCTCCTTTTCACCAACATAGAGCAGATCCTGTGGTATATCTTCAACACGCAACTTAGACAACCCGGGAAGAAAATCCAAGGTTGTATTTTCACCATTGTTTGCACAGTACTCACGTATCAAGTCGGTGTAAAAATATAGAGAAAGTGAGCATGAATTAGGAAGCCAAAATGCAATCCAAGGAACATTGAGGGTCTGAGCAACAAGGAGAGAAGAGGTTACAAAAGCATCAGCAATGATGCAAGTGACTTTCTGCTTTGTCTCTGCTTCAGCCAATTGAATACCAGTGTGCAAGTTCTCAGGACCAGTTTTAAGAAAAAGGTTAAGTTTTTCAGTTGGGTCGTTGCCTAGGACGTGACCCTCAGGAATTCCATCACTGATGCTATAAGCTTTGATGTTATTTGGGATGTAAGGTTTTGGGAAAAGGATTGCATTGGATTTATGAGTACCAATGAATGAGAATGAACAGTTTGGAGCAGCTTGAGCTAGTTTGAGGACAAGGTTTAAGAGAGGCATAAGGTGGCTGCCAAAGGGGAAAGGAAAGACTGCAACATGTTTGTTTTCCGTTGAGTTTGACATAATTGGTAAGCTGAAGCTGAGAGTGGAGAAAGATCAATAAAAGTAATGGTAGACAAATTTTGATTTTGATGTTGGAAATGACTGAACTGTGGTTTCTTTCTTATAGTTGTTTTAGAAATGGGGAGACATCAACACCTTTGATAAAAAAAAAAATCTATCCTTCGTTTGTGTAACTAAATTAATGGCTTTTACCAAACAAGAAGTTGTTGAATTTAATGGAACATTAATGTCAACCTCCTCAGTAAGTACATAAGTAAACGTAACTACCATTTCTAGAGAACGAGGATACCCACTGTTTGTACTTTTGTTCCTCTTTCAATGACAACCATTGTCACATAAATCACATTGGATACTTACCAAGGATTCCGTTAGCTTATTTATTTGTGGATTGATAATTATTATTACGCATGTTTATATTTAATAATGTCACCTTCACAACTAATATTGATTAATTTGCACACAAAATCTACGGTGATCAGGGTGAAATGGTTGACCCATAATTGCAACAAAATTTTTAGATTAGTTTAATTTATAATATAAAAAGTAATATAATTTTAAATTAATTTATAATAATAAATGTTTTGCTTTAATCTTGAACTTAAAAAAAGATAAGTTTATTTATTTGTCATCCGTCCGTTGTGCTAAATGAAAAAATATTTTTATTATAGAAAAAATAGGTAAATAATAACAATTTAAACTTTTTCCTCTACAAAAGTTATTTTATCCTATTCATATATTTCACATGTGACATTTTTGTTTTGATTTTCTGACCGACATCTATTTTGGTGTTGTAAAATTACTCCTCCTTCTATCTCCGATCGCCAATTATTTCTTAAAGATGTTAGGGAAATTGACCCTTTAAAATTTTATTTTGCATTATTTAATTTAAGTGTGATTTTAAAATTTTAAGATTTGTGCTTCAGATTATCTTTTTAGTTTCAATAAAATTTGAGAAATTCCTAATTAATTTGTCTACTATTTCCAAAACAATAAGACAGTAAAAAAAAAAACCCACTTCTACTTGCCATTTGCGGACCACATTGCTGGTGGGTAACGAAGAAATGATTTCATTTTCAACAATACAAAAACCTCAACTACAAATTCTTCTTTAACAAGTAATTCAAATTTTAATTATCAGCCTAAGCTATTATATAATCCAAAAGATTACTGTGTGATAGCGACAGCTACTGCTGATATATTATCTTCTTACATTTATTTAATAAAATTATAATTTAAACTTAAAATAAAAATACAACCAACAATGATATTTTTTTTCACAGCAGAGAAATCTCCACGTGAGAAATGGTTAAATCGTTAATGATTAACAATCATCCAAGTTAATTTTTTTAATTTTATAAATTTTATAAAATAATTAACTAATATTATAATTAATCACCATATATAATTGATAATTTATTTAGAGTGACTGGAGGACAAAAACAGAATGGAACAATTAATGACAAATATAGAGTGGAAAGTAGGGAAACGAGGCAACCACCATTTCCTGAGGAGTTGAATACTAAAGGCAATAACCAGCACGTGTATCGAAGTCTAACCAAACCACCATTTTCCCGTAAAACACGTGGATACTTACCTCCGGACGTTAAGCTACTTTCAGTTTCCAACTCCGAAAGAGACTTTAAACAAATAAGTTAAGCCGTCACCCCCTGTCCAAGATCACAGGAATCACAACAAAACATCATAGGAATTAATTCTATAAAGGCACCGTTAGTTTGCCTTAACTAAATAACACAGAAAAAAAAAAGTAAAATATGACAATTATTAATGTTTTGATGTTACATTACTTCATGTTGTACAAAAAAAAAAAGTTAGATTTCTTTAAGGAAAAAGGGCATATCTAAAATAATTTCACATCATTATTTAATTACTATTATAAACTACTATATATTTGAAAGTTTGTTAATTTTTATAAAATTTTATCAAAGATCATATTAACGATAATATATGACTGAATGATAACATGAATTGATTTATCGATGCATCATATTTTACTCTTATTTTAAAAATAAAAGATACAATACAAGCTTAGAATAACAATTAAATAAATATGAAACAGTTAAATTCAATTTAGCTGGAATGCATTTAGTTTTTTAGTTATATCTTAGATTTTATTATTACTTAGTAAATACGAGTATTGTGTATTATATGACCTTAATCACTTCTACTTAATTTAAATATTATTTAATCACAGCTTTTTCAGTTTAACAAAATTCGAGTATTATTTGAATTTATCATCTTCAGCTTAACAATTCTAAATATTCTTTGTTCTTAATCTCTTCAAGTTATAATAAGTGTTGTTTGGTCTCAATCTCTTCAAGTTAATTATTTCAAGTATTCTTTAGTCTCAACCTCTTCAAGCTAATTATTTCAAGTATTCTTTAGTCTCAACCTCTTCAAGCTACAATAAGTATTATTTGGTTTCAATCTCTTCATGCTAACTACCAATAAAGTGTGGATTTACAAAAGCGGTTGTCTAATTTTCAATTATTCAACCTCTACGTGAGAAGGATATACAGTGAAGCGTTTAGAAGAACTCTCTTCCAATCTTACAAAGTTTATATTCACGGGCTATGAAGTGAAAGTTAGCCAAAAGAATATCATATGTCATCTCTTCAAAGTGTGAATCTATTTCAAAGGAAGTAAAGGAAAAGGAAGAAGATAATTCTTGATTTGAGTTAAGAAAAGTTACTTTAGATGGTTTAGTTGCGTCTTCCATCAGACATGTGGTAGCAGTTTCTTCCTTGGAAGATTCAATTTTCTCACTACCTAAGTTTGTTGTGAGCAGACTTTTCTTCTTATATATATTTGAGCTCCATCTTTTATTGAGCTTTGATCATTCAGATATGGTGTGCCCAAACTTTCTACACTTGTTAAAGATGATCTTTGAGCTATCCTCCTTAGTGGCTCTTTAGGCTAGAGCCTTCTTTCTTTCTTTTTATAGAAACGATTGTCTCTAACTTTCTTCTTCATCATCCTCTTAAATCTCCTTGCTATAAGTAGACTTAATCTTATGAGCTCTCTAACATGGCTGACTCGGCTTTAGCTTTGAAAACCTTAACCTTCGTCTTGTCATTCTTGGTAGAGTCTTCATGCTTTGATGACTCTTCCTCTGCTTGTAAAGCAATGAGCTCTTGAAATTTTATTTCCTCCCTCTGCAGAGTAAACCTCGTGGACTCTTAAAGCTTTAAGATGCTCATTAAGAGTCAATGTCTTCATGTTTTTACCAATAGTGATGACAGTGGACATGATTTTCGACGCAGCTGAAAGACTATCCAAAATCTTTATGTTATTCTGGGTTTTTGTGAAGGTGGTCTCAAAAGCTGCAAGACCATTCAGGATTGTTTAGAATCTTTCAAACATATTGTCAATAGATTCTCATTTGTTTATGGAGAACATCTCATATTCTAGTTGAAAGGTGGTCGTCATTCTAAGTCTGACATCTCCAGTTTCTGTATGGGATATCTTGAAAGCATCCCAGAGCTCTTCATTTGTTATGTGTGAGCAAAACCTATTATACTTTGTCATTGAGAGGGCACAAGTAATAGCATAACGGTCTTTGTTGTTCAACTTCATGATGGAGTACTCTTCGTTTCCCAATTATGTATGAGACATTGTGAGAGGAATGTCTCATTCAGTAATAATTCTCCAAAGTCTATAATGGGTTGACTTGAAGTACATCTCCATCCGCTCAGCTCATTAGGAGTAGTCATCTCCAAGAAAACATTGGAGGTTTATTCATGGAGGATCTCTCTGTGATGAGTTTGTCATTTTGGTTCTTTTCCTTTAGTAATTGTGATGCCCTAAACCCTTAGATTTTGAGCTCTGATACCAAACTTTAATGACAAAAACAACAGAAAGCGATTGAATTGTGTTTTAAAAATATTTTCGCAAGATTTTTGTGTTTTGTTTAATTATGAGCCTAATAGATATCATACATAGATTTTCTCATACGATATAAATTGTTTTTCAAACAAAGATACAAGATACAATACAACCTCATTTAGTTAGAATAATATTAAAGTAAAGATAAGACACATATAATTTTTTATACCAACTCATCTTAATATGACTACATCCAGTTTCTAAGAAACAACTAAAATTTTACTATTACTGTTGGTCCCTATATGAATCTAGAGGGGGGTGAATAGATTCAAGTTCCCTAATACAACAATCTTTTTCTCGCTTTTTTCCGATTCAATTTTATCTATATTATAAGCAATGTACCAGAGATATAACAGCGGAAAGATACAGGAAAATATAATGCAAGAAATCAATGGAAAGTAAAGTTAAGGTATAGAGAAGAGAGTAGACAGAGATTTATACTAGTTCGGCTTTCGTCCTACATCCAGTCCCAACCCAACAATCTGTTGCAATTGGTATTCCACTACAATCTTGTGTTCAATACAATCACTTCTGCACAAACACAAAACAAATCAAATACTCAAAACTCTCTATGTTCTTCACCTAAGAACATATCTCTCCAATTCTTGAATCTTTCAAGAATTTCCTTTGAGAGTCCCTCTCTCAAAACCTTTAACTCTTCTTCTAGAGAACACCTTCTCTTAAGAGTTTTCAAACCAAAACAAAAAATATCAAACAAAAGATAAAGATCAGTAAAGATTACACCTGTGTGTATGCTCTGATCACGATGATAACCAAATGTATCCAATCCTTCCTTCACACATTATTCATCTCTTTGAGAAAATCTTTTTGAAATCTTTGAAGAGGGTTTCCAGAATTTGTAAACCAGTGTTTTATTTCTCTTCCTTTTTTTTTCTTCTAAAACATTAAAAGATCTCTCTCTTGAAAACAAAATGAAGAAATTCTATTTAAAGCAGTTTCAAAACCATTTTGAGATGAATTCTGGTGTGGTAATCGATTACAGATGTTGGTAATCGATTACTCTAGAGAAATTTTGTCTTCCCCTGTATTTCAAGCACGAAGTAATCGATTACTATGGAGTGGTAATCGATTACTCTAGAGCAAGTTGAGTTCCCCTGTTTTCTAAGTCTGTTGGTAATCGATTACAGCCTCAGGGTAATCGATTACTTCAGCTTAAAACTTTAAAACCAAAGTTTTTTGAGTTCTTTTCAAAATAAAATTGGGTTCAAAACTACTCTAGCTCATCTTACAAGAGTTAAAACAAATTCTCTATGAAAAGATTGAATAAAAACCACACTCAAAGCCTAAACTATAACAATCAATACATTTAAACTCCTATATACAATCTATCATAAAGATCAAAATTACAAGTATATCAAAACTAAAACTAGGAAAGACTTCTTCAGCTTCAAGTCCAACAATCTCCCCCTTTTTGGTTTTGATGTACAAAATCTTTTGTAGTTGATCCCTTATGTAGATGATGGCTTTGATGTGTCCTGCAATGTTAGTGTGTTTTTTTTTCTTTTTTCTTTTTTTTTCATCAATTCTATTCAGCAATTCACATACAGTTATATGTATCATCCAACTCATGTCAAAAATATCAATTTTCAGAGATATATAAAGACAATCATTTGCAGAAATTTAAATCTATCTATTACAGTCATCCAATAATAGTTTCAAATGTGTTAACCTGCTCCCCCTAAGTCAGGTGCCTAGGTACAAACAGATTTAAAAACTTTTCAAAACAAAACAGTTCAAAACAGAGTAAAAGCAGAGCAATCAAATACTAAAAAGCTAAAGACTAAACAACTAAAATCACTAACTACATACTACTACTACTCCCCCTATTTGGTATATCAAATCAAAAGAGAGAAGTAGAGATGAAGTTACTAATCTGAGTCGTCATCATCCTGGTTGAGTCGTTCCATGATAGTTTCCATCAAGTCCTTCATTTCTAGGAAATGCAGATCCTGTCGCTTTCCCAGATCATCAATGCGCTTGTTGACAGTTCCTTCCAATTCATCCATTCGGTCTATCATAATGGATTCGAAGCGAGATCGTTGAATGTACTCTCCAGAATTGTCTTCATCCATATCTTCATGATGTGCTTCCTCTTGCTCTTGTTGTGCTTCTTCATGCTCTTGTTGTGCTTCTTCTCTTGTGATCCATCCAGTATCGGTTTTGATGAGTCTCATCTTTTTCAGTGCTCCATCGCTGATGACATGAACATCCTTGACTAATTCTCTTGCTTCATCAGTAGTGTCTATCTGAAAAATTTCAATTAGTCTAGAAATAAAAGGAGAGTAAGGACACTTATTGTTAAGTAGTCTCCTTGTTTTTAGCATGTTGTCCATGATAACGTGAGTCCAATCCATTTGAATATTGTTCTTCAAGGCAGCAATGAGGATCATGTCATCCTCAGTCAACTGGGCATGATTTGCTCCTCTTGCAGTCAAGATCCAGCAAACAGTGTAGTGAAGTAGCCGGCCATCTGCTGTGAGGCCACCAATGTTATAGGTAACTTTCTTGCCCAATGCCCTTTTAGAATTTCTTTCCTCTTCCTAGTGTTGAGAATTCCTCAGAAGGCTCATAAAGAAGGAATCTTTTTGCAAATCAAACCCTTTCTCTCTGAGTTTGTCTGCATGTGCTATAACCCCTTCCTTTCGAATCCCAACAATATCCATAAAGTGTGCAGGGGTTAGGGAAATTTTGATATCTTTGATTTCAGAGGTCACAGTCATCCTCTCCATATTCGGTTTGAGGTTGGAGTAGAAAACTCGAACCAAATCTGGATAGATGAATCCTTTCATCCCTATAAACCTCTCCAAATGTTGTTGCCTCAGGAAAGTCTGGAATGTGAAACTCTGAGTGTCAAGCCATCCAAGGTCAAGTATCTTCGGAGGAACTAGACCTTTGTTCGCAAAGTCCAGATTGAACCGCGTCTCTTGTCCCTTTGAAGTGAACCACCGGTTGACTTCTGATACTTGTGGTTGTGGAGGAGGAGGAATTTCCAGTTGCTGCTCCGAGGGGGTAGGTTTCTTCCTCTTGGAGGATTCTCCCACCTTTTTCTTTCCTTTAATCTCTTCTTGAGTGTAGCGACTTGCCCTTATTTTGATTCTCTTACCTTTGCCTTGTTCTTCCATTGTTGAGAGAGAATGAAAACCTAGGGTTTGGAGGAAGAAGATGAAGGTTTTTCGGAGAAAGAAGTTGAGTGGTGAATTGAAGAGTCACGCCTGCACTTCTTATAAGAGAGAACAAAGCCCAAAAGATTAGCCCAAGAACGAGGTAATTGATTACCAGCAGTTGGAAATCGATTATCTCAGTTTCTTATATAGAGGGAAGAAAGAAAAAACGAGAAAACAGTTGTGGTAATCGATTACTGTAAACTGGTAATCGATTACTCTAGTGGATTCCTCTAAACCAAAAAAAGCATGTTTTGTGGTAATCGATTACTGCTCGTGGTAATCGATTACTCCAGGGGTTTTTCACAAAATATTGAAAACTGGTGCTTCGGTAATCGATTACAGGTCGTGGTAATCGATTATCTCAGTCACAAAAATCCTTCCTAGAGTGAATTTCACACGAAGTAATCGATTATCCTCCCTTGGTAATTGATTATTTCTATCCGAAGAAGGTTTTTCTTGAAAAAATTTTCACAAAAATAGAGTTATGGATAAGTGTAATCAAGTAAGAAGGTTTAGTTTAGATGTTCCTCACTCAATATGCCGAGGTTTGATCTAAGTTTGTAAAACCTTTCCTTTGGTAATGCTTTTGTAAATATATCCGCTAATTGATTCTCCGTGTCTATGAATTCGATGTTACAATCTCCTTTCTCGATGTGATCTCTAATAAAGTGATGTCTGACTTCAATGTGTTTTGTCCTTGAGTGTAGTACAGGATTTCTTGTGATACTTATGGCGCTTGTGTTGTCGCATTTCAAGGGAATGTGATCTATCTTTAGCCCAAAGTCCTCAAGTTGGTGTTTCAACCGAATTGCTTGAGCACAGCAACTTTCCGCAGCTACATATTCTGCTTCTGCAGTTGATAGTGCTACACAAGCTTGCTTTCTACTATTCCAAGATACCAAGCATTCTACAAAGATGTGACATGTGCCACTAGTGCTTTTCCTATCCGTTTTGCTACCTGCAAAATCAGAGTCACTGAAACCAACAAGTAGTGGTGAGGTTCCTTTCGGATACCATAGTCCACAACTTATTGTTCATTTTAGGTATTTAAGAATCTTCTTCACTGTTAGCCAATGAGATTGCTTAGGTGCAGATTGAAATCTAGCACATAAACATACAGAAAACATGATATCAGGTCTACTGGCTGTAAGATAGAGTAAGGATCCTATAACACCTCTGTATAGGGTAGTATCAACTTCATCACCTGCTTCATCAGTCTCAAGATAAGTGTTAGTAGAAATAGGTATGTTAGACATTTTGCAATTAGTCATATCATATTTCTTAAGTAGTTCTTTAGTGTACTTAGCCTGATGTATGAAAGTGCCACCTTACATTTACTTGATTTGAAGTCCTAAGAAGAAACTCAGTTCTCCAATCATAGACATATCAAATTCTTCCTGCATATCTTTCACAAACTCTTCACAAAGTTGTTGGTTAGAAGATCCGAAGATAATGTCATCAACATAAATTTGAACCAATAGAATGTAGTCAGACTTGTCCTTAATAAACAAAGTCTTATCTACTTTACCTCTGTGGAATCCTTTAGATATGAGAAACTTACTCAGTCTGTCATACCATTGCCTAGGGGCCTGCTTCAACCCATACAAGGATTTATGAAGTTTGTAGACATGTGTAGGCCAAGTAGCATCTATGAAACTGGGTGGTTGAGCTACATAGACTTCTTCATTGATATAACCATTCAAGAATGCACTTTTTACATCCATCTGGTATAACTTGAAATTGTTGATGCAAGCATATGCCAGGAATAGTCTAACAGCTTCAAGTCTTGCGACAGGAGCAGAGGTTTCTTCAGAGTCAATCCCTTTTTGTTGATTGTATCCTTTTGCCACAAGTCTTACTTTGTTTCTGACCACAACTCCTTCTTCACTTAGTTTGTTCTTGTAAACCCATTTTGTACCTATGATGTTCATATTGCCCTTGTTTGGAACAAGTTCCCAAACTCCATTCCTTTTGAACTGGTTGAGTTCTTCTTGCATAGCCATGATCCAAAATTCATTGTTCAAGGCTTCTTCTATGAAGGATGGTTCTACCTGAGATACAAAAGCAGTATTATAGCAAAACAGATTCTTTGAGGATCTAGTAGTTACCCCTTATGGATGTCACCAATGACATTGTCAAGTGATAGGTTCCTAGGTGTCCTCCACTCTTTTGCTTGTTCAGTGCACAGGTCGGGTTGAGTTTGCTGATGCTTGTTATCGATGTCTATGTTTTCTTCACCTGTTTCATCATCATGCAGCAATCTTTCCTTCTGGAAAGTGTTAGTTTCATCAAATCTAATATGGACAGATTCTTCAATGCACATTGTTCTTTTATTAAAGATCTTATATGCTTTACTGGTGTTTGAATAACCAAGGAAAATGGCTTCATCAGCCTTTGCATCAAACTTTCCAATAGGGTCTTTGCCATTGTTTAAAACAGAACATCTGCATCCAAAAACTTTGAAATAAGAAATGTTTGGTTTTCTTCCATAGAAAAGCTCATAAGGGGTTTTCTTCAAAATGGGTCTTATAGAGACTCTATTGAGAACATAACATGCAGTGTTCACAGCATCTGCCCAAAAATGTTTAGGCATCATATGCTCCTTCAACATGGTTCTCCCAAGTTCTATAAGGGACTTGTTTTTCCTCTCCACCACTCGATTTTGCTGTGGAGTTCTAGGAGCTGAAAAGCAGTGTGATATCCCATGTTTTTCACAAAACCTTTCAAAAAAGCAATTCTTAAATTCAGTTCCATTATCACTTCTTAAAGCTTTGATTTTCAAATCCTTTTTGTTTTGAATCTTTTTGGCAAGTACCTTGAAAACTCCAAAGGCTTGATCCTTTTTCTTGATAAACAAAACCCAAGTAAATCTTGAATAGTCATCTACTATGACTAGTCCATACAGATTTCCACCAATACTAGCTATCCTAGATGGACCAAATAAGTCTAAATGCAAGAGTTCAAGCGGCTGATTTGTAGAAACATGTTTTACATTTTTGAAAGATGTTTTTGCCTGCTTGGACTTTTGACAAGCCTCACATAGTCCTTCTTTGGAAAATCTAATCTTGGGGAGACCAAAAACTAACTCTTTAGAAACAAGCTTATTCAAATGCGATGTGTCAATGTGTGTTATTCTCCTATGCCATAGCCAAGACAGATTATCATTAGAAGTTAAACATGTAGAGTAAGGAGAAGAATGATCTACTTTCAGTATGTAAATGTTGTTAGATCTCTTGCCAATCATGAGAAGTTCATCTGAGTCTTTGTTGCTGATGAGACAATGTTCATCATCAAAAGCAATTCTGTAGTTCTTGTCACATAGTTGGCTTATGCTCAGCAGATTGAACCTCAATCCATCGACCAACAATACATCTTCTATCACTGTGTTTGCCTTATATCCAACAGTACCGTAGCCTAGGATTTTCCCTTTGTTGTTGTCTCCGTATACAACAGATCCTGATTCTCTTGGTGTGAAGGTGCTCAGGTTCCTTCTATCACCCGTCATATGCCTTGAGCAGCCATTGTCTAAGTACCAAATTGAGCTTCTGCTGTTCAGGCTTTCCTGCAAGGGAAAAAGAACTTATTTTGTGGGTGGTACCCAGTTTCTCTTGGGTCCATACATGTTAGTGCTACAGGTTACTTTCTTAATCCATTTGTATTTGCCACTGGAAATCCCTTTCTTCCTAATCATGCAGTTATATGATTTATGTCCAAGTTTCATGCAATATGTGCAAGTGTATTTAGCATGCTTAGTATTTCCAGGTTTCATATGAACACAGTTTGCAGAGATGTTGAGTTCTTTTAACTTTGAAATATCATTTTCTAGTTCACATATTTTCTGTTTTAGCATGGATATTTCCTTTTTCAGAATAATGTTTTCTTTTTCAAAAGTTTCAGCTTGATTATAAAGCTTACAAAAGGCAGAATGCAATTCATCATAATCATCCATAATTGAGTTCATATCACATACCTCATTGGATGTTTTGGCCATCAAGCACAGACTCGCCTCCTCATCTTCACTTTCAGATGTTGAGGATGTGTAGCCTTCGTCCCAAGCTATGTATGCCTTCTTTTTCTTCTTTTCTTTTCTGGCATTTCTTTCATTCTCACTTTTCTCACTTGTTGTTGTTGCTTTTTTCAAGGTTGGACAATCGACTGTAGTGCCCAATCTTTCCACATTCATAGCAAGTTACTTTTGATGAAGTGTTATCCTGCTTCTTGACTCCTTTTCTGGGTTGACCAAATTTCTTCTTAGTGTTGTTCTTTATAAACTTTCTGAACTTCTTCACCATTAAGTTCACTTGGTCTTCTTGTGAATCATTTCCGTCTTCAGAGGATTCAGATTCAGTTTCAGTATGATCTATCTTGAGAGAAATTCCTTTGGCTCTTTTGTCTTTCTGCTCCTCATCCGCCATTCATGTCATGTCCATTTCATATTCTCTAAGTTTTTCAAACAGTTCAGCACTTGTCATAGCAGCAAGGTTCTTTGATTCAGTTATGACTGTCACTGTAGGTTGCCACTTTCTGTTTAATGATTTCAGAATCTTGACATTCACCTCTTCTTCAATGAAGTTCTTGCCAAGTCCTTTGAGATGGTTGATGATGTGTGTGAATCTCTTTTGCATTTCCATGATTGACTCTCCTTGGAACATTCTGAATGTCTCATACTCCTGAATGAGTGTGTTCTTCCTAGCTCTCCTCACCTCAGCAGTACCTTCATGGTGTTGGTCCTTAAGAGTGAATCTAGAGGGGGGGTGAATAGATTCTAGTTCACTTTGGCCTATTTTTATGAGTTTCGAATTCCTTTTAAACCAAACAGAGTATATTCAATTTTATGCAGCAGAAATAACAAAGGAATAATCAAAACCAAGTTTGTAATCAATTTTCAGTTTATGCAATGTTTGTATATACCCTTTCCAGTTTAAGTTGATTACCAAGTTAATTACTGAGTTAATTACCAATTCAGTTACCAAACAACTTGCAGAATTTAACAATGATAATAGCAGTGTAAGGTAAATGGTAATGAGTGTAAGGAAGAAGAAGAGTGCACAGTGATTTATACTGGTTCAGCCAACTGCCTACATCCAGTCCCAATCCAACAACTGTTGCAATTGGTTTTCCACTATCAAATGATCCCTTTTGTGTTCTTTTACATTCACTCTGCAACAAGCAACACAAAAACGAAATCAAAACACCCAAACCAGTTCTTTAACCCAAAGAACTGTTCTTCACTGATTTTGGCACACCCAAAATCAAGCCTTAGAGAAAACACTTCTCAAACTCTTACTCTATCCAGAGAGACCTCTCTCCTAGAGTAATAACCCAACAATCAAATTGACAAACAAAAGATCAGTTTAGAAAACACCTGGAGTGTAGATTCTGATCACAATTAATAACACAGTGAGTACTACCCAATCAGTAATTTGATTCAAGTTGCCTTTCTTTAAAAACTCTTGAAGTTCTATAAGATTTCACTTGGAGAAAATGATAAACTCTCTTTAGAGAGGATTTGAAAGTATAAGAGCTTTTCTGAAATTGATTTTTCCAAGTCTCAAATCTGTATTCAGAATTCTATATATTGATTTTCAAAAATAGCATCCATTTATAGATGCAGATGGAGCCACAATTATTGACAATTGGAGCCTTATTATTCAAACTTTGGAGCCTCAAACTTCTGAACGTTGGAGCATTTAATTTCAGAACGTTGGAGCCTCAAAAATTGACTTTCTGGAGTTTTAAAACTGATTGGAACAAGTGGGAAATCAAGTGGGATATTAGAAAACTCATTTTAGGCAACTTTAGCAGTTTACTGATATGGTAATCGATTACAGCAAGTGCGTAATCGATTACTCCAGAGAAGAATTAAGTTTCTGGGTGATTTTTCACGTGGTAATCGATTACTGATCCATGGTAATCGATTACTTGTTTGTGGTAATCGATTACCTTCCTCTGGTAATCGATTACACCAGAGAAGAATGCAATTCTGGGTGATTTCTATGCATGGTAATCGATTACCACTTATTGGTAATCGATTACTCCAGTGGCAAGTGGTTTTCTGAACTTTGTTTTCCCTCTGTCACTGTTGGTAATCTATTACCAATTGTTGGTAATCGATTACTTCAGTTAAATAACAGTTTTTCAAAGCTTTTTCAAAGGAGGGAACTCAAACCATTTGAACACTTTGAGAAATCAACCAAGTTTGCCAAACTCTCTAGGATATTCAAGCACAGAGCAACACATATATTCTTAATCTAAACAATCAATACATATGAAAAACTCCTAAATACATTTATCTAAGAAAACCAAAAATTACATAGACATCAAAATCAAAAACACCAAGAAAGACCTTCCAAAGCCTCATCAAGCTTTAGTTCCAACACATGGGTTACCATGATAAGCTACCATGTTTCTTTTGCTGTTGTGCAAGCTGATATCCTGAAAAACTCATCAGAATTCAAAGCAGAGTGTATGATATTCAAGGCCTTAGCGTCATTTTCAGCCCTTCTAATCTCATCCATAGTCCCATTCCTCAAAAGGTTTTTCTATTTCTTTTCCATTTGCTATTTTTATTGGAACTTTGTAGTCATTTACCACAGCCTGCCAGATACTTCTGTGAATAGATTCCATAAAGATCTTCATGCGAACTTTCCAAAATGGATAGTTATCACCGTAGAACAATGGAGGTCTGTTTATCGAAGCTCCTTCAGCGAAGGGTAAAATATTACTAGCCATTCCAGGGAACTAACAAGGATTACTGATTTACTAGTTAAAGCTCTTGATACCAATTGTTGGTCCCTATATGAATCTAGAGGGGGTGAATAGATTCAAGTTCCCTAATACAACAATCTTTTTCTAGCTTTTTCCCGATTCAATTTTATCTATATTATAAGCAATGTACCAGAGATATAACAGCGGAAAGATACAGGAAAATATAATGCAAGAAATCAATGGAAAGTAAAGTTAAGGTATAGAGAAGAGAGTAGACAGAGATTTATACTGGTTCGGCTTTCGGCCTACATCCAGTCCCAACCCAACAATCTGTTGCAGTTAGTATTCAACTACAATCTTGTGTTCAATACAATCACTTCTGCACAAACACAAAACAAATCAAATACTCAAAACTCTCTATGTTCTTCGCTTAAGAACATATCTCTCCAATTCTTGAATCCTTCAAGAATCTCCTTTGAGAGTCCCTCTCTCAAAACCTTTAACTCTTCTTCTAGAGAACACCTTCTCTTAAGAGTTTTCAAACCAAAACAAAAAATATCAAACAAAAGATAAAGATCAGTAAAGATTATATCTGTGTGTATGCTCTGATCACGATGATAACCAAATGTATCCAATCCTTCCTTCACACATTATTCATCTCTTTGAGAAAATCTTTTTGAAATCTTTGAAGAGGGTTTCCAGAACTTGTAAACCAATGTTTTATTTCTCTTTCTTTTTTTTTTCTTCTAAAACATTAAAAGATCTCTTTCTTGAAAACAAAATGAAGAAGTTCTATTTAAAGCAGTTTCAAAACCATTTTGAGATGAATTCTGGTGTGGTAATCGATTACAGATGTTGGTAATCGATTACTCTAGAGAAATTTTGTCTTCCACTATGTTTCAAGCACGAAGTAATCGATTACTATGGAGTGGTAATCGATTACTCCAGAGCAAGTTGAGTTCCCCTGTTTTCTAAGTCTGTTGGTAATCGATTACAGCCTCAGGGTAATCGATTACTTCAGCTTAAAACTTTAAAACCAAAGTTTTTTGAGTTCTTTTCAAAATAAAATGGGGTTCAAAACTACTCTAGCTCATCTTACAAGAGTTAAAACAAATTCTCTATGAAAAGATTGAATAAAAACCACACTCAAAGCCTAAACTATAACAATCAATACATTTAAACTCCTATATACAATCTATCATAGAGATCAAAATTACAAGTATATTAAAACTAAAACTAGAAAAGACTTCTTCAGCTTCAAGTCCAACAATTACTAAGTGAATACAAATATTATTCAACCCTAGCCACTTCTAGTTAACCTAAGTATTATTTGGCTGCAACCTCTTCAAGCTAATAAAACCCAAGTATTATCTGAACCAACCTCTTCAAGTTAATAACTCCAAGTATTCTTTGGTCCTAGCCTCTTCAAACTATAACAAGTATTGTCTAGTCCAAGCCATTTCAGGCTAAGTACTCCAAGTATCCTTTGGTCTCAGCCTCTTTAGGCTACAGGAAACATTGTTTGGTCCAAGCCTAACTGTAAAAGATAAAAACAAAAGAATTAGGGGGGGGGGGCTGAATTGTGTTATTAAAAATTTTGTGTTTGCATCTGTTGTTTTACAAAGTGATCAGACACAACTTTGGTTTCTTTAACTGTTGATTTTTATTTTCAAACGTTTAAGTTGTTAATCCTCGTTAGTCAAAATAAAGCAGTTAAAGACAATGATATTTTTATATTGATTCGTCTTAAGCATACTACGTCCAGTTACTTAGCAACTCGCTAAGTTTTTACTACAAACCGTGAAAAGGTTACAGGTATTCTTTGCACTTAACCACTTCTGGTTATAACGATATTCTTTTATCCCAGCCTTCTTAGGTTATACAACCAGTATTGTTTGGAACACAGCCTCTGCAGGTTAAAGTAAAGGTATTCTTTGAAAACACAACCTCCTTAGGTTAGGGCACCAAAATAGTGGATTTTGAAAAGAGTTTTAAAAGAAAGTTTTATCCTCTTCGCAAAGAGGTGTTTACAATGAAGAACAGAAGCCAAGAAACTCTAAGAGCTTAAGAGCGAAATCTTGTAAGTTAGCTTTTCAAGTACAATTTCACCAACTTGATCTTGAGGTGGTAAAGTCATTTTATAGCTGAAAAACCTTGAAGTAGTCGTTAGACTGAAACACTTGACCGTTGTCCTTTTGTCCTTGCGCACTTCATTGTTTGATTGATAGTTGACCAGAATCATTAAATGGTTTCGGAGCCGATTCAATGCATGTTCAACCTTTTTCTCACTTGTTCAAAGATATCCTTGAAAAGTATCATTTACTTTTCATGTTGCAGAGGTTAAGTACGAGATCTCTGACTTTTAGAAGCTTCCGAAAGTAACGTCTATATTTGAATATTTGGCGTGATTTACTTTGTCTATCTTCGATGGACTTCACGTTTTTTTAATAGACGAAGGTTCTTCACAAGACTTTGTATGTCTTCTTTCCTCAAAAACTTCGTCTTAAGGCATAACTTGGTTTGTTAAGTAATAGACGATGACTTTCCAAAATGTTGACTTTAATGGACCTTTCTACGTTTGTGCTTGCTTCATTCGTCTTATCTCATGATGCTTTAGTCTGATGCTTGGATCGTCTGTTATGTAATAATCAATATCTAAGATGTTAATCATCTTGACTTTACACCTCTTCAAGTTAACTACCACAAAGGTGTGGATTTATAGAGAGCGTTGTCTAACTTAGAGTGATTCAACCTCTATGTAGAAAGGGATACACAATGGAGTGTATAAAAGAAAGACTTTACAAAAGAAAGAAGTTATACATAGAAAATTATCAGAGCCTTTTACAATAACTCTGTAAGTGTTCATTAACTTTAAGTCTTCGTTCTTCATCTTTTATATAGATGGAGAACTTGAGGTGGTCATTAGACTCAGAAGCTTCAAAAACTTCACCCCATCTGTCAAAAACATGCTTGACGTTCCTTTAAATTAAATGCGTTCTTGGTTTGGAACATCAGAATAGAAAAAAGTCTTCATGGTTCGAGGATTTCGTACAAAAAGTTATACTTCTTTCTACAACAAATCTTCGTGTTAGAAAACATTATCCTTGACTCTGTCAAAGCTTGTCTTTTAATGAAAATTTAGTTGACTTCCTTGTATTTGATTGAAACATATGCTTGCTTGAAAAGACTCTACATGAAATGTCATTTTGGTTAGAGTCTATGTATATAAAAGTAATAGACAAAGATGATAGTTATCTGTAAAAGATAGAACACAAGAAGGGGGGTTGAATTGTGTTACTTAAAAAAATATTCCTTTCGTTTGTGGGTTTAAATGTGTTCAGACGAAACAATGTTAATCTTCAAAGGTTGATTTTAATGAACAGACGTTATAGTTTGATTATCCCCGTTAGTCAAATACTTAATAAAAAAATACACAAATATTTTTATACTGGTTCGTCTACACAAGACTACGTCCAGTTACCCAGTAACAACTGAGTTTTCACTACAAACCGTGAAAGGGTTACAAGTATTATTTGCGCCCAGCCACTTCTGGCTATAACACGATATTCTTTGAACACAACCTTCGCAGACTAAACAACAAGGTATTCTTTGAACAACCAGTCTCCTCAGGCTAAAACACCACATAAGTAGATTTGAAAGAGTTCTTTAAAAAGAAAGTCTCCTCTTCGCAGAGAGGGTTTTACAATGAAGAGAAGAAATAACAGAGAGCGAATTCACAGTTAGATAGAATATTGAAGCGTGTTCGCCAACTGATCTTTGAAGAAGCGAAGTCTTTAAATAGGCAAAGTCTTCAGATATCCGTTAGACACAAAAGAAAGTCGTTGAGCATTTTCCAAGCGAAGTCCAAAAAGGTGTCAGAGAGTACTTGAGTAATTGATGGCGTGTGCAGCGGATTTAGATAGCGTGCGCAGTACTTTTTCTGACTTGTACAAAGACTTTGAAAAAAAGGTGAGGACCTTTTCGAGTTGCATACGTAAGCGCGAATCCCCATATTGATCTTGGATGCTTCTAATGAGTACTTCTTAAGATTTGAAATCTTGGCGCAAGTGACTTATACTTTGCTTCACTTCTTTGGCAGACAATGAATTTCTCCAGTCTTAAGAGTTTTCGTCTTAGCATATCGTCTGATAACTTAACTTGAGATAGACGAATG
The DNA here is from genome assembly GCA_026586105.1 of Hylodesmum podocarpum. Taxonomy (NCBI): domain Eukaryota; kingdom Viridiplantae; phylum Streptophyta; class Magnoliopsida; order Fabales; family Fabaceae; genus Hylodesmum; species Hylodesmum podocarpum. The sequence goes on from JALJEV010000638.1 coordinate 7,209,862, forward strand.
ACTTCAACTTTGAGGGGTCATCTTCCGTCTGTGCTCATTGCGTCTAACTTTGCTTGTTGATGTTCCGTCTGTAAATGTTCCATTTGTCTTGTAATAATCAAAACTTTAGAGATGTTAATCATCTTGATCTAACAATCTCCCCCTTTTTGATGATTACAGACCATACTGATGTTAATCATCTGCACAAGACAGAGTTAGCTAAAAATAATTTTAAGCACAAGTCAGATTTACATCAAGACGATGTTTTCTGAAACAATACCTCTTTATAAGAATTGTTACATCAATGTGATGTAAACCATGTACAATGTTACAAGGTATATAGAAAACAAAAACTCTATGTATATACAAATTAATAAAGAATAAATTAAAATAGAGTAAAAACAAAATTTGCTAACTCCCTCTCAAACGGATAACTCCCCCTCAGACGAAAGCTCCCCCTTATCTTAGCACCACCTTTCCTTCCTTCTAAGATATTCTCCCTCTTGGGCTGAGAATCATCAAAAGCTTCTTCAAGAAGGAGGTTTAGGCTTCTGTTGGACAAGTCCCATGACGATCTCCCTTAGCTGCTGCATCTCAGATGTGAGAGAGGCTTGATTGTCCTCAAGCTCTTTGTTCTTCTTCTTCAGATGCTTGCAATTCTCCTCCAATGCATCATATTTACGCTTCAGAGTGTGATACTCATCAGCGTTCACGACTTCACCCTCAACAATAGTAACTTCCACGTTATCATCATTCTCCACAAGAGGCGATTGAGGCTCTTCAACAATGGGAACAGATTCATCATCTTCAATGAACACAGTTAGAGTCCTCAACAGTCGCAGAGTAAAAAGAGGAAGTGTGAGATATGCAGTGCAGTCTCGCTTCCATTGCCAAGTGAACACTCTGTTAAGAACATAGAGCTCAAGATCTGGATGTTCCTCAGACGGATGTGTATAAGCGAAAGCTTCTCCAGGATACACCTTGCCACAAATTGTAGAATCTTCATCAAATGAAGTTCCAGAGCAAAAGGCAGAAGTGGCTTCATGATCTTCTATCAACCTTTGAATCTTGAGATTGATAGGCCTTGAGGCTTTGGCTTGAATGGATTTGAGGTGCGAGTATGCAGCAGACGGAAGTCTCTTGGGAATGTGCCTTGCAAACTTGAAGGTTTTGGGGACAAACGAAGTCTTCTTCTCTTTCCCTTTAGCCAAAAACTTGACCAAGCAAGGTCGTTTTCGGTCTAAGACAACGAAGAACTTGGTTACGTTTGAGATGAGAGAAGAGAATTGAGATCCCATCATGAAGGGACAGTATCTCGACTCCTTCTTTGCTCACCTTTTTTAATGTGATAGAAGGAAGCCAATCTAGCTTTTTCTTCCCTTCTATAAGCATTCGCCATCAGCCTGAATGCTGTGTTGTAATCTTCAGGAAGCGCATGAGCAAACTCTTCGGGGTCTTCATATTCATTTAGGAGGATGGAGTAGCGGGGACAAATTCCTGAACAATGTGGTCTTGTCCAAGGAAGAACAATTCCAAGAGTATGTCCTAGACCTACATATTCTGTTTGGTTCATTGGAATTGTGAAGGGTACAGAATCATGGCGATCAATGACGTCCATATGCCAATGACAACACTCTTTTGGCTCATAGATGGTGGAGCTGGGATCTCCATATCTGTAATGGTGAAATGCAGGGGCATTGGGTTCAAGCTGAATCTTCCACTTGATATTTTCTCTAAAGGGAATGTGGGGTTCATAGCCAAGAGCTGGTCCTTCAATTACCGACTCAACTAGATGATCCTTGTACTTGTTTATTTCTTCTAAACCCTTGATGTCTAAAGAGGCCAGTTTTTCCCAAGGCAGACGCTTCAGCTATTCGCGTTGCTCTTCAGGGGTATAGATGAGATCTTCTTTGAAGTCCACTGGCATCAGGGGTTTGAGATAGATGATGGGGTTGACAAATCTCCCAAGTTGGAATCCCTTTTTACCTCTGTACTGATAGGTGTTCTTCAACTCAATATAGGGAGTGTTCTTTACAAAGCAGTCTTCATCGTCTGCTAAGTAACCATCTTTAGCAGACTCAGACGATTCACCCTTATTGAAGATATCTACAAGCTCATCTCCAAGAATCCAGTCAGGCTTGACTGGTCTTTCAGCACAAGAACTCTCTGCAAATCTCCTCATGACTAATTCGTTAAGGAACGAATAGTCAGTCTTGTGCTTGGGTGGAAGATCTTCTGGATTTAAAACTTCAGCGTGAGATCTCACCCATTGTGCATCCATCTTCTTTATAACATATTCTTCATCAGACGAAGAACATGCATCTTCAATGATTATTACCTCAGACGGAATCTTCATCGTCTGTAGATAGGATGTTTCTTTAGACGCAGCAGGTATCGTCTGATCAAGAGCGGCGTTGAGAGGAGACGCAACAATAGGATCAGAGACAGTTATCCTATTTCGTCTTGGAGTGTTGGTGCAGAACCCTCCATAGTTGGAGCTTCTTCATTGAGCATAGTCTCCAATTCCTCTGCTAACTGAGCATTGTCCTTCTGGATCTGGGCAGTTTCTTCACTATTCATGCCCTCTGAAGTTGCTGGTGCAAACGCAGCTTCAGACGATCCAATGCCCTTAACGCTTTTGAGAAAAATTCTTTCTCTTTCAGCTTGAAGCAGCATAGAGACCATTTTAGCCTTTTTTAGTTGCTTTGCTTCATCTGTTTCTCCAATAATCACAGACGCAAGCTTCTGCTTCATTTTCTCTTTGCCTTTGGCAGCCTTTTGAAGAGCGATCTCTCTAGCTCTTGCTTTCTCTTCAGCTGCTTTCTTCTGCTTTTCTTCGTCTGTAAGAATCTTTATAGACGTTACACCCTTAGACGTTTTCTTAACCCCTTCATCTTCATAGGGGGAAATCTCCTTCTTCTGCGTCTTAGACGCAACGTGTTTTATTCTAATAATCCTCTTCTTCTTTCTAAGAGGCTCTTCTTGAACATCCTCGAAAGGGACTTTAGATACAATCACAGGTGGAAGAGGGATAGGTGTTTGGGTTTGTGTTTGGGCTTGTGTTTTGGTGCGGGCTCTGTGAGGAGGATCTTTGGTGATAGGAGAAAGAGGAACTTCATCTTCACTCCTCTTATAATGAAGAAAGCTAGGGTTCAAACGAATATTGGCAAAGGTGCTTCCTTTGACCTCATTTCCTTCATCATGCCATACAATACCATTGGCATCAAAACCTTGGTTTAAGATGATTTTGGAGAAGAGTGTGACGTAGGGGATACTGCTCTTCCTACGAATGTTCCTATTCTTTAACGCATTTATCCAATGGTCAAGAATGATGTTAGGAAGACTCAACCTTGCTTTCCTCAGACAGTAGTAGATGCAGAATCTGTCACGAGTACTCACATTGTCTCGTGAGCCTGTTCTGGGTGTGAAGATGTTGTAGAGAAGGTTGTGAATGACTCTGCCTGTGGGATAGAGATTCCCAGATCTCAGAAACTTGGGATCTTCGGGGTCACGAGCCTTTCCATAGAGTATCTTGTCGACATGCTCTTCATACTCTAACCTCATCCAGTCAACGCTATAGAAGCGCCCTTCAGCTTTGCAACTTCCAGCTTCAGCAATGGAGTCTATTGTGATAATATACTCGTTGTTGTCAATGGTACCCACAATACCATCATCAAACTCCTTCGCGTCGCTCCAGAACTCCGCGTAGGCCTTCATCAACCATGGGCCTCTCATCTCAGCGAAGTCCATCCAGCCATTGTGTATTAACATCTTTGATACCCTGTCAGAGATGCCTTCAATGGTGATCCTTGATACCCACTCGCTAGGCAAGAAGAGATCTTGCGCAAAGAAGGTTGCTTCAGTTGCTTTGATGTTCTTAGCGGCCATTGTTCTAATTTTGAAAAGAAAGAGAAAGTGTGAATAAAATACTTAGAGATAGTAAGAATGCAGTAAGGAGTAAAAGAGTAAATTTGAGAGTATTTATAGTCAAAGACAAAAACAGTTATAATTCATCAGACGAAAGAAGTTGAAACCGTCCCTGATTTGACGTGGCCCATCATTGCCCTTTTAATGATTGATTTGACTTCTGCAATTCACAACTCGTGCTCTTCAATATCTTAGAATAGTGCAATAAATGACAGACACATTTAATTCTGCCTTTAAGTTGTCCCTGCAGCTTAACTTTAAATTAATTAAATAATAACCTAGCGTCTGTTGAATTTTCTCAGACTGATTCAACTTGATCAAACGCAATGTTTCGTCTTAACACGAGAGTGAAATATCACAACGAAGGCATTTAATTTATACAGACGAAATGAAATGCTCAGACGGAAAAAAAAACTTAATCAATTAAAGAAACAATTCCCAAATTTTCTTTAATGAAATTAAAGCGAGTTTCGTCTAAAGCTTTTGTAAAGATATCTGCCCATTGAAAATTAGTTAGAACAAACTGTATATCGAAAATACCTTTTTGAACATAATCTCTTATAAAATGAAATTTGATTTCAATATGTTTGGCTTTTGAATGTTGAATAGGATTTTTGCTGAGATTAATTGCACTTGTATTATCACAAAATACTGGTATTTGGGTTTCAAACCTGGAGTAATCCTCAAGTTGATGTTTTACCTAAAGTAGTTGTGAGCAACACCCAACTGCAGCAATATATTCTGCTTTAATGATTGAAAGTGCAATGGAGTTTTGCTTCTTGCTTGACCAAGAGATTAGTGATGAGCCAAGAAATTGACATCCACCACTTGTGCTTTTCCTCTCCACTTTATCTCCAGCATAATCAGCATCACAATAACCACTTAGATTGAAATCACTACTTTTCTTATAAAATAGAGAGAGATTAGTGGTTCCAATAAGATATCTTAAAATGCGTTTAACAGCTTGTAGATGTGATTCTCTAGGATCAGATTGAAAACGTGCACATAGACATACACTAAACATAATGTCAAGTCTACTAGCAGTGAGATAGAGAAGAGATCCAATCATACCTCTGTATACCGTCTGATCAACGGTCTTATCTGATTCGTCTTTATTGAGATTGGCTCCAGACGAATGCATGGGAGTCTTCATTGGTTTGACATTTTTCATTTTGAATTTCTTTAGAAGTTCCTTAGTATACTTCAGTTGATGAATGTATATGCCTTGTTTCGTTTGCTTGATTTGAAGTCCTAAGAAAAACTTCAACTCTCCCATCATGCTCATCTCGAACTCATCCTGCATCAACTTCGTGAAATCCTTGCACAAGGATTCGTTAGTTGCTCCAAAGACTATATCATCTACATATGTTTGGACAATAATAAAGTCATTTGAAACACTTTTCTTGAAGAGTGTAGTATCAACCTTTCCTCTTGAAAAACCATTTTGAAGAAGAAAAGAACTTAGTCTATCATACCAAGCTCGAGGAGCTTGTTTAAGACCATATAGTGCTTTCTTCAGCTTGAAAACATGATCTGGTTGAGATGAACTCTCAAATCCAGGAGGTTGTTTTACATATACTTCCTCTTCAATAAAACCATTTAGAAAAGCGCTTTTTACGTCCATTTGATATAGGATGATATTTTTATGAGCAGCAAAAGCAAGTAAAATTCTAATGGCTTCTAATCTAGCTACAGGCGCGAAAGTTTCAGTGAAATCTATACCTTCCTGTTGGTTATAGCCTTGAGTTACTAACCTTGCTTTGTTTCTTACCACTTTCCCATCTTCATCAAGTTTATTTCTGAACACCCATCTTGTTCCAATAATGCTTTTGCTTTTTGGTCTTTCGACCAAAGTCCAAACATCATTTCTGGTAAACTGGTTTAGCTCTTCTTCCATAGCTAAAATTCAATCATTATCTTGTAGAGCTTCCTCAATGTTCTTGGGCTCTATGTTTGACACGAGAGCATAGCCAAACGATTCTTTAAGTCTTGATCTTGTTTGAACACCCTGATGTCTATCTCCAATGATAAGATCTTCTGTGTGGTTTGAGGCAAACTTCCACGTTCTTATAGGAGCTTGATCATCATGTTGGTGAGCATCAGACGAAGAGGGTTCGTCTGTACTTCTATCGTCTGCTCTTGTGTCAGTTCTTGCGTCTGATCCAGGTTGACCATTTGAACTTGGGTTTTGACCAGAGGGGTTGATCTGCAAATTATCAAATAAATTTTCTAGGTCTGATATTTCCTTATAAGCCTTTGAGTTATCTTGGAATTTTACATGAATTGATTCCTCTACAACTTGCGTCTTAGAGTTAAATACTCTATAGGCCTTAAACGTATTGGAATATCCAAGTAAGACTCCCTTCACCACTTTTGAATCAAACTTGCCAAGTTGATCCTTAGTGTTTAAGATGAAACATTCACATCCAAAAGGATGGAAGTAAGAAATGTTGGGTCTTCTTCCTTTCCATAGTTCATATAGAGTCTTATTCAATATTGGTCTTATCAATATTCTGTTTTGAATATAACATGAAGTATTAATTGCTTCTGCCCAATAATATTTTGGAAGAGAGCTTTCATGCAACAAAGTTCTAGCCATTTCTTGTAAGGTACGATTTTTCCTTTCCACAACTCCATTTTGTTGAGGAGTTCTTGGAAACGAAAAATTGTGGAAAATACCATTTTCAAAACAGAAGGCATTGAACTCATAATTTTCAAATTCTGTTCCATAATCGCTCCTAACAGACACAATACATATTCTTTTTTCTTTTTGAACACATTTACAGAATATTTCAAAGACACTAAATGACTCGTGTTTATGTGCTAGGAAGTATACCCATGTGAATCTAGTATAGTCATCCACAATTACAAATCCATATCTCTTTCCTCCAAGACTTTCAGTCTGAGTAGGTCTAAAGAGATCAATATGTAACAGTTCTAGTGGTCTTGTCGTGGAAACAACATTTTTTGATTTAAAAGAAGCTTTGAGTTGTTTCCTATGCTGACAAGATTCACACAGACGATTGGATTTTCAAGATATTTTTGGCAAACCTTTCACAAGATCCTTTTTAGAAATTTTCGAAATATACTTGAGACTTAAATGTCCAAGCTTTTTGTGCCAAATATCTCGTTCATCATCTGCTGAAATCAAACATGTCGCATTCTGATCACTAAGGTCAGAAAGACAAACCTCATAGAGATTATTCCTTCTTTTCCCAACAAACAGAATGAATTTGTCCTTGTTTTTTACTATACATTCATCGGGGTTAAAAGCTACTTCATATCCACTGTCACAAAATTGACTTATGCTAAGCAGATTGAAGTTGAGACCTTTAACATAAGACACATTTTGGATAAGAGGATTGGATGTCTTACCAACAGTCCCAATACCTAGGATTTTACCTTTTCCTGAACCATATGATACAAACCCTTTACTTGGTCTAAGATCTTGGAACATAGACAGGTCTCCCGTCATGTGTCGTGAGCACCCATTGTCCAGGTACCACCTTGAACTCCTCTCTCTTCCTATTAAGGATGTCTGCAACAGGAATAATAAGTGATTTTGATACCCAAATCTTTTTGGGTCCTCCTTTGCTAGTAGAAGAAGATTTCTTTTTGTTTAAGGTTCTTTTATCTTTTCTATAATTGTTTGGAACCTTATTGTAATTTTTGTTTTTCTTCTTATGAGCAGACGGAACAAATTTGTTTTTCTTTTTGTCTGACTCTTCAACATAACCAAGTCCACTCTTATCAGACAGAGACCTCCCATATTTTAAAATATTTTCTAGCATTGAGGATCCCTTAATGAACTTTGTTAATTCTTTGAGTAAGGATTCATTTTTTTCTTCAATCTTTTGATTTCAGAAATAAAAATATCCTTTTCAGACTCAGATGATTTTTCATCTGATACTTCCTTTTACAGCAACTCATTTTCAGTTCTTAAAGTAGCATTTTCTTCCAAAGTTTGTTTCAACTTGGCTTTGCATACTTTGTATTGCTTAGCAATAAAATGTGAGTTAGCCAAAAGTGTATCGTATGAAATTTCTTCTGATTCTGACTCAGACTCAGATGAAGAGGATGAAGAAGTTTCATATTCAATTACCTCTGATGAGATGGTGCCAGCCATGAGATAGATATTTGCAGTTTCTTCTTCTTTAGTGGATTCCTCTGAACTTTCGCTATCAAGGTCTTCCCAAGTCACCAGACTTTTCTTACCTTTGTCTCTGCGAGGATTCCATCTTCTCTTCAATCTTGGACGCTCTGATCTCATATGTCCAGGTTTTCTGCATTCGTAGCAGATGACTTCTGAGCTCTCCTCCTTGCTTGAAGGTTTTTCAGTGAGCTTCTTTTCCTTCTTCTTGAAGAAGCGTTGACCTCTACCCTTTTTCATCATCATCTTCTTAAAGCGTCTGGCCATGAGAAAAATCTCATCATCAGATGATCCGTCAGACGAATCAGACTCAGTGGTGTTAGCTTTCAAAACTTTGTGCTTCTTCTTTCTTTCCCTCTTAGGAGTTTCCTCCTTCGGCATGGTGTTGACAGTCGGAAGAGCTATGGGCTCTTTGAACTTTGATCTTGTCTCTCTTAAACAAAAGTACTTCATGTACTCTCAAGGCTCCTATTAACTCATCAAGAGTTAATGTCTTCATATCACGCCCAACTGAGATGGCAGTAGACATAGCTTCCCATGGAGGAGGAAGAATATCCAATATCTTCATGTTGTTCTGGGCCTTGGTGAATGTAATGTCCAGCGCAGTGAATCCATTCAATATTGTTTAGAATCTTCCAAACATCATGTCAATGGATTCTCCTTTCTTCATTGAGAACATCTCATATTCTCTTTAAAGAGTGGCAGCTTTCCTCATACGCACATCCTCAGTTCCTTCATACGAAAACTTAAGGGCATCCTAAAGCTCTTTAGCGGTTTTGTAAAAGATAGAACACATGAAGGGGGGTTGAATTGTGTTACTTAAAAAAAATTAATTCTTTCGTCTGTGTGTTTAAATATGTTCAGACGAAACAATCTTAATCTTCAAAGGTTGATTTTAATAAACAGACGTTATGGTTTAATTATTCCCGTTAGTCAAATACTTAATAACACAGATACACAAGTATTTTTATACTGGTTCGTCTATACAAGACTACATCCAGTTACCCAATAACAACTGATTTTTCACTACAAACTGTGAAAGGGTTACAAGTATTATTTGCCCCCAGCCACTTCTGGCTATAACACGATATTCTTTGAACACAGCCTTCGCAGGCTAAACAACAAGGATATTCTTTGAATAACCAAGTCTCCTCAGCTAAAACACCACACAAGTGGATTTGAAAGAGATCTATAAAAAGAGAGTTTCCTCTTCACAGAGAGGGTTTTTGATACAAGCTTGCTTGGATGGAAGCTTGAAATTGACCCAATCTTCATTCTCCAATTGGATCTCCACGGTTAGATGATGAAAGGCGGAAGCAACACAAGACTCAAAGACTCAAGGACTTAGAAGAAAAGAGAAAATGGAAGAAGAAGAGAAGATGGTGACGCCATGCCTAAGCAATAAGTCAAGAGGAAGAATCGCCACAAGGATAAGCATCCATTGATAAAACTTAAGGTTCTAAGAAGAAACCCAAGAGAGAACTCTCTCAAAGATAGCTCAAGCTATTCTCAATTCATAAAATGATCCAAAGACCCTTTACACATTGAAAATGCACCTACATATACTAAAGGTTCCTAAGGCAAATCGGATGGCATGCTATCCATTGGATCAATGCTTGATCGACGTATGGAAAGCCTTCACTTAAGGCACCTCACACGGTTCAAGCATTGGCCATTGGATGAGCAAAGCAATCAAGGGCCACGGTGCTAGCTAGAGGAGGCATGAGACATGTGACATCAAGTTCCATTCTTAGCCTCTTGATTAAGTCTTGGATCATGGGGTTGAAATTCACTCTTGAGTGGTGTGAAACATGTGACTCAATTATGAATTGTCAACCCTTTGATGGAAGCTTTGATCAAGGATTAAGAATCAACATGATTCATGCTTTGCTTAGCCTTGGACGGATTCAAGCTAGGCCATTTGATTTGGATCAAATCAAATGGTTAAGCTTGAATTAGAGTTAGTGGAAATTCCACTACTTTGCATCCAAACTCTCTCCACTCTCTCCCAAGGAGAGTGTGCGCCACTCTCTCCCATTTGCCTTGCCAAAATTGTTCCAAAAATGAGTCAACTAGGTCGTGAGCTACATGCTCCAAGTTATGGCCAATTCCTACTTAAATGCCTAAGGAAAACTATTACAAAACTTGAAGAAAATTACAAGGTTTAAAATTAAGAGTAAAGTCTTCAAGAGTTGACTGTTGACTTTGACTTGTGGTCAACAGTTGACTTTGAGTTGACTGTTGACTTTGACCTCTAGTCAACTCTTCTTGAATTTGCTCTTGAATCTTCTTGAGCATGGACCTTGTAATCCTTCTTCCTTGAGCTTCCAATGGTGGTGTTGAGGATGGTCCTCCATCAGTTTTACAAATGAAGAGCAAAAGTAACAGAGAGCGAATTCACAATGAAAATAGAATATTGAAGCGTGTTCGTCAACTGAAATTTGAAGAAGCGAAGTCTTTAAATAGGCAAAATCTTCAGATATCCGTTAGACACAGAAGAAAGCCGTTGAGCGTTTTCCAAGCAAAGTCCAAAAAGGTGTCAGAGAGCACTTGATTGATTGATGGCGTGTGCAGCGTATATAGATAGCGTGCACAATACTTTTTCTGGACTTGTACGAGATTTGATAGAAAAAGGTGAAGACCTTTTCGAGTTGCATATGTAGGCGTGAATTCCCATACTGATCTTGGATGCTTCTAAAGAGTACTTCTTAAGATTTGAAATCTTGGCGCGAGTAACTCATACTTTGCTTCACTTCTTTGGCAGACGATGAACTTCTTTGGTCTGAAGAGTTTTCGTCTTAGCCTATCGTCTGATGACTTTACTTGAGACAGACGAATGACTTCAATTTTGAGGAGTCATCTTCCGTCTGTGCTCGTTGCGTCTGACTTGATGTTCCGTCTATATATGTTCCGTCTGACTTGTAATAATCAAAACTTTAGAGATGTTTAATCATCTTGATCTAACAGTTTTGTAGGCCACAGAATCTGTTTTATTGTGTCCTTGATAATGCACGCATGATGGAATATCTGACTTTGTTGTTGAGTTCTATAAGCGAGTATTCTTCATTTCCCCATTCAACCTCGGGTTTGACAATAGGGATGTTTCCTTGAGTTATGATGTTCCACAGTCTGTACTGGGTGGATTTGATGTACATCTCCATCCGATCAGCCTAGTAGGAATAGTCATCACCAGAGAACGTCGGCGGCTTGTTCATGGATGACCCTCCAGACAAGAATGAAGGTCCTTGTGACTCCATTCTGGATCTTTTCCTCTAGCAGCTGTAAAGCGCTCAACCCTTAGAGGCTGAGCTCTGATACCAAACTGTAAAAGATAGAACACAAGAAGGGAGGTTGAATTGTGTTACTTAAAAAAATATTCCTTTCGTCTGTGGGTTTAAATGTGTTCAGACAAAACAATGTTAATCTTCAAAGGTTGATTTTAATGAACAGACGTTATAGTTTGATTATCCCCATTAGTCAAACACTTAATAAAACAAATACACAAGTATTTTTATACTGGTTCGTCTATACAAGACTACGTCCAGTTACCCAGTAACAACTGAGTTTTCACTATGTTTTCACTACAAACTGTGAAAGGGTTACAAGTATTATTTGCGCCCAACCACTTCTGGCTATAACACGATATTCTTTGAACACAGCCTTCGCAGGCTAAACAACAAAGTATTCTTTGAACAACCAGCCTCCTCAGGCTAAAACACCACACAAGTGGATTTGAAAGAGTTCTTTAAAAAGAAAGTCTCCTCTTCGCATAGAGGGTTTTCCAATGAAGAGCAGGAATAACAGAGAACGAATTCACAGTTAGATAGAATATTGAAGCGTGTTCGCCAACTGATCTTTGAAGAAGCGAAGTCTTTAAATAGGCAAAGTCTTCAGATATCTGTTAAACACAGAAGAAAGTCGTTGAGCATTTTCCAAGCGAAGTCCAAAAAGGTGTTAGAGAGTACTTGAGTGATTGATGGCGTGTGCAGCGGATTTAGATAGCGTGCGCAGTACTTTGACAAAAAGGTGAGGATCTTTTCGAGTTGCATATGTAAGTGCGAATCCTGATACTGATCTTGGATGCTTCTAATGAGTATTTCTTAAGATTTGAAATCTTGGCGCGAGTGACTCATACTTTGCTTCACTTTGGCAGACGATGAACTTCTTCAGCCTTAAGAGTTTTCGTCTTAGCCTATCGTCTGATGACTTGACTTGAGACAGACGAATGACTTCAACTTTGAGGGGTCATCTTCCGTCTGTGCTCGTTACGTCTGACTTTGCTTGTTGATGTTCCGTCTGTCTTGTAATAATCAAAACTTTAGAGATGTTAATCATCTTGATCTAACATTATCTTAGTTTTTTGGAGTTCGTTTGTTATTTCATTAATCTGGTATGAGCTTCATCTAAGACGCATCATTCTTCAATTGAGTGCTCACTTCCTCTAATTATTCCAAAAGTTTTAAAACTTCATTTATCTTATAAGTCAGGATTTTATCTTTTAACAATTTATAATTATCAAAATTAAAAGATATAATATACCTTTAAATAAATTTAACTTGAAAAAAAAAAAAAACTTTTGTGAAACATGTGCTGCATCATGACTTTTCCTTCTCAATGACTTTGGCCATTAGCTAGCAATGTTCATGTTTAATATCCAACCATACTAATTTTGATTAAGTTTATTAAAGAAAAGGGATGATATAATGACAAACTATATAAATATAGTTGATAAAATAAAGTAAAAGTGACATTATTCTACCTATATTATTATACACTCAAGTTAACCTATTTACTTATTCTCTATGAGTTGACTCGTATGGAAATGGAAACTTTTTTTTAAGTAGATTCTAGATAAACCAATTGACTGAAGCAAACTCCTTGAGTTTACCACCAAGCATGTGAGTCTGCAAATTAAAGAAAAAATTAGACTAAAACACAAATCATTCGAATTGTTTGTTGCACATTTAGGATTTAATATATCTTTATTTTTTATTTCCTTCTTGAGTTATCTTTACATCTAACAACATCAAGCTTTCATTCTTCAACAACATCAAACCTTGAGTGTAATTGCTCTACCACTATTATTAATATTTGTCAAATTTAATTATCTAAATATCGAAAAATTTATGATTTATTATTTTATTTTATAATATAACTGGATTATTAAATTTGTATGTTTAAATGTTTATTGTTTTTGTAATATAAAATAAACTCTTTAAAATTTAAAAGATATCTAAACGTTAGTCTACTTGTCTCTCGTGGATCTCAAAAAGTTAGTCTAGTTGTCTCTCGTAGATCTCAGGAAAGTCTAACAACCTTCCTTCTAGGAAATAATAGGAAGCTACAAAACGTTGGGCTAAGAAGAGTAGCTGGGCTCAACTATCAAGTATTTGCTAAATGTAAGTTGCTATTGCACCCCTACTTGCTCTTCACTGCCCATTGTGATTTTTTTTTTTTACGAATAAGCAGTTTTACAAAACTTAGTTCTCGTTACACAAAACTATACAGAAACATGTTCTCATTTAATACGGAAATTAATTTTTGGCTGAAATATAGAAGAAAAACTAAATTTCAATTTATAGTTCATTTAATTTTTATTTGTTTAATATTTATTTTTAAGGAGTAGTTCAATTAATTTTATGGTTAAAAACTTGTGAAATAAAATATCAATGCTATGGTATTTAATTTAGTTATATATATCCGTTGCAGAATCACTGTTTTGTACTTTTTACATTATAATGTATGTATCTTCAAGACACATATTAGTGTCTTAAAAATACACACAATGCAAACTAATTTTTATCGAGATTTTGAAAAATGAAAAAAGAATAGAAAAAAAATAAAATACTCAATATTAAAAGAAGGAACAATGTATGGTCTAGGATTTAAGGAAGGAAATTATTAACAACTAAATATGAAAAAAAAAAGGATACGAGATTAGAAATATATAATTAAAAGTTCTTATTTCCTATTTAATTCAAAATATAATATATATATATATATATTAAAGTAGGAAAAAGTTAAGGTGTAAATATTAATGTTAAATTATTGATTGATCCAATGTTATATGCAGGGTTGACTATAAAATCAACTGATTTGACTATGTTCGAGAATTGGTTTAATAATAAATTTATTGAACTTGATTTAGAAATGAATTAATAATAAATTTATTCAACTTATTTCACTAAATAATAATTTTATTTTTTTGTGAAAATAAATAAATAAAAATATGTAAAATAAATATAAATTTAAGTCAAATTGAACAAGTTGCGAGTTTGGATCAAGTCACATTAAGCATAAGTAAAATGTTTATATTCAACTCTAGTTAAACATTGAACCAAGCCAAGTTAACCGAATAAGTCAGGTTAAGTTTAACTTGAACTTATTTTAGTCCTAGTCCTAATCCTATATATGATTGTTTTTAGGGTGCTAGTAACCGGGACTTTAAGCTATTTATTATCGTAAAAATGTAATTATGAATGGTATAATTTTATATATTTTAATAAAATTATTTGTTATTTTAATTTCTTAATTAATTTTCTTAAAAGTACTAGTTAGTAGTCATTGTTTTTAATATACAAGATGTAGAGCTCGTTAATGATTAGTGTGATATATAGTCCAACACGGCCATATTAGCATTGTTCCAATTGGGATGGCCGCAAATATATATGGGATGAAATCGTTGATGGTAGTCAAAGTTTTATGGAGTTATTCATGCGTTGCATTCAATTTATGTTTAGGAAGTATTTTAATTAGGATTTCTTTTTTTAGTTATTTATGACTTTGAATTTTCTTTATTATATTGTATTTTATTCTTTTTGTCGAACATGTTATGTCTTTAGTGATTTTGTGTTTTGAAGAGTTATTTGTTTAAGAATTTAGACATAATTGCAACTTCTCCTGTCCTTGATGAATTAATTAGGTTTTGACATACAACCTTGAACTATTGTAACTTTACTCAAATATTGTCAAAATTCATGGAAAGCAGAAAATGGCATAGGCGTGCCTTTTGCTATGCAACATTGCAGAGTTAGATCTACATTTTTAATATAATTGGGCCTAAATTTTTTGTCATCCCACTATTTTAAATAGCTTAGAAAAATATCATTAGTTTTAGATGGCTAAACTAGTGGATAAGATTTCTCGTTGTTCTCTCCTTCTAAGTTTGCTTTTACTATTTTTGATTTTTATGTTTCATTTTTGAGATTGCTAATGGATATGTTCTCTCCTTCATTTCATATTGCACCAATTATATACCTCCTTATTCATTCATTCATGTTATTGTTCTTAATTGCACCCTTGCACTCATAATTACTACACCCCTAAACCATTCCATACTCTCATTCTCTTTTTCCAACTTCATCAATGTCTTTAAGCCAAGCTCAATCGTCCAAAAGAAAAAAAATTCATGAAGAAGAACAAGGATAGCGCTAAGCTGCTACTGCCAGATTAAATATATGGTTTAACTCGAAGGAGGGGAAAATGAATTATTTGACCTTCAACTTTGTAAAGTTTGTGAGAATCCCAAATTCATGTTTTCTCTTTGCAAGTTTATTTAAAGCTAAAGGCCTCTCCAAGTTTGTGGAGATGAAAGACAAGTCCTATATTGAACTTGTCAAAGTGTTTTACATTTGCACGAAGGTTTCATGAATGGAGTCCTCACTTTAAAGGTAAATGCTATTAAGGTGGTGATTGATGAAGAAGTATGGATAGAAGTAGATGATCTCTCTCCCTCTAGAGTTAGAGTATTTGAAGAAGAAGTTGGTGGTTATTATAAAATGGATACCTATAAAGGTATTCTTATCGGCCCCAAGCTAACATTGATGGTAGATTGACGGTGGGGTATGGTTGTTTAAGATTGATCACTTGTCTACGTGATTACCGTTAGATTCTCTAAATTAATTTTCGTAAATAATTATGTATATTAAAAACGTAGTTAAAAAGTTTATTAAAATTTTTGTAAAAAATACACATTGATTGTTTATTATTATACTTTGATTAGGTGAAAAATGTAATTCAAAACAGTTTGACGTCGTATAACAGAAAATTACAGTTACATTTTTAAATAAAAAAGTAGTAGAAAAATAATTTTGTTGTTTGACATTTTTATTACTATTTAATGTTTCGAACGTTATTTAATGTTTTCGACTTACTGTAAATTCACTATTTAAAATATATTATTATTCGTAGACAATTTTTTTTTGTATTTAATATGAGAAACCTATTAAAAATTAATACATAAAATTATATATTGTTACACAAAAAATTTATTAATTCTAAAAGTATACGGTTCTCGGAAAAATTTAATCATTTTCTAGACACGGTTTGTACACGTAATACAAGTTGAAAAATGAAAACAACAGGAAAATCAAAGGGAATATGGCCCAAAGTATGTAGAATAAGGAGAAGGATAAATAAATATACAAGTTAGAATAAAACGCTATATAACAAATTTTTTGTAAATTAAATATAGAAAACGCCTTGAAAATTTATCTAGAGTAATTTGTGAATCGAAAAATTAGGGAAAAATATTTTTTAGAATCTTTATAATTTTATCTTAATTATGACATAATCACATATGATATTTGAAGGATGGAATTAAAATCATAAAGTTTAGAAGAGAAAATAGGGTTTTAAATCATTATAAAACTTTAAAATTAAGTAATTTCTAAGTTGTTATTGTGTGAATTTATGCACAATTTGTTATCCTTGATAATAAAATAATTAACTAAGCTTGAAAAGGATGAAAGAAAGATGCAAAGAATGACCCCGAAGAAAGCCGATAATTAGAGATTTTTTGCAACCAAAATAACAAAATTGGAAAACTAATAATTTTTAGCTACCTTTATCATTTTGTGAAGATTTTTGCATATGAAAATTCTTAGCCACCACTTCACGTCATGACTGCTGCAAACTGCAAACAAGGAGGAAAAATCCAATTTCGCAACTAAGAAGGAATAATTAAAGTCAATTTTCAAAGAAAAGTAAAAAATGACTTACTTTTTAAAAGTAACTAATAGTTAAAGTAACTAAATTAGTCTAACTATTTGGTCACATGTCTTATGTTATTATTTTTCAACACCTATAAATACAACCAAGGAGTGGACAGTGTTGCACAACCAAAACCGTGAGACGCTTACCCAAAATCTCTTTGTTTTCACCTTGCAAAACTGTGAGCACTTTTGGCACCATTTCAAGAAATTTCCAAAATTGTTTCACCTTTCACTGTAGTCTTCTTCACGTGACTTTGAGAAGAGAGTGAGATTAAGTTCTTTCAACCTTTAAAAGCCTTTTCAAAGTAATCCAAAGAGTGTCCAAAAGAAATCAAGGTAAGGGAAGTTTCCAAATTCTTTAAGTTTTCAATTTTTTAAAGGTTCTAAATGACTAAACTTTATGAAATTGTGTGTTCTTAAGCTTCTAAACTCTTTGTTGTTTTAACCTTTATATGACTTTGAATTCTCAAAATTTATAAGTCTTATGGAGGTCTTGAAGTATTAAAAACATCAAGAGCTATTACTAAAAGACTTCAATTTTATAAAGATTTCTAACGGTTTTAAAGAATAATTGAGAAATTTGTTCATAAAAGATATTTAATATGGTTTCAAGGTGTTTTGACACTTAGAACCATTCAGCCAAGCTATATTAAATACTAAAACAAAATGGGCAGCAACAAAAAGTAATGAAAGAATGATTCAATAATCAAAAACGTTAAAATTTTAAAGTTTACAACAATTAATTTCCTTTGCTTTAAACTTTGATGTCTTGTGTTGTGAACTTGGATGGTGTTTGTTTAGCTTTGTTTGAACTTGGATGACCTATTCTATGGACTTAGGTGATGATTGAGATTGTGATTAATTACCTATGTTATGCACTTTGAAGACTTGTGTTGTGAACCATAACAATTTGGACTATAAATTATTAATCCATAATGTGAAATATAATTATGGATTGGACTTGTAATACTAACGAGTTGGTGTTGTTTTATTTGATACTTTTGAGAAAGGGAGATAAGATTTCATTCATTCATGCATACTTCAAAAGAGGTGGCCTCGATTAGAGGTGCAGATAATAAACTTAATTTGTGCGTCTAGGCGTGATGCTAGACTTGGGAAATTTTTAAACGGTGATAATTAATTTAATTCATGATGATTACATGTCTTCTTATGAGATTCTGTGCACCACTGTTTAATCCCAACTGGTCGGTAAGTTTTACGATGATGTTGTCATATTATCTAAGATGGTACCACATTTCATATTTTTGAAGTTGAGGATGGAGTATGCAACATATAGAAATTTCATTTAGTCATAATTCATTTATTTACTTATTTGATTATGGTATGTATTCTTATAGAGATTTTTATATGATATGTATTCTTATTGAGATTTTGGAACTTATCCTTGCGTGTTTGTGCCTGTGGTTTGATACCTGTGATGATCTAGGGGAGCAAATTAATAGGTAGATTTAGTAATTCTGTTTGGAGATGTGGAGAAAGATTGACTAGCATGAGGATATTTATAATATGTATATTTATAATTGACACAATATTATGTATTCTCATGACACATTATAAATAAACTTTGAATGTGTGGTGATGTTATGACGTATGTGATGTGTTTTAATTTTTTTATGATGGTGACGTTTTTTTATCAAGGTAAATTATTTTGAATTTTTTTTATTCAAAGAAATCTAAAACAAGGAAACAATTTCAAATAATAAATGAAGAACGTGGAAAGTATTTTAGTAACGACAAGATGGGTCGTCACAATCACCTACATCGTCACTCTTCACTCCTCCAACCATGCATAGGTAACTAATGTAGACCTCCAATCAATACATGGCCTGAAATCAAGGATTCCGATAAATGGAGTCATGATCATATTCGAAGTCATGTTGAAAGCTAACAAAAGATTCACTTTCAATTTCCTTATGTTGTTCTGATTTCGTGCTTCATTGACTAGTTCAACATTTATTTTGAAAATAAGGTAGCCAACTCCACCAATTTTTGTTGTGAAGTAACCAAAAAGCACATAACTAAAATTGGTTTGGTCCAAACTCCAAATAGATGGATGATGGTGCAATAGTGGAAGAAGAAATTTAGAGTGTAAAAGTTGAAGTTGAAGAGGAAAATTCTCAAGATGAAGATAATGTTGAATCCCCCCCTCCCCCTCATTGGTCTCTTTTAAGTCATTGATGATTTTGAAGATAGATGCATTGCTAGCACTCTCACTAAACTGAATTGAATGCAAAATTAGAACACATAACCACTAGGATGGAGAACCTAAAAGCTAGATAAGCCTTAGGAACCTTAGTAGTGAAACATCAAATCTTTAGATCCTTTTAGCCATCGACTCATGCAACATTCTTCTATTATGCCTATAGCTATACTTACCTCATCTCATCATATCATATTTTGTGACAATTAATATAACACTTAGTTTCATCCTTTTTTTCACATTTTCCTTTAAATGAAACATTTTTTTTTCTCTATCAATTGTTGTGGTTAATCTTTATAGTTTCCTTATTTCTTTGTTAAGCTGATATTAAGTATTAAGTATTGATATGTTAAAGCAAAATGTATTATAGATATTAAATTCTAAATACACAGAGGAAGGATGATATAAATGAATCAATGTTGAAACAAACACTAAACTCACTCAATGGGAAATCTATAAACAAATATTGAAACACAAATTAAAATTTTCTTTTGTATGCAATTTCATATAATACTTAATTGTGTCAAAAAGCTTAAAATAAACATGTGTGCATACTGTTAAAGAAAGAATAACTAAGGAACTTACATGTCTACAAGGTAGCATCAACAATGAAACTTAGACACAATGACTCTATACTAAAGTTTGGCATAAACAAAGTCAAAAGGGGGGAGATTGTTAGAATGAAGCATATTAAGATGAAGCCTTATGAAGTGCTTACCAATAGACCAAAAGTTATAACTGTTAGTCAGGGCGCAACTCTTTCTACTTAAGATTGTAACAACCCAAACAACACGAGTTGACTCTGACTTGGCCTACCCTGGCCTTCGCCATGAGACAATTAATGTATACCTACAACAATATCCTATGAAAATGACAAATGTATGTCACTAAAAGTTATCAGTATTTGTGGCTTAGATAAGAAAAGTTAGATATAACATGAAGATCCTTAAACTATTTTGCATGCTAGCATTAACTTGATTTTAACAAAGTTTAAGTTTCATGCATTACATTCACGAAGAAATTTAAAATTTTTTAGAAAGACAAAAAAATCTACTAGTTCAATCAATTACAACTGATATGTAATTGATTATAAAGCCAAAATAGAGAATATTGATCCTCTTAGAATAATTGATTACAACATTTTGTAATTGATACATCAAATAGAACAAAATCCTGATTTCCAAATTTTATCAATTAGTAGAGAAATGTAATAGAAAATGAAGTTTAGGTATTTGGATGAAAATTTTAATCACTTACATAATAATATAATTGATTACCATGTTAAAATAATCAATTATATAATCAAATAATTGATTACCTCCCTTTATTTCAATTACTAATATATAAATGACATTTATACTTCATTTTAAACAAGAGTGTAAAATGTAAGAAGCATAATTTTTAAAAGAAAAATAAATATGGAGTTTTATTTGCTCTTGTGATTGAATATTATTTTATTAATCATTCATGTTGAAAAATTTCATTTGGGAAACATTTTTCAAGAAAGATAAAGATTCCACATTTCTAAACACTTTGTTCTTTCAACCTTCATCTTGAACATTGCATAAGGATTCATAGCGATATTTTTTTTATCTTACTATTTTTTTTTTAATTCTTGTGTACAATTACATGGTGTTGATGATTTTCTAAGCAAGGCCAGAAAAAAAAAAATTTTTCTTTTCGTGATCATTTAACATCTATATGATTTAGATGAGTTTCACTTTTCTAAATTAGAAAATGGCGATTAAAATTTACTTGTTAAAACATGTTACAATTAGTAGAACTTTAAGCATAGAATTTATTTGAAATGGAAATAGATATTTATGTGCAAAAGTGAAACATTATAGATCTTTGTATCGATCTCTTTTATCTTTCATTAGTGTTCTAATATGATGAAGTAACTAATTTGAAAGTTTGTTATCCACATTTGAGTTTGATAAAAATTTAAAGTTCCCTTAAAAAATATTTTAAAAGGAATATTTTTCAGAAAGATTTTGAAAATAAATTTCAAATTCAAGGATGGATGTGATTAACATTTAATACGATACACAATTTTAGTTTTACAAAAAAAAATATTGAAGTCATGAATTCATCCCTTGTTAGTTTCTAATATTTTGATATCCCACGTCAAGATCCGTCACTTCTTCGATTGCTACAATTCTATAGTCAAATGGGGTGTTAAAGTTCTCGGAAATGAATAAAGTCACCCTTT
This sequence comes from Hylodesmum podocarpum, assembly GCA_026586105.1. Lineage (NCBI taxonomy): Eukaryota > Viridiplantae > Streptophyta > Magnoliopsida > Fabales > Fabaceae > Hylodesmum > Hylodesmum podocarpum. The sequence goes on from JALJEV010000638.1 coordinate 7,231,344, forward strand.
TTTTCACCTTTAAAACACATTCCATTTTCTTTAAATATATTGAGAAATCATGTTCAATTCCTTAATACTGTGTGAATCTTATGAATTAATAATGTATGTGTATGAGTATTTTCACACTCTTTTCTTATTAACTTAAAAATTTGATTTAAAAATAATGTGAGATACGTATAATAAAAGAGTAAATTGAAAAAATAAAAAGAAATGTAAAGGAAACGTGTTAAGATTTGTAATTTACAAACCTTTCTATTGAGAAAACAAAATCGGAGGAAAATTCGCATAGAAACAAATTATGCAATATTTCTTTGTCAAATAGTCATTTCTACTGAGTTCTTTTAATAGTGTAATGGATTTATCAATTTACATTCCTAATCATCTTGATTTTAAATTATCTTTTGTTACAACCCTAACGTTTATACTTTGATTTTAAATTATCTTTATTACCTTATGCCTTAATTTGAAAAAAAAAATCACCTTAATTAGTATATACTTAAAATGATTATTTATCTAGATTTAAATCAAAATTCATATTTTATTCAATTGAAACAAAAATATTTTGTTCCTGTAATTTATTCTGATTATATATGATGTTTATTACCTTAATTAATTAATGTATACCTGTCATAATTAATTACCTTAATTCAAATCAGAATATATATTTTATTTGATGGATACAAAAATATCTTCGTAAATTTATTATTTAGTAAATTACATTTCATTATGTTGTTATTATGTTTATTATTAGATTGTTATTATATTATTAATATTAGATTATTATTAATATGTTATCTTATATTTTTGAATTTTTGGTATGAAATTAATTTTGTAAAATTAGATTTAAATAATCAATTATTTTATTATAATTTTATATTATTCTAGATATCATGTAAATAAATTAATTACATCAATTATTTTTTTTCTATTTCAGAATTAAAATTCTTTATAAATTTTGATAAATCATCATTTATTTAATTTAATTAAGTTCAAATAATTATTTATTTTAATTAAAATTCATTAATATATCTTAGTTGATTTAAATTCTAATTTTAGTTTAAAACCGATCCAAACAATTATAAATTACTCACGTGATAACATGTATTTTCTAAAATACCTTATAGTATATGTGTAGGATATATAAAATTTCTCTAATATTATTAATTTGGATAGATTCGAATTATGGATAGATTCGAATTTTTTTTATAATTATAAATTTCTCATAAATCTATAATTATGAATAGATTAGATTTTTTTATATAATTATAAATTATTGATACATTTCCGGTGATTTAATCAATTAAATTTAAATACTATTTTAATTAAATATTATTATTTGACATGATTAATTTAAATTTTAATTTTAATTTAAAATTGAATCAAATAATTCTAAAACACCGGCAAATATCATCCGAGTGTAGTGACGTATCATCCAAACCTACAAAACTCTCTTTTTGAAATATTAGTGAATTTATAACTAACTATAAATAAATTTATAATTATAGGTCAACATCAACTAGAATCAATGAATTATTGGCAGCATTAGATCCTTATTTTTATTTCATATAAAATTTATTTTTTAAAAATCCATAATTATTAATAAATAGAATTTCTCTTTCTATAATTACCTATAGTCTCTATTTTTTTTAGACAATTATATCTTTTTAAATTTAGATATTATTTGTCTCCACCTACTCTTAATAAAATTTAAGAATTAATTTATTTTATATCTATTTCTATAAAATATTTTTATTCCTTACAATTTACTTTATTAAAATTTTAATATATTTTAAAAAAATAATATTGTCAAATTTATTATTTTTACGTATATTAATCATATGAAAATATAAATATACAAGTATGATCAGCATGTGTTTTTGCTAGTCATGGCAGAACCATTTATTAATGATCTTTAATGCACTCTTGATATAACTTCCTCTAATTGTGCGTTATTTATTGGTTATAGTAATACCTTTCTGTTTATTGTTCTTAAATAAAACGGGAATGTTTATTGATGTATGATTCCCGAGAAATCTTATTACATATATTTTTAATCTTTTAATTTAATATTAATTTGACAAAATCATAACCCTCCAATTTTTTTTTTATTAAATAGCAGGATCTGTAAATAAATAAATAAAAAAGAACCTCTTTCAGTACATCAAATGAGATTTGATAAAAGCATGAGTGTCCCAAGATTATAGATTACGAAAGTTGAAACAGATAATTATCCAAAGTTAACACATTGGTTGCGTATTATCATGGAATAGGATACCACATTGCAATTTGTATAATTTATATCACTTTCAAGAACAGATTCATTAGATAGTTAACCCCGTAGCCTACATTCCGGGCACATTCATCTTGAAACGAAAAAACTTTTTCCGTTAATTTGGGCAAAACAATAGTTTTGCAAAGAAATCTAAAATAGTGGCCTTGCCAATCCACTTTTTTTATTTTTTCAAGAGTTATTTTTGACTAAATTTGACCAAGGACAACGTCGTAATAACACAAAACACCCGATCAAACGTTGGAAGCCCCAAACTCTTTATAAATACCGCATAGGTTGTCATTCCCATAAAACAAAATCTTCCCTCTGATCTCTCTTCACACACACACACACTCACTTTCTCTCTCTAGAATCTTATAGAGAGAAAGTTCCCAGAAGAATTTTTCGGAAAGTTATGATGGAGAAGAAGAGGTTTGGGGTGTTGTTGTGTGCGAAGGATTCAGAGTACGTGAAGAAAGTGTACGGAGGGTATTTTGGGGTTTTTATGAGAATGCTGGCTGAAGAGGGAGAGACGTGGGACGTGTACAAGGTGGAGTGTGGGGAATTTCCTGAGGATCATGAGTTGGATTTGTATGATGGCTTTGTCATCACTGGCAGTTGTAATGACGCACATGGAAACGACACATGGGTCCATGATCTTCTCTCCTTGCTCAACAAGTTGAATTCTATGAAAAAAAAACTCCTTGGCATTTGCTTTGGTCACCAGGTACTTTATTTTCCCACTCAATCTTCAAAGTATTTTTTGTTTTGTTTTTTCATCAAACTTTTCAGGTTAATTGATTTTCGAAAATTTTTGTGGGTGAAAGGCCAACTTTTGTGGGAACTAGGAACAATTTTAGTTACACGTTTTTGCCTTTTTTTAGCTCCATTAATTCATTTCTATATTTTCTAAAAGGTGTTTTTCTTAATAGAGAAAGATTGAGTATGTATTAGATAACGTGTTTGGAAAGCAAATCAAGCTCATCATCAAATTCGTGTTTAGGGAAGAAGTTGCAGTTTTTTTACAAATCTTTGAACGGAAGCAATTGATGTATATTTTTATCCTCCATTGTCGACTTGTACCTCCTCGCCTCGAAACTCAGGACGAGGGGTCCACTTTAAAAAAAATGGAAATTATGAATTTGATATTTAAAATATATTAGTAAGTTTTTATTTTTAATTTTTTATTCATTTCTATATGAATATAAACTAAAATAATAATAAATTGTACAAATTAAAAATTATGTGTCAAGAATTAAATGATAATAAATTATAAATGTTAAGGATTATAATATAAGTAAAAGATTTATTTACTGTTTCTTAAATTTAAGAATTAATATAATAATTTATAAAGTTAAGGAATCAAAATCGTAAGAATATGGGAACATTAAAACATACGAATTTGGACATATGGTTACTGTATAGTGCTAGGTCTCACTCACCTTAGGCATTTGTGCTGGGATAAATACTTGTGCCAGATATTCAAAGTTCGATCAATTAAATTTCTATTTGTCGTTACATATGATGATTATTATTCTTAGAAATTAGCTTGTTTTCCAGTCGTTATCACTTATACATGTTTTCTTAAGAAAATTCCACATGTTTTCTATACTGTATACAGAAAATGGCCTTTGGATAAATAGAAATTAACTAGTATGCAAGTCGTTGTCGCTTTCTGATTCGGATATAAATTTTGTAAGTTTGGATAAAAACTGACCCAATTGAATCTTTACATGTCCAAAATATGAGAGAGAGGTAGGGTTTGAATAACAATTATAATAATATAAAAAACAACGATACTGTGGTTGTCTTCTATTTATCTCCATTGGCATGATTTTGCCCCTTGGGTCCGTACCTCCAAAAGACATTATTTATTATTATTCCTGTTGAACAAGGTTTTAGTACCTTTAACAACATCCAACAAATCTCCGAAAAGTGTCTTACTTGGCTGTGGACCACTATGTTTAGATTGTCACATGCAAAACTTAAGGTTATGATGTGATATGCCATCACATAATTAATTAATAAGTTATTGCTAGTGTGTATGTATGTGTACAAGTATATAAAATGAACTTTGAAGTTTGCTCTGTGTGTGGATTTGTGATCAATGACATAATGTTGGCACTTAGCAATGTAAATAACTTTATAATAATGAAAATAATTAAAGATGGTGTTTAATTTGATCAGATACTTGGGCGTGCATTGGGAGGGAAAGTGACTCGTTCCCCAACTGGCTGGGACCTTGGTATGAGAACCATAACATTGTCATCATCTTTGCCATACTCTTTGTCTTCCCTTGATATTCCATCAAAGCTTTCCATTATCGAATGCCACAGGGATGAGGTGTGTATATTTCAATTATCAAGATTATCATTGCCCCCACATTCTTTTTATTCATAATTTTTAATTAACTCATGATATTTTTTTGGTTTTAATTTTATCAAAAAATTAGATTAGAGAGCTACCAGCAAAGGCAGAGGTCATTGCTTGGTCGGATAAGACTGGAATTGAAATGTTTACATATGGAGATCACATTATGGGAATCCAAGGTCACCCTGAATACACCAAAGACATTCTTTTCCACATTATTGACCGTCTTATTCAACAAGATTACATCCTAGTATGTCCATCTTCCTCTGTTTTGTGTATATATAAATGCTCACCAACTATTTCATCTCAATTTTGCATTAAAGGTTGTGGATATGATGAGACTATGTATACATTAATTAGAAATGGTGATTTAGTCTTCTTATTTTTAAAATGGGATGAATTTTGATTTTGATCATCTTTTATTTTATTTTGACACAAGACTAGTTTATCACATTTTAGAAAATATAAAGACCAAGATTTACCATTTAAAAAATGCAGAGATTAGACCATCTTTTTCACACAAAAATTGTAGGAATTAGAATTAATTTTGACTAAAAATTTGAAGACTTAAAATGCATTTTACCCTTGATTTTAATATAAGTAGCATGTCCTGTTATTGGCTTAGGTAAAATAGTAGGAATATGTTAAATTAACAAATTTACTAAGAGTGGATGTTTTGAGTGACAGGATACTTTTGCTATGCAAGCAAGGGAAAGGGTAGCATTGTGGGAGCCAGACAAGGAGGCTTGGAAGAAACTCTGCCTGACTTTTCTGAAGGGTCCATTGTGAGATAAATGGAATTGTGATGAAAAGTTTGTCTTATATATGGAAAAAAGTTATAAGTTGGTATCACTAATTTGGTGTGTACAACTGATGCACTCACCAGTTGGCTTTGTTAGGTATCAGGCCATTAAGGTTGATGGGTGCATTCTATCTTTTCTGTGTAGCTGAACCATATATATCAATGCTCAAATTAAAGGAATAAATACCTATCTGTTTTAATTTCTCCCGTTTAAATTTAAATTCTTTACATTTTACATTATATTAAATATAGTCTGAGTGTCAGACTTTGCCAAGTCAAATAATTAAGCAGAAAACCATTACAAGTGACATTATATATTATTCATACTTGAATTAAATGTACCCAGATTTGAGAATAGTTAATACCAAATTAAATTAAATTACTCTCCGGTCATAAAATAAAATAAGATTGTGTTTGGATGGAAAATTTGAAAATTCTCAAATAATTAAAATGTACAGTTGATTAAAATTCCTTTCATTTTATATTTATTTTCTTTGGATGAATCAATTCAATTTTTTATATTTTAATTTTCTTATTTAGATAAAGTAATTTAATTTTTAAGAAATTTTTATTTTTATTTTTAAATACTTAAATATTTAAAATAATTTTAATGTTATATGATGAATTTTAATGTTATATGATGAAATATATTAAAAATCAATAATTATATAAATTATAGTTATTTATAAGAATTTAAATGAACATTGAAAATAACCGTTGAAATGCTTTATTGAAATATTCAAAGGTATAAAAAAATAAAATATTAAAAGAGAAATAAAAAAATCTTACCCGCTAAAAAAATTATATTTATTTAATCACTTAAAAAAAATTAATAAAATCAATTAAAATCAATGATAGTATTTATGAAAAGTCAAATTAAAAAATATATAAATATTATTATTTAATCACTTAATAGAAATTTAATAAATTAAATTAAAAACAATATAACGATTACGAAAAAGCTAAATTGAAAAAATATAAATTATTATTTTTTATCACTTTTTATTGTAAAAATAATTGTCTTAGTTATATAAAAATAATTTATACTTATTTAATCACTTTACAATAAAATTAGTAGGATAAATTTAAAATAACGACAGAATTTATAAAAATTTAATTAATCTATTTCATTTTTTAAATAAAATTTAATTAATTCATGTATTTTTAAATTAGTTCATTAAATATATATTAATTTAAATAATATAAAATAATAATTAAATTAATTTTTAATCTTATGTATATTTTTTATTTTTATTTTAAATTATTATTATAAGGTTAATTAAATAAATATAAAATAATTATTTTATGTATCATCAAAAAATATTAAAATAATATAAATATGAAAAATTTTAATATTTAAATAAATTTAAAATTTAATATTATTTAAAGAAATTTTAAAATAGTATAATATAATTTAATTGAGAAATAAAAAAATTAAAATGTCTTACATAGAATTTCAAATTCTCTAAATTTATTTTATTGAAATTCTTTTTTAAAATAATATTATTTTAAATTTTTTAAAATATTTTATTCAAATAAATTAATTAAATAATAATTTAATTGCTTAAAACAAATGAATTACTATGCTAAATTAACTAACAAATGAAAATGACTTTTTTAACAATAGTTATAAGAGAAGTGGTTAAAAAATTAAAAAAAATACATATATAACACATAAATTACGAATTAGCGTAGAAAAATAAATAGTAAGACATAATTTTATACATTTTATAATTTCTTTTAATGATCATTATTTATCTAAAACCAACTGCTTCCCAAGACATGACAAAAAAGTTATTTTCTTCTGTAAAATTTGACTTACCAATCATTTTGTTGAAAAATTCTAGTTCCAATATTTTCAACTCCTTCCAAAATTTATAGTTTTTACTTATTACAGGTGGCATTGCTAGGGGCATATGTATAATTTTGAAAAGGGAAGTGCTGATATGTACGAAAACCCCTTCAGCAGGGATGTGATTTCACTCAAAGGCTTATTTTATATTTTAACTTTTTTAATTAATATTTATTTTTAAACACTAAAAAAAGGTGATCCACGTAATTGATGCAATTCGTGAATTCATGCAAACAACATTCTAACACGAAATAGCATTGCCTTTTTAAAATAAGATCAGAAAACCTTTTATTTTTATATAGTTGTTTTTGTTTCATTTGTTGAAATAAAGTTTAGATCGATCTGTGAATAAAGCTCCTTTGTGTAACCTTATCGCAAAATGCTAAAATGCAAGTAATTTTCTTCTTCATCCTAGCGATAAATGGTGCTTTTCTTAGAACCAAAGCTTTTGATGATTAACCATCTTTTAACGCTTCATTTGATAAATAACTTTAATCTAAGCATACTAGCTATTAGGTGTACTGAAAAACAATATAGCTTTCTAGCGGTTTATTGTTTTTTTTACTAGCAGACAACTAAATAACTGACTATTTATGGAATATTTCTTTCGTCGCAATTACGCATGTCATTAAAAAATAATTTACCTTTTTTAATAAGACACCATTTTAAATTACAAGTGTAGAATGTAACAAAAATATAATACGAACATGCTACAAGAGCTCTAATTCCATGTCCGATCGTGAACTTTCATTTGTATCATATTAATTAATAATTATAAAATTATTTCTGTATTTTCGTCTAATAAATTTAAGTTTGTTTGATAATCAGTTTTTGATATATATTATTTTAATTTTTATTACCAAATAATCTATAATTTTAATTCTTGTTACTCTATTATTATTATTATATATATATATATATAATCCATTTATATTAGTGTAAGCCTATTGACTTCAATTGTTTTAATAATTTTTAGTATAAATTAAATTTAAATAATAAGTGTTTAATTTGATATTCTTATTAAGAAAATTATATATATATATATATAATTTAAAACACTTTATTTTAACATATAATATATATATATATATATATATATATATCATACTAAACGTTAAAATAAAATAGTTCTATAAATTATTAGATAATTTTAAAATTGTATAAAATTTGTTAGTTATAATATTATTAATAAGAATATATTTAAGTATGGTTAGGTTTTTTAAATAAATTTTATACAAAATATTATTAAAGGGGTAACTAGTGTAAAAGAATCTCTCCATTTATATATATATATATATATATATATATATATATATATATTATAAACATAAATTAAAATAATCGAATGTGTACATATTATCCATACTTCAAGCAAAAAAAATTTCGCATCATCAGGGGCTCTAGACAAATTCAAATATAATTATATAAGCTTGCATTTTCTGAGTGTGGGAAAGGCAAAAAAAAAATGTTCGAAATTAAGTAGTGACGCATGTACATGTAACTAACAGTATGGGTCCTTTTATTTTATAATAAGAGTTCGATTATGAGCTATACAAATAGTATCACACTTGTAAAGAGAAGAGTTGCCACTTGATATTCTTGTTTCTTAGAAAATCATAGTCTTACGGATTTTGATAGAGATATCTTAATTGAGATGTTAAAACTACCGCAAATAATAAAATTTTCATTTTAAATAATACGTAATATTTATGCACAAAAATATATTTTTAATTTTATGTTTGATCAAGTATATGTTTTTACAAAACTTTGAGAAAACAGTAATGTTTAAACATTTTTAAGTAAGTTGGGTATTCTAAACTTCAGTGCTGTTATTCGAGAGAACAATACCGTAATATTATAAGAATTTGTTAGCATATTATAACAAATTCTTCTTAATTAATAAAGTTTATTATTATATAAAATTTAATTATAAATTTATTATCTAAATAGACTAGACGTTTTTTTAATAGATTTGATTTACTTTAAACGGATAGAGTCTAAGAAATTTTCTTAAAATAATTTTCTACATATAAAATACACCAATGAAAAATTTAAAAAATAAAAAAATGTTCCTTCCTCATTAACAAACTTTATAAACTATGATAATTCCATACCTTTGTTTTCCATTCTTACCCATAAAAATAATTTAATTAAATTTGAGCAAATACATTAACATCCGATCTGTGGGGTATATATGTGCTGGAAACTGTGTGCATATCACGTGCAATACATATGCCACATACATATAACTAATCTATGAAATCATGAATCATAGAATTGAGCTATCCATTTCCTTCTTAAATCTAACAATTTTTCTTATACAGCATAAATCTAACTATTAAATCTCTAGAAATTTCACCATTTTATTTGTAAAATTAAGAAAATTCAATATAAATAAGAAAATTCAGTGTACCTTATATCTAGACAGCTAGCTTTTTCAGAATGATTATGAAATCGATGATTTGGAAAATATTATTTATCTCCTCGTGAACGTGTCTGTCATTAATATTAGCATACAGTCATCTTATTATAATCCAAATTAATTCCTTCTCTCATTAGTTTACGTCCAATTCTCTTAGCCAAAGTGGCTCTCGAAAACTGTCTAAGATTATTTAATCCTGACTCTGAATTCAATCTGTATCACTTTGCCTCGACTAGAATTTGGATTCTCCTGAGTCATGTTATTTTCATTTAAGATAAGTTTCTTTCCAACACATAAAGACGTAACTTTTGATCATGTGTTTAAAGAAATTTTTTTGATAGACACTCAATGTTTAATTCTATATATCACGAGACTGAAAGAGTAAAGAAAGACAAAATATATGTATAGTTACAATAGATTATGTAATTTTATAAATTTAAAAATAAAAAACAAATAAGAAAGGTTCATAGGTGTCTAAAAATGTAACATAATGACAACTATAATTATCATATCATATTAGTTATTAATTTCTTATTTTTGTTAACCGTGGGTTTTTTCGAAAGAAGTCTTTATTATTTTAACTTATTCTAATTAACCCACAAGCGATCGAGTTCATATAGTTTAAACTGTACACATAATTTTTGCCTCTTCATCTCATAAATATTACTTGATTAGAAACAATAAAGATTTTGGAAGTCTTTTTTTATAAATATTGGTTATTAGAAATTTTTAATTATTTTTCTAAGATTTAAACTCGCGACATTCTTTTTTTTTATTATTATTATTTATAAGTCTGTTTTTCTTCACTACTAGACCAATATTACTATACACTTTTAGTACAATATCTCCACCGAATAAAGTGAATCTAACCAAACTATTTTAAAAGTTCATATATATATATGGTCTTTTATATCCACAAACTGAAAAATTATTCTTCAATGACATACCCTTTTTTATCTAAAATATCAAATACATTACTCAACTAATTAAACTGGAACTCATTCACTTTCAATCACGCACTTAGAAGACAGGTTATATATCAATCACGCCACATTTTCTTAATTAATATAAACCATGACTACGAATTATAGTCAAATTAGTCAATCCTAAAAGCATTGGATGATCTTTTTCCACGGATCATTGATTGTAACGCATATTAAGAATGCAACATTAATATAAAGATCTAGAAAAGAGTAAACACGAGACTAAAAGTGGAAGAGACCAATTGTGGAAAATAAAATAAAGGTGGTTACGTTTTTGCGTAGAATGGAGAAGAAAATTAAAAGCTTTAAATATTGGAAGACTTAATTATAAATGTACAATGAAATGGGAGGGAAAGGAAAAGATGCCATAAGAAAGCACCAAGACCTATAAGTCTATAATACTCAACAAAAAGAAAGGTGAGTACACAAGCAGACAAAAATAATTGAAAGCAAAACAAAACAACCACTTCCAAATCACTACGCAATAGAGTTAAAAGAAAGGCAAGGATAACCACCTTCTGGGTCCTTTACCTTATTGACTCCATCATTCTGATGTATATAGACAAGAATTTTATGAGGATTCAATTTGTTGGGTGCTTTCCACTAAATAAGCACTGAGTCAATTGCACTTAATTTGCTAGGCATCGTGAGATCACAGTATGCCCATGAAGAGAAGCACGGAAATGTTACGAGGGCAGAAATTAAAATTGAAAAGGAAATGAAATGATAATCTTATCCTTGAGACAGGGAAAAAAGTTTTGTTTTCTTTGGTTAGTTTCATGCTTAAATAATGCAAGTGTAAAGTGCTTTCAATAATTTAGGCAAAAGCAGCGACCTGTTTCCTTTAAATTGGGCATGCATTTTGGTTTTGAGTTGCTTAGATAACAAGGTATGTTCCATAAACCAATCGATTGGAGGTATTGGCAAAACTTAATTAGTAGTTCTAAACCATTCAAAATACGTGATTTTGGAACCACGCCTTTTTTCGGTTTTACCTTAAGAAAATCTTCAATTTGAATTTTTAATTAAAATCACGTGTATTTTATATTATCTTTTTAAGTAAATAATAACTAAATTAACCTTTGAAAAAACTTGACTGATAGTTATATTAGTTCCACTTAGAAGGATGATTCCCTTTAGATACAAGAGGAATCAAGATAAGTTACATTTAGTATAGAAATAATTCATCCAAACAGCAGGCACACAACATCGGAAGGACCACTCAACTATTCTTATGAGTCACTAACAAAATCAATTAAGGAGGAGGGTTTAGTGTAAAATTTAAATAAGAAAATTAAATCAATTAATCAAATAAAACAGAGTAATATAAATTAGAATTACGTGAATGAATTTTTAGCCTCCCTTTGATTCCCTCAAATCCGTCACTGGTTCCCTTTGATTCCCTCAAATCTGTCACTGGTTCTTAAACATAATTAGAATCGCATAAGTGGGTCAAATAGATTGAAATCCTAACATCTATTTAACATCCCGATGCTACACAATTGTGAAGAATTTTATCGTAAACTTGGTACGCATGACTAATGCAATCACTAGGTACATTATATTTGTGGTCCAAATTATACCTGATTTAGGAATCCACAATTACAGTCCAATTGAATAGTAAAACCTAAATTAAAAAATATATTTCAATCATTTAATCAAGCAATTGTCCATAATTAAATCATGCAGTTCCATAAAATCAACACAATTCCATGAACCTAGGGTTAAGAAAGACGGGAACCTTAAGGGTCAAATTGATACAACAAATTTAGCCACTCATAATCATGATCTGCAATCTAAATTCGAAGAGAAAAGTAGATGAGAAAGAGAGATGCTCGAGTTGCATGGAAAAGATAGAAAACGTGTATTGTAAAAATTGTCAAGTGTAAAGGTGTAACTGTGTCTAAGTTTTCTTGAGTCTGAGCATTATATAATAAAAGAAATCGAGTCAAAAGCTTACCAAAACGGGTTTGATCCACCTTATTTAATAATTGTTTAAAACCTAAAAATTAATGATTTTGAGCCTATTTTGTTTAAGTTTAAGATGACAAAATTATCTCTAATTTAGTGTCTTTCACTCCAATTTCTGCGGTTCACTTTCAATGTCGATTTTTTTTACTTTTTGGTCCAAATTTGGTTTTGTCCCTTTAATAGCCATTGTAGAGCTTCAAGTTATCTGCAAAATATGACAAAGATTACCATAATTCAAGGTTTGTAGTCAAATTTATGAACAAAATACGAGAACTGTGAATATCTAGAAATTACACTTAACTTAGGTTAAAATTTTCAATTAACACCCAAAAGGTCTAAATATAGGAAAGTGATTAAAATAATACAATATCAATAGATAAAATATTTATAATTATTATTACAATGCAAGTGGAAAGTGATTAAAATACTTAAATATAAATTGTTAAACTATTTATAATTTTTTAAAAATTTGTTTACCAATTATTAAAACATTCATAATATTTAAAAGTTAGTCAAAACATTCAGAATAATAATTGATAAAAATTCTAACAAAAACTACAAAAACATAATTTATATTAAGTATTAGCAAAATGATTAATTATTGTGAATCATATCTTTTAGTAAAGTGATAATGTGCAACATCAAAAGTGATAAAAAGTTCCAGCAAAACAAATTATCTGTGTACTTAGTCAATCATCCTTTTCCCTGTCATTAACCGCGTCAACCTAATCATTTTCAACATGTTAGTCAGTTTCTTCTATAATAATAGTAGTGAATAGGTCATGGCTTAACACAATAGACTTAATAAGCAAGTGCTATAAAATAAGTTGCATTTTGTTGATTTTGCTTATATACTTGTTAATTTAGTTCTTACATCTATTGTTACATTTGATCAATTTTATAGTCATTAATTTGCATTAATTATGCCAATTTTTTTTAAGTATCTTCTCTTTATCAATCTTCGTCAACTCCTCGTTCAACTTTTTGATTGTGAAACACATTTCCTCAATTTATTGAATAATTATCGTCTTAAAGTAAAAATTGGTCTATTTTCAAGTAAATTCTTTTAGATTTACTCTTAACTTGGTAGACTGAGACATTCTATCTTTCTAACATAAAATTCAAGACAATGTTATATAGACAAACTCTTTCTCTTTTTTAAAATTAAAGCTCTAATTAATCTTATTTTTTTAGATGTTGTTTTAGTAATTAAGAGAGACATGTGAGCAAATGAAATGTGTTTATAATTCCTCCAATATTTTAATTTTTTAACAACTTATAATATTTATCCTTGGAAGGATGAAATATGATTTGAAAAAATGAAATATTAGTCGTAAATTTTAAATAATCTTCAACAAAAGTCACTCCTTAACTCAAATAATATTGTATTGAATATATGTAAAAAATCTTTAAATTTAGTAGTAAACATTAATTTATCTTATCTACCAAATTTTTTAATAGCAACCTGGAAAATCTTCGAATACTACAATGTAAAATTTTGTAATTTGGGCAGAGGGTGAACAACATGGCATTCTAGGATCAACTTAACTCCAATTTAAATAAGACTTAATAACATACAAGACTAATTAAATCGATTTACCTTTAAAATTAAAGAAAAAACTAAACAACCCAATACTACATTGTTTCAAGGTGGGAAATACATAATTTAAATAATAATAGTAAAAATGTGTTCTTTGTAGAGCAGAAAAAACTAAACAACCCAATATTACATTGTTTCAAGGTGGGAAATAGATAGTTTAAATAATAATATTAAAAATGTGTTATTTGTAGAGCAGTAATAAATTACTCTGTCATCATAGAACGAGACAATAGACGTGTTAAATTTTTACTGGTGCATAATCACATTTTATTATCCAAAATTAAGAGAATAAAGAAATGTTATCCAAGATAGCAATACCACAATGTAGTGTAAGATCTCACGTCTATGATCGTATTTATTTAAAATAGTAATATGATAAAAAGAAAGTTCACATAACACAAAGAAAGTTTATACCAAAATACCTTCTTTATTTTTTATCCAAAATTAAATAACCAAAATACATTCATACATTCAAAACTCACACTAATTGATAGAGTAAAGGAACACATCAAACAAATTAAGAGTACTTAAATATAGAATCTGAAAAAAATAAAATAAAAGAAAGTTCACCTTTCACAATTCACATGATGCACTTGATAATTATACGATGTGGCCACCAACACAAAATATTTTTTCAAAATGCATGAGTTTATCGTGCATGTTACGAAATTGATCTGTGACAAGCCGATTTAGTAACATTATCTTATATTATTTTGATTTTGAATTATTAGAAATCAATTATCAAAAAATTGATATTTAAATATGTGTTTTATTTTTTAAAATCGATAAATAAAATTTGTTTCATAGGGATCGATGTTGCAACTTTGAAATTTTATAAGAGTTTATTTTCGGACAAGTTTAATTTTTTTAAAAGTGTTTTTGTAGGAATTTTTTTATTTATTTTGTGAAAAATTTTAAATATTGTTTATTTTTTTATTAGTTGATAATTTTTACCTTATACTTTTTAAAAATAATAGGTATTTAATTTTTAGTTTTATAAGTTATTAAATCGATTATTTTTAAATTGATAGTTGATAAGAAAAAAATAGTTTTGTTAATTATTTTTAAAATTTAATGATAATTTATACCTTTACATTTAAATTTGTAAAATTATTTTAAATTTATCTTGTTAAAAATTTTAAATTATGTTTATTTTTTAACTTTATTGATATTTTTACCATTAAATCTTTACTAATAAAATGTATAATGTTATAGTCTTATATAAATTGAATATTTATAATTTTATAGCAATAAAACACTAATTTTTTTGTAACATGTAAAATATTATTTTTTAATTGAAATTGTATATTTATTAAAATAACCTTTAGAAGTACACTAATATTTTTTGTTTAATTTAGTGATTCACAGTAAATGAAATTAAATATTAAAATGATTAATTGAACTAGTTACTTAGTTTAAAGATATAATTTACAAGGATTTAACAAAGGGGACAATATAATAATTAAAATGATATGACAACAACTTAATAATGATAAAAAGTAAAAAGGATTAACAATCATATATTTTTATTTGTTGAACAACACAAAATTTGTCAAGTTTCCTTCACATATTTGCCTCTCTTGTTAGAACATCAATCTAAGTGTTTGAAATTTTTGGTGGTCGGGTTGGGTGGATTTCGCCAATAACTCAATTGGACTTAAATTATTTCACGCATTATACGTGAGAAAAATCTCACAAACATTTATTTCTTGCAACATCGCTTAGGAGTATCAATACAGTTATGTAAATTATAAATGCATGAATATGATGGACTGAAAATTCCGTGGTTCCTAATGGAATAGGTAACAAAGCAACTTTACCGCCTACAGCTACTAAATTATCACCCCCCAAGTCAAACTGGTACTTGTTGTTGCATTAGGGGTCGTTGTGCCTGTTGCTAAAAAGTATATATTTATCATAATGCAAAACACATCGTTAGAATATCCTCTATGGATACAATAGTAAATTTCCAACATATTTTGGTTAGGATTTTCAATATTATGTTGGTCTACGTGCGGAAAATGACTACCGAACGTTATCATGGTAAAGATGTTGTCATCATTGTTGATTTTAAAACTTTGGAAAAAAAAATTCATGCAAATAGATTTGTGTTAATTGGCAATAATAAATGACATTAAGAACTTTGTCATTACTAAAGGCTAGGGTTTATGTAATTTTACACTGGTCTGGGGCACAGAATGATGTAGGATTTTGGCATCAAAGTAGATATCATCTTCCCTATTCATAATTGAAGTAGGGTAGAAGATGAAAGCAAGTGCTAAGTTGTCGACTATTTGTGAGTTTATCTTAACCAAGAAAGCCATATGAATAAATGTTTTTTGGGTTATAGATATGGTGAGATTATTAAGAAGGTAAAGTTCATTACTTTAGTGTGTGGTTATAAACTATGAAATTTATAGTTAATTGGTGAGTGAATGAATAAAAAATAAGAGTTGTAAATGTTTTGCAGTTGCATCTCATTCATTCCTTTTGCATTACCAAATGAGGACAAATGTGTTATTTAAGTCTAATATTGAACAAGAAGTTGATTCCAATTGAGGCAATTTTGGGTCGTTGATCTTGTTCTGTTAGATCTGGACCATTTATTTGTGTAGTTTTTGGATATGAAGATAGATAGTTAGAGTGTATGGTACCATACAATAACATTGATTCCTCATGAGACAACTTTGAATTGTTGATCCTGTAGGGTTTGATGTCATGGTCTTCTTTAGCACTATGATATACGGACAAAGTCTCCAATTGTCTATGGTGATAAACATTAAATTGATTCCCAACAATATAAAGATGAGTCTTTGATATTTTAGTGTGATCTCATCCATCGAGTTTTATCTTGAATAACGATCATGAGTTGTCAATCAATCTATCATTTAATAGTAACATAAATTCCTTCTGGTTCAAGTTTGGATCAATGATCCTTTTTTATTAGATTGTGATCGTTCTTCTTATATTGTTATGGTAGTGGGACAATGTGTTTAATTTTCATGTCAGATGAAAATAGTGCTTTTAATTATTAAATAGGCCATTGAACGATAAATTTATTTGTCGAATGTAGGAAATTTTTTTTTATTAGATTTATGAGTTTGAGATCAACCTTTCATGATTGAGATGAAGTTTATTGGTAAATAAATAGTAAAAACTAAATCTAAAATGATTGTTATATGAGTAGTGTTAAGATTGAAAAGATTAAAGATTAAATACAATTTCGGTCGATAGAAGTTAAGATGAAGCTGATGGTCTTAGTAAAAAAATGTAACTCAAAAAACATAAGTATAACAAGTCAATCTCTTATAACGGCTACATTGTATAGTGTCATGTCATTGATTCGTCATGAGAAGCTATGTCTAATAGATATTTCAAGATCTTTCAATATATAAAGGCTAGAGATTGAAAATTTGAAGTAGAGAACCTTAACGCAAAAAACTGAAAGCTTACTATTCTTTTCTCTGCAACTCATTTCTTTGCTCTTAGTTGCAAACTCCTCTTTGCATAAAGGTTTCTTCTTTTAAAGTTAGACACACTCATTTATCTTGCCTGTAATTGAGCAGTAGCCTAAGAAACTGGACTTAATTTTGGAATATGACGAACTAATTTAATTTGATATGTCCTTTATATGTTTCCTAACTGATAAATGTGGTGTTCGTATTCTAGGAAAGCTTTTCTGTTGAGAAAATTTTTTGTGAAACCTTCTTAATTTTTATTTTCCTACTCAACTAGAATAAGTATTTTTCATTGGAAAAATATTTTGAAAATTTTCTTTCAACACAATTCAGTCTTCTTCTTTTGTTTTACTCTTACAAGTAGAATATGAAATTTTTTTGGATATTAACATCTAAATGCTTTACAATAAGTGTTTGAAGATTTCAATAGATTAATCATTATAATGGTAGGCGATTCCACATGTTGGTCACCTCCTATTACGAAGACATTTTGTCGGGGATGCTGTTGTTCAACATTGAGTCGAGGTGAGTTCCCTTCTTCATCCATATTTTTGATAAAACTGAAATGAAAATTGGGTGAACAAAAGTACCCATGTCATTTTCGGAGTTAAACTAGTGATTTCCTTGAGCTATTGCATGCATTCGACTACTTGCAAATTCATTGTTTATGATCAGGCATATCTTCTAATCATGCATAATAGTATCAACTATCAACGTGATCATGCATAATAGTATCAACTATCACCACCAGTAGACACGTATTCAGGTCGAATGTTATTTAGACACAATAGAGGCATTAAATGTTGTTGACTAATGATGCCCTTTTTCTTCAAAGACTAATCCACTTTAAATGTTTTTTTTTTTTGTTGAAAGCGTAATTGTAACATTACTCTATTTGTGTGATACCATTTAATAACAAAAAAACATATCATTAATAATAATAATAATAATAATAATAATAATAAATAAATAAATAAATAATAATAATAATAATAATAATTAAATAAATCAAAATATCTTGAGGGAGTGGTTAGGATTCAAGAGAGTGGGTGAGTGGGTCGTTGCTAATCCTCCTCACCAGAAAATCTATTTAAATTTTCCTTCTCCTTTTTCCCATCACTCTGATATATCACTCACGTTCCTTGTGTTGTAAGATTTTTCCCAAAAAAAAAAAGACTGAAACTTCTAGAGATCAGGATCCTGTTCATCTCAACTTTTCCTTTTGCACGTGATCGGCTCACATTGAGGTTAGGGTGTTCTCAATTTTAATAATAGTGCATTATTTTTTTATTCACTTTTATGTAATTAATCTGGTTATGTGAGACTAAGTTTTATTGGATTAATGATGATTCCTTTTAAAAAAAAAAATTGTTATCGTGCTTCCTTTTGTCCTTGGCGTTGTGTTGTTGTAATTCCCTTTGAATCAAGTTTTTGTTCTCCCCTATTAGCGATATTGTGCGTCATTTCATTTTAATGATGATCATTCTTTGCTGGTGTTTGAATCTTGGTGGCCCATTTTTATTTTCTCTTCCTGGTGGCTTGGAACTTGCACGTTGCCTCTGCATTTGGCTTCATTGTCTTTTCTTCCTTTTTCTTTTTCTTCCTTTCCTCCGTTGTTGTACATTGCTGTGTAGGGTTTATTATTTTTTCAATAGCTCTATGTTGTTTGACTGTGTTGTTCATCCGATGATATGGTATGCTTATGGTCCTTTGATTTTGGGGCTTTCAATTCTAGTTATTTTATGCTTAGGTT
The DNA here is from genome assembly GCA_026586105.1 of Hylodesmum podocarpum. Lineage (NCBI taxonomy): Eukaryota > Viridiplantae > Streptophyta > Magnoliopsida > Fabales > Fabaceae > Hylodesmum > Hylodesmum podocarpum. The sequence continues at coordinate 7,250,815 of JALJEV010000638.1, forward strand.
TGTCTGCGATGCATTTTGAAGATTAATGGGCGTACGTGGGGTTGTTGTTGTTGAAGACAAACTTTGGTGTGGTTCCAATCCTTTGTCTATATTGTGTGTTCCTATGTTTTTTTCTTCTTTCAATTTTACTATGTAAATATTTGTTAGATCAAGGAAGATTAACACCTCAAGATTTTGATTATTATAAGACAAACGAAATCAAGCTATCAAGACCTGCTAAGACGAAACCAGCTGAGACGGAAGAGGACCCTTCAAAATGAAGATCTTGCGTCTACGTAAAAGCCAAGACATCAGACGGAATGTGCACAGATGGAAGAAGACTGTCAAAGCTAAAGTCTCCGTTTGTCCAAGAGTGAAGCCTTAAGACGAAAGGATGAGACGAAACAACTTCAACCGATTACACATTTCGTCTATCCAAAAGTGAAGTCAAGATTGGAGTCTCGCGCCAAGTTTTCAAATCTGAAGAAGTACTCAAGAGAAGCATCCAAGATCAGTATAGGGATTTGTGCTTACACTCCAAAATCAAAAAGGTCTTCACCTTTTGTCACATCTCTGTACAAGTCAAAAAAAGTACTGCGCGCACAACCTAGTCCGCTATATCCGCTGCGATACTCATCAATCAATCAAGTACAACTGACAACCTTTTTGGAAAAGCTCTCTAGAAGATTTCTCAACGATTCTCAACGACATTGAAATGAGTGTAACGGCTATTTGAAGAGGATGCCTATAAAAGGACTTCACAGCCTCAAGAATCAGTTGGCGAATACGCTTATCTTCTTCTATCTCTTAAGGATTCGCTCAAATCTGTGATTGTGCTTTATTGTAAACACCTCTCTGCATAGAGGAAAACTTTGTTTTTCAAAACATCTTTCAAAGTCCACTTGTGTGGCATTTTAGCCTGAGGAGGCTGTGTTCCAAAGAATATCTCTTGTAATAGCCTGTGGAGGCTGGGTTCAAAGAATACCTTGTTGGTTTAGCCTGAGAAGGCTGGGAGCAAAGAATATCTGTGTATAGCCAGAAGTGGCTGGGAGCAAAGAATATCTGTGTATAGCCAGAAGTGGCTGGGATCAAAGAATATTTGTAACCCTTTCACGGTTGGTAATGAAAACTCAGTGGTTGCTGGGTAACTGGACGTAGTCTTGAATAGACGAACCAGTATAAAAATCTTTGTGTTTACTGTTTCGTCTGACCAACTAACTGGGGATAATAAACTTAAACGTCTGTCAATTAAAATCAACAGTTCAAGATAATCATTGTTTCGTCTGACCAGTTTTGAACCTACAGACGAAAGGGATAAATTTTTTTATTAACACAATTCAACCCCCCTTCTTGTGTTTTATCTTTTACAGTTTGGTATCAGAGCTCAGCCTCTAAGGGTTGAGCGTTTAACAGCTGCTAGAGGAAAAGATCCAGCATGGACTCACAAGGACCATCATTCTTATCCGGAGGAGCCTCCATGAACAAACCTTCAGCGTTCTCTGGAGATGATTATCCCTACTGGGCAGATCGCATGGAGATGTACATCAAGTCCACACAGTACAGGCTGTGGAATATCATTACCAAAAAAGATATCCCTATTGTCAAACCTGAAGGAGAATGGGGAAATGAAGAATACTCAATGATGGAGCTGAACAACAAAGCAATATATGCTCTCATGTGTGCTCTTTCCAGAACTGAGTACAACAGATTTTGTGCCTACAAAACTGCCAAAGAACTATGGGATGCTCTAAAGATCTCATATGAAGGCACAGAAGATGTCAGAATGAGGAAAGCTGCTACTCTTCAAAGAGAATATGAAATGTTCTCTATGAAGAAAGAAAAATCCATTGATATGATGTTTGGAAGATTCCAAACAATATTGAATGGACTCACCGCTCTTGGCATCACCTTCACAAAGGCCCGTAACAACATGAAGATATTGGACAGTCTTCCTCCTCCATGGGAAGCTATGTCCACTGCTATTTCAGTTGGGCGTGACATGAAGACATTAACTCTTGATGAGTTAATAGGAGCCTTACGAGTACATGAGGTACTCTTGTGTAAAAGAGATAAGATCAAGGTCCAAGAACCTATAGCGCTTCCATCCATTAAAAACATTCCTAAAGAAGAATCTGTCAAGAAGGACAGTAAAAAGAAAGCAAAGATCTTAAAGGCTGATTCAACTGAATCAGAATCGTCTGATGGTTCGTCTGAAGACGAAGTCTCTCTCATGGCCAGACGATTCAAAAGAATGATGATGAAGAAGGGAAGAGGCCAACGCTTCTTCATGAAAAAGGAAAAGAAGCTCCCTGAAAAGTCATCAACAAAGAAGATAACACGAGAGATTGTGTGTTATGAGTGCAGAAAGCCGGGACACATGAGATCAGAATGTCCCAGATTGAAAAAGAGGTGGAGCTCTAGAAGAGATAAAGGAAAGAAGAACTTACTGACATGGGAAGACCTTGACAGTGAAAGCTCAGAGGAATCCTCTAAAGAAGAAGAAACAGCAAACATATGCCTCATGGCTGGAGATCATGTCTCAACAGAGGTAAATTACAATGAAACTTCTTCATCCTCTTCTTCTGAGTCTGAGTCAGAATCAGAAGAAATATCATATGATACTCTTCTAGCTAACTCTCATTTTATTGCTCAGCAATACAAAACTTGCAAAACCAAGCTAAGACAAGCTTTGGAAGAGAATGCAGTTTTGAAATCTGAAATTGAGTTTCTAGACAAGAAAATATCAAGTGATGCTTCGTCTGAGTCTGAAAATGACATTTTCATTCTTGAAATCAAAAGGTTAAAGAAAGAAAATGAGTCCTTACTCAATGACTTAACCAAGTTTACAAAGTGATCCTCCATTCTTGAAAACATTTTAAAATATGGGAGATCACCAAATGATAAAAGTGGACTTGGTTATGTTAAGCAGACAGACGAAAGGAAAAATAAACCTGTTTCGTCTGATAAAAAGAAAAGGAATTACAACAAGGTTCCTAACATCTACAAAAAGGTTCAAAACAAAAAGAAGCCTTTTGTAACTAACAAGAAAGGACCCAAAAAGATTTGGGTACCAAAGTCACTTATTGTTCGTTGAGATATCCTCAATGGGAAGAGACAAGACTTCAAGCTGGTACCTGGACAGTGGATGCTCACGACACATGACGGGAGACCTGTCTATGTTCCAAGACCTCAGACCAAGTAAAGGGTCTGTCTCATACGGTTCTGGTAAAGGTAAAATTCTTGGCATTGGGACTGTTGGTAAGACACCCAATACCCTTATCCATAACGTATCATACGTTAAAGGTCTTAACTTCAATCTACTTAGCATAAGTCAATTTTGTGATAGTGGATATGAAGTAGCTTTTAACTCTGATGAGTGTATAGTGAAGAACAAAGATAAATCCATTCTTTTTGTTGGGAAAAGAAAGAACAACCTTTATGAGGTTTGCCTTTCTGACCTAAGTGATCAGAATGTAACATGTTTGATTTCAGCAGACGATGAACGAGATATTTGGCATAAAAAGCTTGGACATTTAAGTCTCAAGTATATTTCAAAAATTTCTAAGAAAGATCTCGTAAAAAGTTTGCCAAAAATATCTTGGAAAACCAATCGTCTGTGTGAATCTTGTCGCATGGGAAACAACTCAAAGCTTCTTTCAAATCTAAAAATGTTGTTTCCACGACAAGACCATTAGAACTGTTACATATTGATCTCTTTGGACCCACTCAGACTGAAAGTCTTGGAGGGAAGAGATATGGATTTGTCATTGTAGATGACTATACTAGATTCACATGGGTATACTTCCTAGCTCATAAACATGAGTCATTCAAAGTCTTTGAAATATTCTCGCAAACGTGTTCAAAAGAAAAAGGAATATGTATTGCATCTGTAAGGAGTGATCATGGAACAAAATTTGAAAATTCTGAGTTCAAAGCCTTTTGTTTTGAAAATGGTATATTTCACAATTTTTCATCTCCAAGAACTCCTCAACAAAATGGAGTTGTGGAAAGGAAAAATCGTACTTTACAAGAAATGGCTAGAACTTTGTTGCATGAAAGCTCTCTCCGAAATATTATCAAGCGTATAAATCAACACTTCCTCGTTATATTCAAAAAGAATATTGATAAGACCAATCTTGAATAAGACTCCATATGAATTATGGAAAGGAAGAAGACCCAACATTTCTTACTTCCATCCTTTTGGATGTGAATGCTTTATCCTTAACACCAAAGATCAACTTGGAAAGTTTGATTCAAAGGTGGTTAAAGGAATCTTTCTTGGATATTCCAACACATCTAAGGCCTATAGAGTATTTAACTCTAAGACTCAAGTTGTAGAAGAATCAATCCATGTAAAGTTTCAAGATAACTCAAAGGCTGATAAAGAAATATCAGACCTAGAAAATTTGTTTGATAATTTGCAGATTAACCCTTCTGGTCAGAATTCAAGACAAGATGATAAACAAGGGTCAGACGATACATGGTCAGACGATACAAGAACAGACGAACTCTCTTCGTCTGATACTCATCAACAGGGAGATCAAGCCCCTGTAAAAACATGGAAGTTTACATCTAACCATACAGAAGATCTCATCATTGGAGATAGATCTCAAGGTGTTTAAACAAGATCAAAAGTGAAGTATATTTCAAGCTATGCTCTTGTATCAGATCTGGAAGCAAATAATATTGAAGATGCTCTTCAAGACAATGATTGGATTTTGGCTATGGAAGAAGAACTCAATCAGTTCACAAGGAATGATGTATGGACCCTTGTTGAAAGACCAAAGAACAAAAGCAACATCGGAACCATGGATGGGTGTTCAAACAAGCTTGATGAAGTCTGGAAAAGTAGTAAGAAACAAAGCAAGGTTAGTAGCACAAGGGTACAATCAACAAGAAGGTATTGATTTTACTGAAACCTTTGCACCTGTAGCTAGATTAGAAGCTATCAGAATATTACTTGCTTTTGCTGCTCACAAGAATATCGTTCTATATCAAATGGATGTAAAAAGTGCTTTTCTAAATGGTTTTATTGAAGAAGAGGTGTATGTAAAACAACCTCCTGGTTTTGAAAGTGTGTCTCAACCGGACCATATTTTTAAACTTAAGAAAGCACTATATGGTCTTAAACAAGCTCCTCGATCTTGGTATGATAGACTCAGTACTTTCCTTATTAAAAATGGTTTTTCAAGAGGAAGGGTTGATACAACTCTCTTTATGAAAAACGTTTCAAAAGACTTTATTATAGTCCAGATTTATGTAGACGATATAGTCTTTGGAGCTACTAACAACTCTCTTTGCAAGGATTTTTCTAAGATAATGCAGGAAGAGTTTGAAATGAGTATGATGGGAGAATTGAAGTTCTTTCTAGGACTTCAAATCAAACAGACGAAAGAAGGAATCTACATCCATCAACAGAAGTACACAAAGGAACTTATCAAGAAGTTCAAAATGGAAAATTCCAAGCCTATGAAGACCCCAATGCATTCGTCTGGAGCAAATCTCAACAAGGATGAGTCAGGTAAGTCTGTTGATCAGATGGTATACAGAGGTATGATTGGCTCACTCCTTTATCTAACTGCGAGCAGACCTGACATTATGTTTAGCGTTTGTCTATGTGCGCGTTTTCAATCTGATCCCAAAGAATCTCATTTACAAGCTGTAAAGAGAATTCTTAGATATCTTGTTGGAACAACTAATCTCTCTCTGTTTTATAAGAGAAATAGTGATTTGGTTTAAGAGGCTTTTGTGATGCTGATTATGCTGGAGATAAAGTGGAAAGAAAAAGCACAAGTGGTGGATGCCAATATCTTGGATCATCACTAATATCTTGGTCAAGCAAGAAACAAAACTCCATTGCACTCTCAACAACTGAAGCAGAATACATTGTTGCGGCAGGGTGTTGTTCACAACTACTATGGATCAAACATCAACTTGAGGATTATTCCAGGTTTGAGAATCATATACCAGTATTTTGTGATAACACAAGTGCAATCAATCTCAGCAAAAATCCTATTCAACATTCAAAAGCTAAACATATTGAAATTCATTTTCATTTCATAAGAGATTATGTCCAAAAAGGTATTTTCGATATACAGTTTGTTCAAACTGATTTTCAATGGGCAGATATATTTACAAAAGCTTTAGATGAAACATGATTCAATTTCATTAAAGAAAATCTTAGAATTATTTCTTTGAATGATTGAAAATTGTTCCGTCTGAGTTATTGATTGAATTTGTTCCGTCTGTACATTTTGTTCCGTCTGTACATTACTTCGTGTTAAGACGAAACATTGCGTCTGATCAAGTTGAATAGTTACTGTGGTAAAATTCAACAGACGCAACTGTTACTTTTTAATAAGTTTATCTCAAGTGTGCAGGGACAAATTAAAGAGAGCAATAAATGTGTCTGTCATTTATTGCACTATTCTAGGACAATGATAAGCACGCGCCGTGAATTGCAGAGGTCAAATCAATCATTGAAAAGGCAATGATGTGGACAGGTCAAATCAGAGGAGAATTTCAAAATCTGTTTCGTCTGATGAATTGCAACAGTTTTTATTCTTTACTTATAAATATTCTTAAAACATAACTCTTTTACTCTTTACTACAATTTGAAGTTGTTTGAACTCTCTGAAACCTAAATACTCACTAAGCTTTCATTCTCTCTTTTCAAATCTCAACAATGGCCGCCAAGAACACCAAAGCCACCAAAGCTGCTGAAGCGACTTTCTTCGCACAAGACTTGTTCTTGCCAAGCAAGTGGATCTCAAGAGAGACCTTACAGAGTGTCTCTGAAAGGGTTTTGAAAATCTTTGACCACACTGGTTGGATGGGCTTCGCTGAGACGAAAGACCCATGGCTGATGGAGGCATACGCTGAGTTCTGGAGCGACACGAAGGAATTTGATGATGGCATTGTTGGCATTATTGACAACAAAGAATACATTATCACTGTTGATATCATCGCTGAGGCTAGAAATTGCAAGGCCGAGGGGCGCTTCTACATTATTTAACTGGATGAAGAATGAATCAGAAGAACATGTTGACAAAAGCATCTATTTGAAGAAACCCAACTCTGAAGATCCCAAGTCCTTCAGATCTGGGAAACTCTCTCCCACAGCAAGAATCATCTATAACCTCCTCTATAATATCATCACACCAAGGACTGGCTCAAGGGACAACGTTAGTGCTCGAGATAGATTCTGCATTTTCTACTGTCTGAGAAAAGCAAGGATGAGTCTCCCACACATCATCCTTGATCACTGGACAAGCGCGTTGAAGAATCGAAACATTCGTAGGAAAAGCAGTATCCCCTACGCTACTCTCTTCTCCCAGAATATAATCAACCAGGGTTTCGATACCACCGGAGTTACGTGGCACCCTGAGGGCAAAGAAGTGAAAGCTAGCACCTTTGCGAAGATGCATCTCACACCAAACATTCTACTTCATTCACCAAATGAGGAAACCCTTCTTTCACCTATTACAAAAGAACCACATAAAGCTCGCATCAAGCGTGCTAAGTCACAAACACAAACCAAAACACAACCACAAACACAAGCCCAAATACCAAATCAACCTCAACCTCCTCCTTCTGTGATAATATCTGAAGTACCGTTTGAGGACATTCCTGAGGAACCACTCAAAAAGAAGAAAAGGACCATCAGAATCAAGCACATTGGTGCTAAGTCAAGTGAACAGACAGTATCCCCTAGTAAAGATGAAGGGGTTAAGGTATCGTCTAAGAGTGCTTCGTCTGTGAAGATACTAGCAGACAAAGAAAAACAAAAGAAAGACGCAAAAGAAAAAGCAAAAGCTAGGAAGCTTGCGCTTGAGAAAGCTGCTAAGGGCAAGGAGAAGATGAAACAAAAGTTGGCTTCTGTCGTTGTTGGAGAGACAGAAGAGGAAAAACAACTCAAAGAGGCTAGAAGAGCCTCCATCTTGCTCGAAGTTGAAAGAAAAAAGCTTTTTCAAGAAAGCATTAGGGGCATTGGATCGTCTGAGGGACCACCTGCTCAATCAACCTCAGAGGGCATGGACAGTGAAGAGACTGCCCAGATCCAAAAAGACAACGTCCAACTTGCGGAGGAGTTGGAAACTATGTTAAACGAAGAAGCCTCTACAATGGAGATTCTTCCATCTACAACACTCCCAGACGAACAAATGGCAACTTCTTCTGAGCCACTTGTTGCGTCTCCGCTAAATGCTTGCCCTGCGCAAACAATTCCTGCTGCGTCTGAAGAAACACTCCACTCACAGACAATGGAGATTCCATCTGAAGATTTCATACTTGTTGAAGATGTTAGTTCTTCGTCGGACGAAGAAGTCTATGAAGCAACTGGAGTGGATACATCAAGGGGGAGATTACATACTGAGGTAATCAATCCGGAAGACTTACCCCCAAAGCGCAAGATTGACTATTCGTTCCTAAACGAATTAGTCATGCGAAGATATGAAGAAAGCACTTGCGCTGACAGACCAATCAAACCTGATTGGGTTATTGGAGAGAAATTTGAAGAATTCTCTAATGAGGCTGAATCGTCTGAGTCTGCTGCAGCCTTGGCAGACGATGAAGACCTATACATAAGGGGAACTCCTTATATTGAGTTAAAAAGTCCATACTTGTGCAGAGGAAAGAAAGGCTTTCACCTGATGAGATCAGAAAACCCCATTCTTTATAATAAGTCCCTAAAGCCAGTAGATTTTAATGAAGATTTGTCTATTCACCAGAGGAGCAACGCAATTGGTTGAAGCGTCTGCCCTGGGACAAACTGGCATCTCTAAATATCAAGGGACTGGAGAAAATAAAAGAATACAAGGATCATCTTGTTGCGTCTGAGATTGAAGGACCAGCACTTGGCTATGAACCTTACATCCCACAAAGAAAGAATCTAAGATGGAAGGCTCAGATCGAAATGAACGCTCTAGTTCTTCATCACTGTAGATTTGGAGACGATGAATCCAGCCGCTATGAGCCAAAAGATTGCACACATTGGCATCTTGACGCTCTAACTAGCCATGATCGTTTCAAGTTCACAATTCCACTCAACCAAACAGAGTATGTTGGTTTAGGCCACACTCTAGGAATTGTGCTCCCATGGACAAGACCTCATTGCTCTGGGATTCATCCAAGATACTCCATCCTCCTCAACGAACATGAAGACCCTGAAGATTCTGCTCACTCCCTACCTGAAGATTACAATATCCCCTTCCAGTTGATGGCCAACGCTTATAGGAGAGAAGTTAAAAAAAGAAACATCTCTTTTCTCCATATAGAGCGACAAGCTGAGAAGAACTACAGAGATCTTCCTCTTTTGATTGGATCTCAGTTTTCCTCTTTGGTGACTGAAGAAACCAAATACTTCGTCGTCTTAGACAGAAAAAAGTCGTGCTTGGTAAAATACTTGGCTAAGGGAAAGGAAAAGAAGCATCCGTCTGAAGCTGCATTCCAACACTGTTCTAGAACCACTTATGATGAGAGTGTGGCAGAGTGTTCCCTGGAAGTGCATTCGTCTACTCTCAAGAACAGCCACTTCTTGAAGTATCCATTCTAACAAAGTGGTACACTTACCAATGGGAGCGGAACTTCACTGCCTACCTAGTTCTTCCACTATTCACATTACGTCTGAAGAAGATCACACCAGTGATAATTATTAATGACACTGAACCCATTGTGGAGTACCCTCAAACACCACTGATGATTGAAGATGTGGTTGAGGCTGCAGAAAGAGCTGAGGTTGATGGATCATCTGCAAAGGCTGATATTACAGACGCGGAAGAGTATAAGACTCTGAACGTAAATATAGTGCCTTGGAAGAAGATTGCGAGCACTTGAAAGCAAAGAACAGAGAACTTGAAGAAAATCAAGCTTCTCTATCATCTAAAGTGCAGCAACTTACAGACGTTGTGATGACTCTGCTCAACAAAAAGCCTTCTCCTTGATCATCTTTTGATGATTTACAGCCCAAGGGGGAGAAAATATAAGAGAATATAGCCTAAGGGGGAAGCATCGTCTGAGGGGGAGCAATCAAGATAAAGCATCGTCTGAGGGGGAGCAAGAGCAAGCAAGCAAAGAGCATCGTCTGAGAAAAGGAGTCACTATTCTTGTTGTATCAATGTATTTTATTTACTTATTTGCTTTTAGTATAGAAAATACATTGTAATTCCTTATTGGTTATTCTTTATTGGTTTTCTGTCTATACCAATGTAATTATGTACAAGATTACATCACATTGATGTAACAATCTAATATAAAGAGGTATTATTCAGAAAACATCGTCTTGATGTAAATCTGGCTTGCGTAAGATTGTTTATTTCTGTCTAACCATGTCTTGTGCAGATTTTCGTGGAATAGTCTGTAATCATCAAAAAGGGGGAGATGTTAGATCAAGGAAGATTAACACCTCAAGATTTTGATTATTACAAGACATTTAAATCAAGCTATCAAGACTCGCTAAGACTAAACCAAAGATTTCAGACGGAAGAGGACCCTTCAAAATGAAGATCTTGCGTCTACGTAAAAGCCAAGACATCAGACGGAATGTGCACAGACGGAAGAAGACTGTCAAAGCTAAAGTCTCCGTCTGTCCAAGAGTGAAGCCTTAAGACGAAAGGATGAGACGAAACAACTTCAACTGATTACACATTTCGTCTATCCAAAAGTGAAGTCAAGATTGGAGTCTCGCGCCAAGTTTTCAAATCTGAAGAAGTACTCAAGAGAAGCATCCAAGATCAGTATAGGGATTTGTGCTTACACTCCAAAATCAAAAAGGTCTTCACCTTTTGTCACATCTCTCGTACAAGTCGAAAAGAAATCGCGCGCACAACCTAGTCCGCTATATCCGCTGCGATACTCATCAATCAATCAAGTACAACTGACAACCTTTTTGGAAAAGCTCTCTAGAAGATTTCTCAACGACTCTCAACGGCATTGAAATGAGTCTAACGGCTATTTGAAGAGGATGCCTATAAAAGGACTTCACAGCCTTAAGAATCAGTTGGCGAATACACTTATCTTCTTCTATCTCTTAAGGATTCGCTCAAATCTGTGATTGTGCTTTATTGTAAACACCTCTCTGCGTAGAGGAAAACTTTGTTTTTCAAAACATCTTTCAAAGTCCACTTGTGTGGCATTTTAGCCTGAGGAGGCTGTGTTCCAAAGAATACCTCTTGTAATAGCCTGTGGAGGCTGGGTTCAAAGAATACCTTGTTGGTTTAGCCTGAGAAGGCTGGGAGCAAAGAATATCTGTGTATAGCCAGAAGTGGCTGGGATCAAAGAATACTTGTAACCCTTTCATGGTTGTAGTGAAAACTCAGTGGTTGCTGGGTAACTGGACGTAGTCTTGAATAGACGAACCAGTATAAAAATCTTTGTGTTTACTGTTTCGTCTGACCAACTAACTGGGGATAATAAACTTAAACGTCTGTCAATTAAAATCAACAGTTCAAGATAATCATTGTTTCGTCTGACCAGTTTTGAACCTACAGACGAAAGGGATAAATTTTTTTATTAACACAATTCAACCCCCCTTCTTGTGTTTTATCTTTTACAATATTATACACGATGTCAGCTTTTTAGTTTATAGTCAAGTAATAGTAGAATTTTAGTGCCACTAGTCAAATCAATTAAATGTCATGATCAAAGACAAACCATTTTCCGCTCTTTAAAGGTTATGTATTCTACCATTCCATACATTTCTATTGTTTTGTTTTAATTTTATTTTTTTTATATAAAATGCAAAGTTAAAAGTTCTAAGCATATTCAACTTTAAAACTATTTACATTATAATTTAAATTTATCCAAAAAGATTAAGTATTATATAAAATTAGTTAATGTTAACAACTTTGTATATGAAGTTAATTTCATTATAAATTAAATACATTATTATATATAAGTAACTGTTTCTTTGTTTGTAATACTGTATAGAAGTTAAATTATTTTTTTCTCAACATTTTATTTTAATCTTGTAAACGGACACTTTAGTAACAATCCCTTTTTATTTTAATTTTTTTAGTTTAACTTTACAATTTAACTAATTAATTTTTTTTTGTGTGAATTATCATTATAATTGTTAAACTGTTATAGTTATTTCATTGTGATCATTCCTTCCAATAGCATGATATTGTATTTGAAAAATCCCACATGAATTTAATTCTTGTTTACTTTTTACTACAAAGCTATGTCATATTTCTTCACTGACCATTTCTATTTGTTTACTTATGTTAATTTTATGCGTGTTTATTTGTGTAGGTTGATTTTAATTCATTTATTTGTATTAAATATTCTATTATGAGAAAATGATTAGTGCAGATTGAGAGATTAAATTTGTGAATTATGTTGCATTGATGAGTTAGATTCATGATAATACGATTATCATGAATTCTAAGTGAAACAAAAATATTTTCGACAAGTGAGGATGAATAGAACTAGAACGGTTGGTCCCTGATATGTTGATGTAATGACCTAGAACTTCGAGGGTAGTTATGTTGGGGAAAACTTCCACTATGGTCGATTACCATGAGTGGAAAGTGACTCTCGTTGCAACACGGGTTACCCTAACTGTAACCGTCTAATATCACTAATGAGAGTGATAGAGGTGACATGTACTCATAGACATCACTCAGTTGATTTAATGGTACCACATAACATGAGAGTAAATTGTACCTTTGGTGTTTATTGTGTTTGAACTGTTGTTGTTAACCTCATTATTATTATTATTAAAATATAAACTAATCTTGTGATTGTGTCTGTGGTTGATACCTATGGTGATCCGTGAATGGGCGAGCAGATAAACAGTTTGTTGGAAGTGGAAAGACCTTAGGTTACGGAAGGAACCTGATTACCTGAAGACTTTATATATTGTGACTTTTTCCTTTTTTGAATTTTATTAACTGCTTCTATTTATAGACATTAAAATTTCTTGTTACATATTATATATTTTATTATATGAGACATTGTTTATTTGCTAAGACATATACAATTGTAAAATTTCATTTTAAAAGTTACTCTATGAAATGAAATTTAGTTTCGTTCATTTTAATAGCGTAGTACTCTCCTATGAACCATAGCGAATTTTTGGCGTCGCAATCCTAATAGTTTAGGGGTGTTACAACAACTATCTCAATATGCTGGACTAGATCCATGTATGGTGTTCATACAAACTGATAAAAATAATCTTAATCATATTCAATGGTTAATTAGTCATTATGACAAATGAATAAATGAATGTAAATTTTTCCTTTACCTAAATCATTTATGTTATTAATTCTTAACTTAAAGCCTAATAAATCTTCATGTGGCATTCCAGTTAAGTTTAAATCGCTCTCACTCTACTTGAAAATATAATCATTATTTTTTATAAAGATTTCTTTTAATTAAATTAAATAAATTAATTACAAATATATATATCTAACAACAAGTGAGTATGTCAGTGATCTATCAATGATGTATATCCCTGTGGTTTTTGTTATGGGATCAACGACCTAATACATTTCTCTATACAGTGTTGCAAGGCAAGTTAAACCCCAATTGTATCTTTTTGTCGGATCAAGATTTATCAACAAACTTAAATAGATTAAATTAACATGGTTATCATATTCACTAGACATAAAAGACCCCAATCAAACCTAAAATATAGTGTGCTTCTAACTTAAACTATGATGATTGTTCACTCAAAGGAAGTATATTTTGTTGAAGCTATTTCAGCTTTATTGTGAATCCTACAAGTCCATCACATGGACAAAGATTTACACCAAGATATTGAATACATAACTCTAACAAATAATAAAAATTATGGACCTATAACTAGTCTTTCTTCTACGTAATGACTAAGTTAGAAAGATATATATTACAAGGAAATAGTGCATTCACCTCCTAGAAAATGAAATGTATGTTTCTAGTCTTTATCATTCTACAAGTGTAGTGACTAAATTATGATCAATTTTAAAATGTTTTAAGTTATAAATATATCCAAACCTGATACAACTAAACATTGGTTTTATCAATGGATAAGGAGGTGGCATAGAGTGGCATTAAGAATACATAATAGGTCAGTCATTCTACAAGAAGAAAGTGTGAGTTATTAATTTGTTTATGATATAAAATATACAATTTGTGACAAGATTAAACTTATAGTGTTTTGTACCACTAAATACTTATGTTGATCTTATTTCCAAAGCAATGTAATGTCTTCCATTTTCACCCACTTGAATATGTGAGAAATGAATAATATGATTTTTTTTTGGCACATATTGATTGTAATATAGATCATGTATGCAAATTAAGTATTTATAGGGTGAGTGTAAGCTTGTTTGTGGTGCAATTTGGACCATTAAAATTGTTGGTTCAATCTCAGCCTTTGAAACTATCAGAATCATCTAGATCCTTAAAATTGTTGGTACAATCTCAACCCTTGAAACTGATAATGTCATTAAATGATTGGTAAAATGTAGTTAAGTTAGTTAAAAAAGCTAAGAACTTAAAGAAAAAGTCTAATTTTCTAAGTACTAAATTCAAGTCACCTCTTTTTTGTCATGAATTTTAAACAACTTTACATACTTAAATAATCAAGTAATGCACTCTTAAGATTTACTTTCACAATATGTGATATGTGAAGTCATTAAATGATCATTAAGTGAAGTTAAGGTAGTTAAAAATCGCTAAAAATCATTGTAAAAAGTCTAATTTTCATAGTAAAACACTAAATTACTTTCTACTTTTGTTTGATTTCTAAACATCTCTACACACTTAAATATGATCAAATAACAAACCATTAACCTTTACTTTAATAACATGTGATGTGTAAAGCCATCAAATGATTGGTTAAATGAAGATAATGTAGTTAAAATTTTCTAAAAACTAAGTTAAAATGTCTAATTTTAATAATAAGAATTAAATTTGCAAAAGAAATAAACTCAAATTTATGTCTACAACTATTCGTAAACAAAAAAATTGTAGCATATCTACTTGTGAAGTAAACTAACATCAAAATTCCACGGTTTGCAACATCCATAATTAATGATTACAAGATCAAAACACAAGGGAAGCAAGGGACAACAAGTTCAAGTCTTCAGTTAGGCGGGTTCCTTTCCTAGCCTATGTCTGCTCGGCCATTTGCGGGTCACCACAGGTGTCAAACTACCGACACATCCACATGGTTAGTTCATATATTAATAATAATAACAAGAACAACAAAAGTAGCACAACAAAATCAATATAAAGAAACGCCAAAAATACTTAATTCATCATTAATTACAATCAATCATGTTATGTAACTCGGTATGATGCATGTTACTCACAATTCACTCCCATGTCACATGGTACCATTGGTCGAGGCCGTACTTGGTCAAAATAGAACACTTAAGTGCAGTACTAGGAAGTGACTCCTAAGTTATCTCTCTCAAGGACCATCACTCAAATTCTATCAAAATACAGAACACAAAAAGGGGGGGTTGATTGACTTGGAAAACGAGATTAATAAACAAAACAATTAACACTAATAGAATCAATAAATGAAAACAGATTAACCTCTTAATTAAGTTGCAATACACTCATCCTAGGTTAAGGAAACTCATGCTCAAATTAATGAACTCTCAGTCAAACCCAATTTAATTAACTAAGCAAAAATTAAATATAGGTTCTCATTGTGCGAATTAAGCATTCACACGCATCAAAATTCCAATTCCAGCAATTAATAGCTCACTCCATTAAGTATGAATAAGAGAACGAATTGCATGTAAATCGAAATACATGATGAAAAGTGTCCAGCAACTATAACATAACTTATACATGACAAAACCTCAAAGCTTAATTGCAATTTTTAATCAAGAGGTTAACTCTTAAAATTAGCCTTCCATTTAAAAAGAAATGATAACAACAAACTAATTAACCCTAAATGAACCAACACCAAATTGAACCAAACATAAAACTAATTAACCAAAACGAATTGAATCAACATGAAATTGAAACCAAAACAGAATTAAAATTCAAATAGAAACGAAAATGGGGGTTGGAAATAATGAAACGAAATGCACATAATAGAATAGAGCATAAACGAAAATAGAGAAGAGAGGAAGTGTAACACCCCTAGTAACTACAAACGCCACAACATAAAATCTCCATGGTTCGGGAAAAAAATAAATACGCCACTAAATGAAGGGAATTAACTTCATTCCATAGAGTAATTACTAGAGTGAGATCTCACAACTACATATGTCTCCACAATTCAAAAACTCTCAAATAACGAAATATCTAGAGAATTTTTAACATGTATAAATAGAAGCAACCACTGAAAATCAAGAAAGGAAAAACAAGGACCCCAATATGCCAAGTCCTCGAGCAATCGAGCTCCTTTCCTAGCCTACGTTATTTTTGCATCCAACAAACTGCTCATCTGCTCACCGTTTGCGGGGTCATCACAGGTGTCAACCACAGACACAACACAGGGTTAGTTCACATTTTAATAATAATAACAAAACCAATAAGAACAGCTCAACACAAGGAACATAAGAAGGTACACACACTCAATTCAAAATTTATCAAAACCAATCATGTCATGCAACCCAGTATGATGCATGCTACTCACAATTTCCTCTCATGCCATGTGGTATCATTAAAACCATTGAGCGATGTCTAGGAGTACATGTCACCCCTGACACTCTCACTAGAGATACTAGACAGTCACAGTCAGGGCAGCCAGTGTTGCAACAGGACTCACTCCCACTCATGGTGATTGGTCATAGTGGAAGTTTTCCCCACCGCAAATACCCTCGTAGTCCTAGGCCATTACATCGACCCGTTAGGGACCAACCGTTCTAGTTCCATTCATCCTCACTTTTCGAAAACCTTTTCATGCGTCTAGCATTCATAATAATCTCCTCCATTCTTAAAACAACAAGGGGCAACCTCACTGCTCTTCCTAACAATAGGCATCCATCCCTCTCATAAAAGGAAAACATCCACGATAGATTATTATGAACCTAAACACTCATCAATGCAATATGGCCCGCAACATCAATCTCTTAGCCCACGCCATCCATCTCATCATATAAAATATTTCACATCACAATTAAATTTACTAAAATAATCACACTAAACTAATTATAACATAACCGAAGGACAACATTTATGTCAATATAAATCTCAACTCAAACCATACAAATAAAATAAATAAATAAACAGATAACGCCACTATATAATTTACTAAGTGAATTACAATTTACATACACGTGTAAATGAAATAAGTATAACTAAAATAATAAGGAACTAGCTGTAACACAAGATTGAAACTCATCTGCACCTTGATAACTAGAGAACTAAAATAACGTCATCGCAATTTCACCAAAAATAATATAATTAACTGGAGTAATTACGACATAAGATAATTGTAACAACACATGCCTAATACATTATTTTACTGCATGATTAAAATAGTTATCAATAAATAGCTCAATGTGAGAAAATATAAATCGTGTAGTTTAATGCGAAACACAACAAAATGTAACATTTGATAATAAACATAAATTAAATAAATAGTTTAATTAATGTACCTTTGTCCAGTCCTCAAAATGTAAAAACAATGTTGTTTCAATTCGACCGAACAAATATTTTAATCGACAAGAGAGAATAAAAAAAAAGAATTAAAATTAAAATAAAGTATTTACTCCAGTAAAAGTAATTCCAGGTCATGGTTAATAAGGCTTAACCATCCAATAGTATATTATAATTGATTCAGACAGCAACATTAAATTTCAACTTCTAATTTATTATTATTATTATTTTGTTATTATTGTTTTATTATTATCTTCAGACGGGTCAATTCACCCGGTTATTCTCTAGTGCGTACTTTGCCTTAAACCTATATATCTAAATCGGCGGCACTGCATGCCGCAATCTCCACTACTGCGATCTCCACTGGATGTCATCACCATCCACAGTATTAGTGGCAAACACCCTCCACGACGCCCATTGTTCATTTTCGGGTGTTCCAAAAATTATCCCGATACCCAGGCCCCAAAAGAAAACTCCAGAATTCAATATTTCACCGGGACTTATGCAATTGTGAATAAAATAAAATAACAAGGGTGATGATGGCACGTACACATCGAACATTACAAGATAAGGATTTGGTTTTATGGCACAGAAGAAATGGTTATTTTATTATTAATGTTAAAGCAGAAGCCGCGTATTGTATTTGTCATGCTACCAAAATCAAACCAGCGTGAACATCACCAATAAAAAGAAAACATGATAATAAGAAACGAAAGGCTGATACTAAAATAAAATATCATCCCAAATAACAGAGGTAATAGATAACACCGAAAATGTAATCCCAAATAATCGATAACACCGAAAATATAATACCAAATAATAGAATCAATAGATAACACCGATAGAAAAGAAAGGAAGTGCAATATTATTAAAATTGAAACTACCCTGACCTGGATGTGAGCAGATCGGGCGTTCTGGCAAAAGTTGAGACAAAAGAGATGCTCCTCGTTTATGCTCTTAGTTGGAGATTTCGATATCTTTTTAGGGTTTGCAAAACAGGAACGTGAGAGTGATGTTTCAGTGAGCAAACCAAGTTTAAAAAGATTTTCTGTGAGGAGAAACTACAACAGCCCACTTACTAGAATCTTAACTACACCCCAAGGATATTTTCTAATACTTATTTAATTATTTTATTTAATTTTAAAAAGTAAAAAATATTCGGCTGTTACAGGAAGAAAATGAACTGAAATGCCTTGATTGAATATGAACAATGAACCAGCAATTGAAATTCAAGAGCAAAGTGTAGTCTCCCCAATGCAACAGTGAAAACTCATGAAGAAGAAGAAGAGGAACCAAAACCTAGCTAAAGGAAGAACTCAAAATGTGAAAAATGCCAAGTGTGTGTTCTCTCGCGTAATGCCCCTTCACAATCAGATTTTCAATTCAATTAGATGTCCCCATGTGCCTTGTACATGCCACTTAAGTGCCAAGGATCCCCACTTCAAATCTCACCTATAGCAATTTTATAAAATGACAATTACATGATTTTAAAAGAGCCCAAAATGCATCAAATTTCCGTCACTGGTCCGTGCGTCAACTTCAAGGAAATAGTCACCCCAGATGCAATCCGAATTGGCTCTTCATTTCTTCATGTCTTTTGTAGCTCTGTCAATTCTCTTTAAAACAAAAAAAAAAAAGCTGAGCTCAAACAGAGGTCTGTGGAGGGAGATATGCTTGTTTTAGTGAAAGTGGTTAAATCTGGAAAAATATAGCAAATTGGAATAAATTAAACACTTAAAGTCCAAATGAACGCAAACTCATAAATGTATTAAATCATGTTAATTGACCATTAATCATGCTTTATAAGGATATAAAATATGCAGAGAAAGTGATCAAAATAATAACTCATCAATCATAAAAACAAGCAATGTCTAGGAGTACATGTCACATCTGACACTCTCACTAGAGATACTAGACCGTTACAATTAAGGTAACCAACGTGCAATAGGAGTCACTTCCCACTCATGGTGATATGCTATAATGGAAGTTTTCTCCACTGTTAATACTCAGTCCTAGGCTATCACATTGACCCGTCAAGGACCAACCATCCTAATTTCATTCATCCTCGCTTTTCAAAAACATTTTCATTCACCTAGCATTTATGATAATCCTCGTCTCTTTTCCAAAACACTATGCTCACAAGCATGTCTACTAGGGGCAATCTTACTGCTCTTTCGTAGTAACAGACATTCATCCCTCTCATCAATATAAAACACAATCACAACTGATTATCATGAATCTAGTGACTCATCAATGCAATATGCCGCACCAATTTACCTCACAACCCACATTCATTATTTCACCACCATGGGATCTCTCATCCCACAACATCACCCAATCACAATATACCATAACATGTGCAAAATGATGCAAGTAAAAGAACTAGAGGTATAGGAGTAGGCAAAACATAACAACATCGTAATTAGTCGGATTCAGTATGAAAACATAACAATTAATTGTAACATGAATCCTACGACAAGGAATTATTATACAAGAAAATGGGAAACATGCAGGAAGAATTTCAATCAGCCACTAATAACAACGAAACACCAATTCACATGATAATTGCACAATTAATCACGTAAAATAAGGCTAACAAGAATCCCTAATCGATTTCCCATAAATCAATCAGAAAGGGAATATAACCACAAAAAAACTCATGGATACACAATCCCAACCAAACATTCCCCATTATTATCAATAATAGTAGAACCACCCTTACTGACAACAAAAGACAACACCAAACAATCTCAAGGGTAATAACAAACACCCACAGTCAAAGACCCCAAAATCAATGGACGAAAAAGAACGTCATACTACCAAACAACAAAAAGGTCGACATAGAATATGAACGTCCCCCAATACGGTGCACAACAAAAAAATATAAGGTTATTAACGAAGCAAGCCAAAGCCAAAATATTCAAACGAAATGCACAAGTAGAAAAAAGGGGGAAAACCCATTATTATCATTAACATGGAAACTACCCTAACCTGAAACGAAAAATTATGCATGCCATTGGGAGAATTTGATGAAAAATGAGGTCTTTGTTCGGGCTCAATATCTCCTGATCAAATTGTTATTTCACAAAATCCACCATTGAATATGAAGTCCCATATGTTAGGAAGCTATTGCCGAAAAATCTTGTCCAGCCAACAACAAACAAACTCGGAAGAGGCATTTTAAGAAAACTGCTCAAAGTGTATATAGGAATGGAGGTGATTTTACAAGGAAAGTGGGAAGAGAAAAGTGAATAGAGAGGAAGGATAAATATTTTAGTGTAATTTTTTTATTTTGAAAAAGAAAATATATTTTATATAATTTTTGAATTTTACGTCTAATAACTTAATTCAAATCGATTATAAGAGTATCTTTAGTTAGTTTTATATAAGATATTAGATATCTCTATCTTATTTAAAATTTTATTTTGAATTCAAAAGAATCCACTGTTTACTTAAAAGATAACTTCATCAAAATCAACTTGTACAAGTTATAACAAATATTAATTAATTTGATAAATAATTTTTCTAAATTCAAAAAAATTGTTAAAACAATTATTTAAAATATCTAAACACGTATATTTAAAATTTATTAACTTAAATCACACAACATTCAATTAAAAGGAGGCAAAAAATTTGAGAATGTTATAATAAAATATCCAAAGATAAGTTGAAGGACAAGATAAAAATCAAAAGACAAATTAAGAGTAATATAGAGTCCTAGACATTATCTGAGAACTTATGTATAAAAAAGACCTTGAGAAGTCAATTAAGGGCAAGGCCTCCCAATTGCAAGGAGTAAGTCACAAAATAGACATATACAAAGCAGAATATTAAGCATGTTCCCATCTAATGTGTTAGGATAAAAAGACCCTAGGGAGCAATAAATAACAGAGGAAGAGACACGTGCTAAGACCTTAGGTTTGATCAAGAAGATTATTCCTAAATGTAAGAGTAAAGTGTAGAGAATAGCAACCTAACGAAAGAGTAGAGGCTTTTAGTAGGCATAATTAAGAGAATTTGTACCAATAGTGTTGGGGAACTAAAAAGAATAAGAAGAAATATCAAATAAGGAGAATAAAGAATAAAGGATTCTAGAGTAGAGAGAACCTAGAGCCCCGGAGTACTTGCTAAGCATTATGTCTCATTTTATTCCATTCCATGTTTTTACAAATTGATTATGAAGAATATCCTATGAAAGAAGCTTGGAACATGGAGCTGCTTTCGTGAAGGTTGTTAGTATAAGTTCTATATATGTAATAAGTTTATTCTCTACATAGTACTCTAATATATGTTTCTATATTGCCAATACAGTAATTTAGTAAAATAAACAGAGATAGTGACGAAGGAACCAATACAGCTGAAGCCCATTGTTAGAGTTTCCCCGCCTACCTTATAAGTTAAGGAGACAAAACAAGAGGATAAACCTACCCTAGGTGAGAGTACCTTTGTTGATGCTTTTTTCAAAAACAAAGAATTCTTCGATTTCGTTAATTGTTCCTTTATGCTTAAGAATTTAAAATATTACATATGGTATCGTTGAAATTCTCTAAGCAAATCATCATGGATTATAGGTAAAATTTCTTCCCCTTGCCTAACAGCCTAAAAGTTACTTGATAACTGCAATGCCCGTTTGATTTGCCATCAAAAATGCTTACAATATACTCGTGTAGTTCACTAAGATACCTCTCATTTGCTTCTATTTTACTTTTCAGCCCTTCCTTTTTTCTTTCATTTGGTTCTTCAAGGTCAATTCTCTTGCTTCTATCAACTTTACTCAGGAGAATTGCTACTGAAGATTTGTATCAATTGTTAGGAGTGAACTTAGGCAAACACAAGGTGAACGTTGCAGATTCCCACCAAACACTGCATTCTAAATTGGGCCTAGACTGAGAACTGGAAACAAAGGCTTTGTTCTATTGGACTGACTAAATTAGGCTCCATGAGGCCTCATAAAACCCAACATATCATAACATTAAAGAACTTCTAGCAGCTCATAATCTCATATTCATTCCTGTATAGGTACCCATAATTAAAACATTGTTTAAATAGTAGAATAACAAATAAAGCGTATACATAAAGAAAATTAAAATAAATCTAAATATATTTAACGAAGAAAAATATAAAAATGCATACATATCAATAATAATTATGTTTTCAGTCCCCGAGACTTTTCCAGTATCATATTTTTAATTTCTGAATAAAATTGTGACCAATATCAATTGTTGAACATTTATTGTGTCAATGTTTTTGCTTAAAATTTGATAATTAAAACATATATAACATTTTTATTTGGTAAGTAACCAAATATTATTATCATTATTATTGATAAAAAAAATTAATACAAAACTAGCTATTTGTTCAACACGATGATTCCAAAATTACTTTTTTTACTTTAATACGTATGTTTGATTTCTATTTATATAAAAGATACAATTATCAGTAGAGTGATAAGATTAGTTTAATAAGGGTGAAGAATAAGGACGGAGGTGAAGGTAATAGATTCCAATAGTTCTTCCAATAAAAACTAATGACTAACAAAAGAAGAAAAAAAAAAAGGTATAAAAATAGAACTTGGCTAAAGCCGGGAGTGGGCTCGTGTACTTAGAAATTAAGATGGTTGAAGCCTGTAGGTAGATCCTACAAGTAAAAGCTTGCACCTTGTACCTCCATGTACGAACATGGAAGCTCCTATGACATCTCTTTTGTTTCCTTATCTTGTTCCCATTCTCTCCCTTATGTCATTTCCAACACCAAAATTAAAATTCGACTTCCACTGCTTTTATTGATCTTTCTCCACTCTCAGCTTCAGCTTACCAATTATGTCAAACTCAATGGAAAACAAACACGTTGCAGTCTTTCCTTTCCGCGTTGGTAGCCACATTATGCCTCTCTTAAACCTTGTCTTCAAACTAACTCACGCTACTTCAAACTGTGCATTTCCACTCCCATAAACCCCTCTTCCCGAGTAACATCAAACCATATACCATAAGTGATGGAATCCCATGGGGTCATCCCTTTTCCACGTTGACTTGATACCCCAGGCAGTGTGCTGCCCATGCTGGAAAGACAACCTTGGATTTCTTTCCCGGGTTGTCTAAGTTGCGTGTTGAAGATATGTCACAGAATCTGCTCCGTGTTGGTGAAAAGGAGACAGTGTTTTCAAGGACACTAGTTTCACTGGGTATGGTGCTACCTCAAGCTAAGGCAGTGGTTATGAATTTCTTTGAGGTATTAGACCCACCTCTGTTTGTTCAGGACATGAAATCCGAGTTACAGTCTTTGCTTTTATGTTGTTCCACTTCGTTCCCCATTGTTATCTGACACAGTTTCAAAAGGAATGTATGTCGTGGTTGGATTTGAAGAGTTCTAAATCAGTGGCATATGTTTGCTTTGGGGCTGCGGTCACCCTAGCTCCACATGAGTTAGTGGCAATGGCAGAGGCAGAGGCATTAGAAGCAAGTGGTTTTTCACTTCTGTGGTCTCCAAAGGAAAGTCTAATGGGTGTGTTGTCAAAAGAGTTTGTTGAGAGGACTAGCATTTATTGGAACTGGGAAAATAGTGTCTTTGGCTCCATGAACACAAACTTAAGCACATGATGCGGTTGGAGTGCTTGCGACTAAATGTGGTGCTAATGCCGAGATTGAAAGTATTTCCAATGGGGTTCCTATAATCTTAACCATTCTTAGGAGATCAGCAGGCAACTGGAATAGTGTTAGATAATGTTTGGGAGAAATAGGTGATAATAGTTCACCAAAAATGCATTGCTTTATAGCCTAAAGAGATTAGAGTCAATGCTGTTAAGGTGAAGAAGATTTGGCAGGATGCAGCAAGACCAGAAGGACAAGCATCCCACGATTTCAATTTTCAAGACTTTGGTGAAGTAATTTCTACATCTTAAAAGCTGAGCAAAGCTTCGTACGTATCAGTTTTTTTGAACTGGTGCAATCATCTAAAAGAAACAAACTAGTGTGATGATGTGAATTATTTTTGTTTCATTTCTAAGTAAATAAATTCCTTTAAAATAAATACTTTTATATTCAGTCTGATAAAATATAGATTAGTAAACCACACCATAAAGTAAACATCTATTTCCCAAAAAGTGATAGTGTTAACTATTTTTGTTTAATGTCTCGGAAAATAAATTCCTTTCTACTCTTTCTAATCATATAAACTAAATATTAAAACAAATCCATTTCATATTTCTATCCTTTTTTTCTCTCTAATTTTTATCCAACGAGCATTTTTTCTACTCCTCTTTCTAATTTTATCCTTCACATTTTTAATCACTCCCAGTCCAAACATGGAAGTGCAGAAAAAGAAAATTCCAAACAGCAGATATAAATACTCATAATCCAAACGGTCAACATATTAAAACCAAATGCGTAACCAATTATAAGTATCAAATAATAAGTATCAAATAATGAAGTAACAATCGGTACTGAATTTTCAGTAAAGTATGCATCTTCGGACAAATGATATTTTATTAATATGCAATTCTTAGCCACAAACAGTTCTAGCCATCGAAAAACGGGGCTCTGATGCAAACTCCAAAACGAGCAAATGTAGCAGTTAAGCACTCAATGAGGCTCCAGAGTTCCTCCTGCATTCTGCTAGCATATCCATGTAAAACTGGCACTTGCTAATGTCATTTCCATAGCTGTTCAGGCACTGCAACCAGAAGTATATGAACATCATCAATCAAAATGTAAGATTATAATCTCAACTAGCATATTCATAACGACTGCAAATCAAAATTAATCTAAACCAACACGAAATTACCCAAATATACAAAATTCAATTAATACACTAGCAGGACTTGTAGAACAGAAATAACATGATACTACCATAAAGTTATGGTGGTACTGTTTCAATGGAGGCTCAAAATCCAATAAAAACCATAAAGGATACCAACAAACTACAAAATGAATCCCACGGGGTTCAAGAAGCAAAATATGGACGAGTGTCTACATAATTCAAATTTCAATAAAATTGCATACTTAATGAATTAATAATCAGTCCAAGATCAGTAGCATGGTGTCATACACTAACAACTCTTAAGAAAATCATCAGCAATTTAAAGACCTCAACAGTATCATATTGCTTGACCCAATGAGAATTGCAGAAGTATATTAATTAAATTCTTTCCTTTACCGTGCATCCTAATAAATGTAAAAAGTGATGTACATCCATGCAGAAGAGGTTCAAAACCTCACTTTAACCTTTTTAAAATAAAGATGATAACAGCATTGCATGGCAAACCTGTTAGTCTTGATTAGTATGCCAACATTTTTAGAGAAGAAAATATATCCTTTAGTATTTGTATCATAAATGGTAAACATGTACACACAAAATTGTACATTAGTGCAACTAATATAATAAGTGTTGACTAGAAAATTATATGCCAAGAACATTATTGATTATTCAACAATTCAAGGAAAAATTCAAGATAAAAAGTAGGAAACAACATACATCCTGGAATGCCTTTGAATGAACATTGCATGCATCACCACCAAAAGTATTTGCAGTGGGTGCAGGGGCAGCAGCAGCAGCCTCAGAGACAACTGTTTCATGTTGAATGGTACGAGGACCCATTACTGCATCCACAGCCCTGTGTGCCACAGCACTTCCAGTACCAAAAGCCATACCTGGAAAAAAAATAAACAAAAGAAATTCAATACCAGATTACTACATAAAATTCTATCTTTGATAGGATAGAACATGGAAATTTAACACTCATCTTCTGTGACATACCTTGAGCTATGGTTGAACCAATGCCACCAAGCATAGAACCACCACCACTCTGAACAGGGGCTGGAGGGGGAGCATGGTGGACTGCATTAAGACATCAGTGCAATGTTCGTTAGAAAAAGAGTCCCATAATTTCTGGTTGGAAAACTAGAAAGGCATCTTCTTGTATCTTTGAAGTTAATAAATCATTCATATATTGATTTCATGCATACCTGGCTGAGGAGCAGGACGAGATGGTGCTGCACGAGGAGCAGGACGGGCAGATCTTCCTACAGTAAGCAATGACTCAATAGGGTCAGGCAAGTAGAAAACAACATTACAGTGCAGAAGAGAGAAGATCCAACCATCACTTTACTCAACAAAACCATACTGCCATATTATGATCTTATATCACTAAAAAAAGTACAGAATATGAAAAACTTAGAAGAAAAATTTCTAAACAATAAGATGTTAATTATCTCAACCAAAACATTCCAGTATTGATAATATTTTGCAATAATTTGCCTTTCTTTCTTAAGCACTACATCATTCGGTTTTTCATGAGTTCAGTCAGGTGGGTTGTTTTCTTTGGAACTGATCCAACCTGAAAAGCAGTGGATCAGGTTTGATAGTTTTTCTTCAAACTGTAATGTGTAGATTGATATAGGTTAAACCCTTTTCTTATCCTACTATACCTCAAAAACTATTGTACCTAACATGTTTAAGTGTAAACCCTTGCAATAGTCAAAATTTAATAGAAATAAAAAATTTCGGTGCTTCTCTGTGATCTTCACTCTCTCACACCATAATATCAAGAACCTAGCAAGAAAAACTTTAAGCCAATAGTGTAGTTTCTTTCTCCCCTATTGCTATCCTTCAATCCACAAATCCGAGTCACATTTAATAGAAATAAAAAATTTTGGTGCTTCTCTATTATCTTCACTCTCAAAACGTAATATCTAGAACCTAGCAAGAAAGACTTTAAACCAATAGTTTAGTTACTTTCTCCCCTATCGCTACCCTTCGATCCACAAATCTGAGTCACATTTCACCTCCGAACGAACCCATCATAGCATAACCATCAACACATGTCAAAACTAAGAACATACATCGTCAGAACGGAAATGAATGAACGAATAGATGGCATACAATTTTATAAATTAAAGGATTTGGAAAGCAAAAAAATACCCAAAAAGAAAATATTTAATTCCCCAAGATCTGGGAGAGAAGCGGATAAAATATAAAATCCCCAAAAATTATATTTGTAATGTAGATGGTGGTTTTCGGAATCCGAAAAACCTAGGAGGGAGAAAAACTACATCTCACAAAAATAAACATGAAACAAGGTGAAAAAACACGATTCAAGAATCAAGACATTCACGCATATTACTTAAGATGTACAAAGTTAATAAAACATGAGGAGATAACGGGAACTGTGAGAGATTTATCCAGAGGCCTAAATGGACGGGGGAAGAAGAAACCCTAGAAATCATCGCAGGCAAAAAATTGAACAGAAAAATTATGTATTGTAAATAACGAGAACAAAATTCAAGGGAAAAAGGATTGAGATGGGAGATTTTACCACCGGAGCTACGACGAGGCATGGTTCAAATTAGGGCAACGAAAGGGGCAAAATCACGATTCAAAGAGAGGTCTAGAAAACGAAGGTTTAATGCATACACTGCTTGTTAACGTGAATGACCTATTTAAACCCTAAAATGGTTGGAAATAGTCTGTGGTACACGTGTCGCGTTCTCGTTGGTAGACTAATCAACTTGTTCGAACAGTCTAGAATTGGAAATACGTACGATTAAGACACTAATTTCTTTGGGTCTGTAATCCAATAGTTTTTAATAGTTGTTATATAAAAAATAATTACCACTTTTTATTGTGTACAACGAGCACATGATGGAGCATACGAAATAATTTTAATTTTTTCTGAATATTAATTTTTTAGTGTATTTTCATATAAAAAT
This sequence comes from Hylodesmum podocarpum, assembly GCA_026586105.1. Taxonomy (NCBI): domain Eukaryota; kingdom Viridiplantae; phylum Streptophyta; class Magnoliopsida; order Fabales; family Fabaceae; genus Hylodesmum; species Hylodesmum podocarpum. The sequence continues at coordinate 7,279,044 of JALJEV010000638.1, forward strand.
ATCTTTAAATAAAATATTCATATTTTTATTTTTACAAGCAAATTAATCAAATTTAATGAAACCGGAAAATATATTAAGTATAAATTTTTTAACTATTATTTATATGGTTAAGGTTTTTCTTTATATCTTTAATTTTTTTTGCTTTTATTTTCATTTTTTTTTTATCTATATTTTTCATTAAGTTATTCAGCTTATGATTCCTTATATTTATTCTTTATATTTTGTCCTGCAGTTGATAGTAATATTAAAACCGTGCAACCGTCATCACGTGTTGATTGAACAGTAAATAACTAGATACACTTCCTTTTTATTGATAATTTTTGTTATATTTTCTCTCTTCTTTTATTTTTCTTTTTTCATTTACCCCTCACTCACCACCTAGTTATTTACATCGTACAATGTCAATGGGTCAACGACTATTTATGTTCCTCTAATTGAGTTGTATTTAAATTAATAATGGGAAAGAAGCCCTTAAGCATTTATTTTAAATCATAGTCATTAAACGTAGGAATTATTATAAAGTTTTATTGTTTTCAGAAAATTAATAATTTTTATTATATTTTAATTTTAATGTTTGAAAAACGAGTTGTGACAAAATCGAAGAACAGAGGAGAACTTCCACAATAATAACCAAATTTAAATGAAACAGGTACAAATGACTCTTGAGAGTGATGGAATCACTATTTTAGAGCTTATTGAACTAATAACCAACGTCCAACAAACAAATATTGACAACCACTACGAACTAACAACCTGAAACATTGGTTTTAACTCGTCCCAAGATGCGAACTAGCATTGAGAAGTGTCATAGACATAGACAATACAAAGAATGAATTTGTCACGACAATTGTAATAACAAATTAGAAAAACATGTAAGAGTAAACAAAATCAATACTGCCAGCCATTTCTAGCTCTTTCATATGGCCAAACTGCTAATAACTGCGGTGCACAATAATGGAAAATTGCATCAACCAAGAAAATTGCTATGATGAATATCTGATTAACCACCAAAACAAAAATGGTTATGATAAGATACATGAATACAGTGGGGAAAAAAAATACTCTGAACTGAAAAATCATCTGCTCTTATTATTCTTTCCGGAGCCTTGGTATATAACGCTAACGTTGTATGAGAACAAAAGGGAACTTCGAAAAAGAAAGCACTGGCCAACACTCGGAACCATTTTAATGGGAAATAGCAATGGAATGCAGTCCAGCTCTGTGAGGAGTTCCAAACCTCAAAAATATTGCATAAGCATAAACAAATAAATAAAATGCTGAGGCAAGATCCTTGGACTAACACGCTAGCTCATTCATCAGCCATGGGATTAAAACCTGACGAGTATGGCCCTCCATTTCCATTTGAATCTGTATTAACATGCAATGGTGATTGGAGTTCCCCAGAATGTGAAGACTTCTTAGACTTTGTGTTCTTCGGAGAAGTTACATAATAGTCTTCTGAACTGCCACTAGAATACATAGATGAAGTTGGCAATCCACGAATTTTAGGCAAACCAGTAGTAGTTTCAGACAAGCTATATCCCCTTTCAACAGTTTCAGCTTCAAGAGGTAGTTCGTCCAAGTCCTACCAAAGAGGAGAGAGTATCACCAGAGACCAACAACAATTAGCAACCAACGTAGTACTGTAAAAAAGCTCATGAACTTTTTAAAAATAACTCATGGATAAAATAAAGGATAATATATGTTTTTACTCTAAAGTTCTATAAATTTGGATTTAGTCTATCAAACTTTGTCTTATTTTTGCCCTCTAATTTGGAAATGCATGACTTTTGACTGTTAAAGTAGTTTAGATAATTCTTTGTACTGGTCAAAGTACTAAAGTAACTATACATTTTACAGGTATTATATGGTGATTAAAATATTATAAGCACTCACTTTAAAAGCCTGTTGATAAGCACGGAGCAGTTCTCGACACCGCTTTCTTTTCATGGCTACCTCCTGAGGTTCTTGCAACATCTCCTCAAACAGATCCTCTCTGGTTTAAAAGTGACATACAAAGAACAACAAATGAGCAACATCGGACAATCTATATATCTTCCAGAATAAATATGAATTAGTAGGTTATAATCACTATATAATACCGGTATAGTTTTTCAATGAAGACATTGTGCAGCTCTCTCTTTGTGTTGTTTACCTAGTTACAGAATGCATGGAAATTCAGGTATTCACCACTTGCAACATGTAATTAAAAAACAATTTTTTGCAAAGCCTGGAAGAAGGATATAAAGTACCTACCAAGAAGTGCATAATGGCTTTGGGGACAAGATCCTCAACATTTTTTCTGACAATGTCATAATATGATTTCAAAAGCAACTTCGTTACTGTGATTTCAACAGCTTCTGTCTCTGAATTGCTATCTAATGGCCTCAGAACAGGAGGGGGCTAGAAAATTCAAAGCACATTAAAAACATATATATGCCTATACTGATCTATCTATTGAAGGTATCAATATTATATATATACCTCTCTCAAATGAATTGTAGAGAATGACTGCACATTGTGCACTGGTTCAGTATGTGGTTTACTAGCTGTATTTTCCTTCAAAGACACACGATTATCACCTCCACCAAAAATGGATGAGATCCCCCAACTTGATCCACCAGTGTTTCCTAGGGAGAAAATATCAAAGCATTGAAGAGCCTAATAAGGTATAATACAAATGATGCTTATTGATACACCCCAAGAGTCAAGACATTAGATTGAAGAACCAATACAGAAGCACAAAATTAAATTCATAATAAACAAGTCCCATGACAAACTCAAACATTAAGTAGAAAAAATTACCAGAGGTTATTACTTTTTCAACTTCTGATGTAGCACGAACACTCTTTTTTTTTTTTTTTTTTTTCAATTTAAATCACAAAAATTGAAGAGATCAGAACAAGATAATAATTTAATATCCATTATTTTGATTTCTCTAAGGTGTAAACTAAGGTAATGTTTGTGTGAAAAGTGTAGTCAACTTAACAGGACAAAATTACACATACCTGATCAGCTACTACTCCATTTGCATGTCTGGCAAGAATAGATCGAGACTTCCCACTTCTATCAGAGGCCAGTCCCTTATCAGATTCCAATGCATCCTATTAAAAATTAAGATGAGAATTTTAAAACAGAAGATAGGAGAGCATAAATTAGCATTCACATCTAGCGCGCAAAACAGATTGTATAATTGGATGAGCGGCCACAATATATATACCTTCACCCTAGAAACCGGTAGAGAAACTCTAGAAGACTTGGTCTGATGGATTGCAGCTTCTATGGCCTTACTTCCTCCAATAAAGTTTGGGTGGGAAGTATTTATGTAGTCCATCTGCAAATTCGAATAGTTTGAATAAGAAGTTATGGACAATGAATCCAAGTCTCATTAGATAGATTGACACACAATTGACATAAATAAGATAAGACTTAGTATGTTGGTATTTGATGTTTTCTACTAGATTAGTAGATTTCACTGAATTCTCAATATTTTTAAGTCTTCATAGATTTACCCTTCTTTTCAAGAGAAAGATCTCATCAAAATTTTAAACAAAGAATACAAAACCAATGGCAACCAAGTAAGCAAACAGTTTGTAAAACATATTTCAGTTTTAAAAATCAAATTTCTGAAACCTGAATCTCATCAGCTAAAATTTGAAGCAGGATATGTTCCAAGAAATGAGGGCTACACATACCCCAAACGTAATAGACTCATTCTGTTACAGTGTTGAGTGAGAAGGAATAGTAGTTGTGGTCAACGAAGGTATGAGATGGGTCAAAGACTAAAGTAGAAAGAAAACAATACAAGAAACGGTGCAGGTCAGCATCAATATAAGAATCTTTAGATTATAAAATATGAATTGCGTAATTTTAAATATGTATATCTATATAGTAAAAATTATTGATCTTGTATATCTATAATCTTTGGTATAGTATTCATCCTGCTATCTTTTATCCTACTACTGTAAAACAGCATTTTGGGAGACAGCTACTCCACACTGTGACCAGGATTGATAACTAAGGCATAAATCATTATTTTGGTAGGACTTGTATCGTGCAACCAAGTTTAGATTGGTAACCTAAGCACTCAACTGTATTTTCAGCATCTACTTATAGCACAATTGCAGTAGGAGGAGAAACAAGTATACATTTATACATGAAAAATATCAAATAATTTAAATTTCAGCATACCTCCATTTCTATCATGTGTGTTATCATAGTCTCTGAGGGTTCAAGACCTTCTCGCAAGAAGTTCCCAATAACTTCATCCATTCGCTTTCTCAAGAAAGGGAAACGCTGCAATTCAGTCACCATACAGCGATGACTGATCTGAAGAGAAGAGATTTTAGTTTAGCACATACTTGTATGGTGGTGAAGTAAGGCAGCAGAAATGGCAAGCCATAAACCCCTACCTTCATTAACTCATCATATATAAACCTAGCGCACTGAAGAGCTGGATCCAACAGACGAGATATCTGCCTGCGTACAAGAACTTCAAATGGGACCTAATTACATGGAAATAATAGATAAGTATTTTTTCAGTTGGCCAAAAATTTACATAATTGATATATGTATATGAGGGCAATAAGACCTACTGCTGGAACAAACAGTGCTGATTTAGGTCCAGTTGCATTCTGTATGGCTGTGCGAATATCGTCATCAGTCAAATCTTCACATGGATCCACCTCCTATAAGATAACATTTAATTTTATAATTATTATTATTATTATTATTATTATTATTATTATTATTATTATTATTATTATTATTATTATTATATGTTATATAATAATAAAAGGACTCGGGAGCTAACTCTGAAGAAATGGACAGAGTAACATGAATCATGATCATTGGATGCTTTCATGAAGCTAAAACATATTTTGGCTGCTACCTAAAAATCTACTTTATATAAATGTGCTTGTGTAAAGTTTATTATGCTTTTTCATTTCCCTTGAAATCATCCAATGTATAATTTTTAGTTTGCTTAGACAGAATCAGACCATTAAAACAACTAAACAAGTCAATGTGAACATTTAGTTCAACAATTACAATCAAAATGATCATGTGAATTCAAACAAAAGATTTGCCTTATTGAATGCTATTCATTCCAGCAATTTAATATTTTAACATTCAGTTTAAAATAAATTTAAATAATATTGGGTGTGTGAGTGTGTATGTATATATAGATGTACGTGTGTGTGTGTGTGTGTCTATATATATATATAGATGTATGTATATGTATAGAAGAAAAACTATCATATATAAGTGTATACCTCTAGGCTCTTCACAAAGATGGATTGAAAAATGTAATGAATCCGTGCACCCCCAGACAGCTCAGATGTAGACATCTCCTCATTCTTTCCCTCTACCATGGAGGAGAATGCTGTTTTCAACAAGTGAAGTTAAAAAATTTGATATAATCAAATTCGGAAGGTAGTTTTATGTGGAATAGCAATGAAAAAATATGAAAGAAATGGAGTTTATAGATATAAAAGGTGAAGAAATAAGAAACTAGATATTAGGAATGGTTACCTACCATCGCAGTATTTTGAAAGAATATTCAGGAGAAGAGCACCCTGTCCAGCCTATAGGAGATGAAGCATCATGGATAAAATGAGGTAAATGGCCAGCCACAGTGGAAAATTTGTCACTTTTTATTACAACAAAATTTTTTTAAACAGTATATTTATTTTTAGAAGTCATAAGGACACATCCAAATATTAACACATGCCTTAGACTCTGTGATTTCTCCATAGGTTGCATGTTCTTTCGCAAGAGTGACTAGTGAAGTGCTAATACGTGCTCTCAATCCTGGTAGCACCGCCTTTATATGTTGTGCAAGAATCTGCAAAAGATACACAAGCAAATATACATATGACATGTAAATTCAGATTCTGGAATCCTCTAAGAAACCATAATGGTTAGATCTTACAAGGAATTTCTAAGAATTTAGCTTGATTGATGGTAGAAGTATAAGCACAAGACGAGATGTAATTAAGGCCAGCATGAGACAGTAAAACTAATAATAAAAGCTAATTTGTGTTCTCAACATTGAATATTCTTTACCTTGTTCAACTTCTTTGCCAATTGAGGAACACCACAACTATCTGCTAGGCCACTGTATATCTTGAATAGCATAAACTAAATCAGTACAAAGACGTGACACATATTGAATATTACTAAGCAAAGGTACTTCCTTACAGGTCGACTGCGGAAAAACTTCTCTTCAGCGACAAGAGCATCCTTTATACTTCGGTTCAGTAGAATATCCTGATTTGACATGAAAACAAGAAACTAAATTTCAGCATCACACATCAACCAGCAAGCGATCAAACAATTCAGAAGTGCATATTTATCTCTGGTAGGATAGCATCATTACCTCTTGACTACGATTCACAACACCCACATAACCAAGTCGGAGGGGAATAACTTTTCCTAGCAACAGATTCCGCGCATCAGTACCTCTGTCCATGATATCCAACTAGAATCCAAACACCACGCCCCCAAAGTCATCAGCACACTTAAACACCACAACAAACTTCACAACAACATCATACATTACACAAATAGTATACTATACCTTCGTGATGACACCAATCGTTCTGTTACCTGCAACACAAGAAAATCCAATCACCACCACCAATCGAAGAGACATAAAGTAATCATAACTTCAGGCACAAGGAACAAAAAGACCACACCATCAGGATCAGCAATTCCTGCCATCTGAAGAGCATCCGAATTCGCCAAATCCGAATTAGCCGGGGTAACCGCGAGAATCAGACAGGTCGGAGTTTTGATATAAGACATGATCATGGTTCTAATTCGAGCCTCGATATCTGAAGGTTGGTCACCAACGGGAACCTTGGTGATGCCAGGGAGATCCACGAGCGTAATGTCCAAAACATTGGGTGAAAAAATCTTCAACCGAATCTGTTTATCAGACACACCTTTGTTCCCTCCAGCTTCCCTATCAGTTTCAGCCTACACAAGAAACCACATCACCAATGGCAATTGAGTAACACATTGTGTCAAATTCAAATTCAAATTCAAATTCAAATTCAATTGCGGACCTGAATTTCGGAGCGAATTTGAGAGAAGTCATGGAACTTGCGGCCAGGGAGGTGGAGGAACTCGCCGAACTCTTCCTGAGAGGGTTTGGTTTGGACAAGTTGAAGAACGAGTGGGCGGCGCGTACAGATGTCGTTGCCGCGTGGGAGGAAGTCGCGGCCGACGAGAGCTTCGAGGACGCTGGACTTGCCGCTGCTCTGGCTTCCGACCACCGCAACCTGCGGGAGGTCGATGGCGGAGTGGCTGCCGACGCGGCTGAAGATGTCTTGGAGACGGTTCACCAGCGAGATCACCGACGATCCAAGAGGAGCGGCGTCGCCGGTAACCGCCATCGGAGAGAGCTAGGGTTTCTGAGATTCGAATATTCGAAATTCCTCCTCTAACTGATTTAACTAACGAACTAAACTACCTGCGTTTGTGAAAAGGAACGGATGAAAGTCGTGACTTGTGAGTGCTTTTTGAGTGAGAAAAGAGATTTTCTTGCGAACCAAGGCGGCGCCTGGGAAATTTTTAATCACAATATTTTATTTTATTTTATTTTTCTTTTTCATGAATAAATGATTTTAATTGTAAACTTGTAATGTCATTGAATGTAATTTTGAGGTATAATTCAATGTCCAATAATAATGCTCCAAATCTCCACCTTCCTCTTAAAATAAAGTCCAAACAGATGGGAGTGGGGGATGCATCAACGAACTATCATGATTGCAAAAAACAAACCATCAGCTGTTTCTTGCTTTTTGCAAAAATAATCAATTATAATTTTTTTATAGTATAATTTGTTAAAATAATTAATATAAAAGTAAATATGATAGGATAAAAATTAATTAATTTTAAACTATAATTCGAAATTATTTTTTTAAAAAATAATTCTATTGAGCTCTAACCGAGAAATTTATATTTTTGACTTTTATTTCTCGCTTGTCTAAAATCGAACCTTATTTATATTTTAGGTTGTCTATGACATGCTAAAAATAAGGTGTATAAATGATCCTCAGAGATCTAATTTCTAATCATCTAAAATAATCTTAAAAATCATAAAGGTCTAAAATAATTACCAGTAAACTTACTAATAAATAATTATATAATAGTCCATAGTAGAAAAGATAGGTACATAAATAAACAATACACACATGACATATGACATGTAGTTGAATCTAATCCAAGAATTTTATTCTCCTTTCATTTGTCTTATAGTCTCACGACATCCCAACTTTTTCCCGTTGTATGGTCCTAGAAAATGTTCAACAATAATAAGAAATTAAAGGCATTCTCAAATTAGTTTCAAGTAACATTGTTGTTTAGCCTCTTTGAAAAAAGTTAAATTAAAAAAAAACTATATGGCAATAATAAAAATTAAAGGTTAAATAAAAGGAAGGAGTTCCCAAAAAATGACTTAACATCTTAATTTTGATAATGACTGAACAAAAGGATAAGGATGCAGACAGAAACAATAATCAGACGAATCATTGTTGAGCATAGATGAAGAAAAGCAGACGCACGAGAGTTTTAAAACGAAGTGTTCGAAGTCATCAAGCTTCAAAGCAGCTATATCAGATGAAGAACTTTTAAAGATTAAAACGTAGTGGTCATCTCAACTTCAAGTCATGAGCTCAACTTTTGAAGATATAAAGACTAAAGTTGAAGATAAAGAAAACAGACGAATGATTGAGTTATAAGCTTAGTCTTAAAATTCATTCGTCTATGAGTTCAACGAAGTTCAGATGAAGAGTAACACGTGTTTCATCTCAAATCAAACTGTTACTTAGAAGTTTCTAAAGGTGGAAAGAGATATGGTCTTAGTATCTACAACACGAAAAGTAAATGGTACGTTTCAGTAATATCGTTGAGTAAATCAGTCAAAACTTGATCTCGTGCTGACTTCTATTGTAAAATAAATAAATGTTCTAATTGCTCAGATGTTGAAGTACCACAGACAAAGTACAAAAATTCAAATCTTCAGTCTAACAGATACTTCAAGAAGTTGCCTATAAAAGGACTTCATTGCAACGAGTTGAAGTTGGTGAACAAGCTCGAAGCTATCAATCTTATTTGCTCGCAAAGCTTCGCTCAAAACAAAGTTCACTCCCTTTGAACTAAAATCTGCACTTATTGTAATATCCCTTTCTGTGTAGAAGATTCTTTTCTTGAAATCATTTGTAAACCACTCACAGTTATGGTGTTTGTAGCTTGAGAAGGCTAAGTGTTTGAAAAAATACCTTGTGTTTTAGCTTGAGGAGGTTGAAGTCCAAAGAATACCTGTTTTAGTCTGAGGAGGCTAAGTGTTGAAAGAATACCTGATTTAGCTTGAGGAGATTGTGTCCAAAAAATATCATGTTTAGCCTACGAAGGCCGGATCCAACGAATACCAGTTTAGCTTGAGAAGCCTGTGTCCAAAGAATATCAATTTAGCATAAGAAGGTTGTGTAAAGAATATCTGCATTTTAGTCCGGGGTGACTAGGTTCAAATAATACTCTCAATGAAAATTTAGCAAGTTGCTAAGTAACTGGACATAATCTTCAAAAATAAATCAATATAAAAATATTTTTGTTTTACTATTCTTTTGTTGACTAGCTAGGGATAAACAACAAATTTTTTTATTAAAATCAATCTTTAAAATAGAAAAGTATCTTGTGTTTATCCAAAGCCTTTTTTATATGACCCATGATATCCTATAAATTTGCAGTGATTTTTCAGTGATCAAAGTCTCACCTGGAGAACGAACTAAAAAGTAGGTTGGTACTAGCGTCTGTTTTGAAAAAAAAAAAAAAACCTATTAAGGTATTATTTAGAGAAAAAAGTTAAACAAGTTGCTTGAAGTAATTAAAATGAAGTAATAAACAAGTGTACAAAATTACATACAAATAAATTTCAATAATTCATGAGACTTGCTGGTATGAAACTGCCGATAACTTCAATCTTTATTATTTTGCTTAGTTGGCTTATCCTAAAATTAAATGAGAACATTTTACGTGAGCAAACTAACGAGTTATTGTGTAGAGAAGAATTTCTTCAATTTCCACCTTCTCTCTCTGTCTCCCATTTTGACTTATTACCTTAAAAAGCGCTACCACAGAACAAAAAACCAATGTTGAATACCGCAGAAGTGAAGGTAAAATAAATAAATAACTATTCACATTATATAAAAATGAAATCTGGTCCCAAAGGGATGTACAGGAGTTCAGTTAAGAAAATTGTACGTCTACAATCATATAATTCACAGCGCTTCAGAAATAGTTTGTCTATAAAACATAAACTATTTCTAGAAGTCCAATGTTAGTTGATCCAGCAGTGTGCACATTCGTTTCCATAGTGAACAAACAATGCTGTTTGCGCACATCACTATCTCTGCATCACAGCCAGTAAGTCCTCAGGTTTGGATCATCAATATCAACCTGTATGCCAGTGATACTCAAGAACTTCAGTAATTAGTAAAGTAAATGATAGTAGGATCGGATGGCTTAGTCCCTTCTATTTCAGGAATGGCGAAGCATCAGCTAAAACATGTATACCTGATCATCAAAACCTGCAGGAATCTCAAATTCGGTCCCAGAAGCATCAGCAAGATCCTCAAGAGCATCCTGTAAATCCCAAAATACCAATTCTCAAACAAGGTCCTATCACCTCAACCCTTTTCATGACTTAGAAGCTGCTAATGAACACGGTCCTATCGTTCTCAAACAAGGATACCTCATCATTGATTTAAGGAAAAAGGAATACCTGCTCATGCAGACTAAGAGCCTGATTCTCCACTTGGATGGACAAGTTGTCAGTAACTGATTCAGCAGTTCCGACAACAAACTGTAAATCAGTAAAAAGTTGATCAAATTGCCAATTTTTGCATACTTTAATTATCTACTCAATAAAAGTAAATTGCATAACCTGATATGAGCAAATAAAACAAAGTTCGTCATCATAGCTTGAGCCACAATTAGTTCCATTAAATTATATAGCAAAAGTAGCTAAAGCACTAATTCAAAAAAATAAAATAAATAAACAGATAAAACCTGCTCAGTTGTCTTCACAGTTGACTGTCCAGAATCAATTTGCACAGGCTTAGTTTCCTCAGGGCTTCTCTGAGTAATTAAAAAATAAACAATTCAAACCCACAGCCAACAAAACAGTGTCAGCATTAGGATCAGTGTTCAGTCATGCAAATAGTACTGAAAACTCAATTATTTGAATAATAATCAGCATCAGCGAGCACAAATTTGAAAAACCAAGCATTTGCCTCATATGGACCCTCAGATACTGATATAAATAAATAAATTGAAAAGTTTTCATGTTCTTCTAACCCTTTGACGAAGTTTGATAAACAAAGAAAGAGTTAATGTCACAACAAAATAAAAAGTTTCAGAAACAGTTATAACATTAGTAAAATAATTTTGTATTGACTTATTAAGAAAATTTCAACAAAAATACCTCCTTGTCCTGGTTAGCACAAGATTGCTCTGCTTCTGTTGTTGAAGGCTTTATATCAGCTGAAGTATCCTTAAAATAAAGAGAATACTATTAGACTGAAAAATTCAAACATCTTCTGTTGAGAATAGATCATATCAGAAATTTCAAATTGGAGACCACTAGGAGAAAAATTACAGAACAAGCTATGAAATTTCTTTAGAATCTGAGAGTAGTCCTAACAAAAGTGGGTGGGGAATGATCACAAGCTGATTCCGCATAGAATTTATTGTTGAATAATCTACAGTTAACTGCTATGCCAAAATTCTTATTGACATCTTGTAACACCTCTAGTCATATATCAGAAACAATTATTTCTCAAAAGTCAAAACAGCTGTAACTTGTAAAAACATAATAAGAATATTTCTATGTTCCTTAGCATACATATTATACAGCACAATCATTAAAAACAACATTTTCTTTTTATTTATATGTAATTGTAGTGTATAAATGAAGTCTCCTCTGAGCTTTGTGCTAGTGATGGGGAACAGAATTGTTTGTGTAACAATCCCCACTCAAACCAAACTCCTTCCTTTGGATCATCTCATGTGAGGCCATCACATGACCAAGTCATTTGATGAGAGACAGACACAATGCTTGGTGTAGAGGTCACAATCTTTCTTACCATATAACATGGTCATGTGACAGTCTAAGATTGAAATTAATTCTGATTACACGCAAACATGATCTGGGTGTTTTAAATGTGTTATGTAGGCATGTCTTGACAGACTTAGTTTATTCTTTTATTCTTTAGATGTAATGCATGGAAACAATATATTTCGTTCATGGTTATTTAAAATAGGAGAAAGTATGTCAATGGAAGACAAAATTGTCCAATGGCTATGAAAAATAAAAAAAATACCAGTTCATTTTGTTCAAACGCATTCCTTCCTGCTTTGCTGAGATCTCTCAGAGTTCCCTTCAAACCAATGAGGCATGAAAATGAAGATCAGTAATTGTTGGATACTACAAGATTTCCCTAGTCACTTTAGGCAACATTACAGGAAACAACAGCTATTTAAGGACATGAGTTCTAGTTAGTCTAAAATAAAGATACAAAAGAAAGATCCACATAGCCCATCTGATTCTGGACAGCAACAGCTGCAACAATAAATAACAAGAAACATAGCTAAGATAAAACAGATATTAATTACCTTATTTGCCCACATAAGCCCACAGGCATTGCACAGAGATCTTGGACCTGCTGGTCCTCGACGCATAGCTGGAGTAGACTTCTCACTAATTCCACAATGTTGGCATCTACGTTCACTTAACCATGGAAGAGGTGCAATACAACAATAATCATATTAGCACCAGCATGTAAAAGATTAAGATTAGAAATTCTTGCATCCCCTCGAGATTTAAACAAATGATATAACTCTAAAACTCACATAGATTCAGGGCAAGGAGTACCATTGCTTGAGTCCCAGTTTTCTGCAGGAGATTTGTGGTCCTCCTTCAATGACGCAAATTGTCCATTCTTACGATGCATCCTATTTGATAACCAAATATTGTTAATCTCAAGAAAGGCAAGCTATATGTTTAGAGGAAAAACAGAAAAATCAACATAGAGTCGAGAACAATTTTTATTCTGAAAGCCAGGATAATCTAATGATTTGCAAGGCATGTATGACAAGCATCCACAGAGACACAACACAAAATTACCAATCATCAATGTAGAGTTTAAACAAAATAAATGCTTGCATATGAAAGATAGAAAGAGGTGGATGGGAGTGGGCCTGTGGATGAGGAGGGGGGAGCTTACTCTTAAAGCACAGATGTGAAACATCCAAGTTAGGCCATGAGTTTTGTTTGAGAAATTTTTTTTTTAAAAAATATACTCTTTAGTCTTAGAAATAGAGTAAATTATACTGTCCACTCTTGAAAATGTCTAAATTTCACTATCATCCCCTCTCATTGTAAGATTTACACTTTCTTCTCCTAAGAAATTAATATGTGCTACAATTTAGTCCATTTTAAAGTATATGAGTCTGTTAGCTGTGGAGAGCAACCATAAGTAAACTTCCTAAGGGTATTTTTCATTGACTTCTAAGGAATTAGAATCTAATTTATACATTGTATTATTAATTTTAGGACTTTATGAATGAAATATTTTGAATACTCACATTATTGGCCTTGAAACTTCACTTAAAATCGCTATTTCATCTTCTAAAGAGACAAAGTTAACAATATAAATTCAAAATTAGTAGTCAATAATGTTGAGTGTCATAAGAAAAAGAGAAAAATCAACCACAAGAGACTTGTTCATGTCAAAATGAACTAAATTGCAACACATTAATCTCTCAAAATAGAGAAGTGTAATTTAAAAATAAGAGATGCCAATATAATTTAAGTATTTCTCATGTCCTTTCCGCCCCAGTCCAACAATTTATAAATGTCTGTTACAGCAATTCATGATATAGAATGAAAAAATGTGAAACAAAAAGTGTCAATATTTTTGGATAAAAAACAAACATATAGCACAATCTTCATAGCTACACTTCCAAACTATCCTCACCCTACCTCTGAGCAACCTCTTTTCGGCAAGAGTACCGGATTTTCTTGTCAAAACATCTCTCTTTTCGTTTTTCACGGAACCTAACAAGTGATGCAATTCTTCGAGAAAACTTTGAATTCCGGGAAGGATCATTTATTCCCTGGCACATGATAATAAGTTTTAGAACACTTGATACTATGTTAAAAAAAAATTATTGATGAAACATATCAAAGAGAAAAGCGATTCCTAAAAAAATTACGCCGATGTCCTGGTAGTTTTGCTGCAACACAGAGTCAGAGGTGGGGGCGATATGTGGCATCTCCTGTCCTCCCCCCAGGAGTAATAATACAGCCTGCACCTGTATTTTAACGAAAAAGGATCATCAAACCCAAAAACCCTTCAATCATTAGATGTTGCACAAATATGCACGGGCAGAGCTTTTCTACTAGAAAGAAATAAACAATTAATTAGGAGGCACATCAAATACAAGTGAATAATTTGACAGGTTACAATTGATCACCTGCACCTATCTCAAGATACTGTAAATTTAATTGAAATTAGAGCATAGGTGCCATCTAGGTACAAGAGAATCACCACAATTTCATAATCAACCAGTCAAAACCAAAAAAAGAGGCATTCACAAAAGAGGAAGAAATAGTCAGGCATCAAGGGGAGCAAGACCAAAACCTAGAAAAGTGGAGAAACAAAATGTAAACAAGATGGCAGCTTTTATAATTAAAAAATGAAAGTGCAAGTAAAGGGGCCCATACATTCCTAGTTTCTTACTAGCACAGGACTAAATTGAGAAATCACTTGACTTATTCTATCCAAAAACATAACATCAAAATAGGACTCTAACAAAATCACAACTCAATACACTTCCTAAAAATTCATGAACTCAAATCCATATCAAACACACTTTGTGTTCATTCTTTTTTCCCACAAGGGAACTAGCGAACCAAATTCAAGCATTTCAATTTCAACACAGTGTCATGTCTCCCCCATAACAATTGAGATAAGATAGTTTTTTACTTTTATTTTTCTAATTAAAAGAAAAAACATGTTTTTAGTGAATAAAACTCAGTGAAATAAAATGAAAAGATAAAAGGGAACCTTTTGAGGAGTAACAGCGGGGAAAACATAAACCTCGCCTTCGAAGGAAATGGTGAGTTCACTGGCTCTAGCAGTGGCGTGCATAGAAGAAGAAGCATTGGCGAGGGAATCAACACCTCCGTCACCTTCATTGGAACCATTGGCGTAATGAAACGCATCCACCTGCATAGGAACCACCGCCTCTTCACCGTTCTCACTTCGATTATTCACCCCTTTATCCATAATCTCTAAAGCATCACTTTTAGTCTATGTGAGAAGGAACCCTAACAGAAGAACAAGAGTGTGTAAAAGAAGAATGAATGAAAGAAAATAGTAATGGAAAATATTGAGTAGTGAGTGCAGTTTCCTAGACACAACACAACACAAGGAGTCAAGCAAAGACTGTCCCTGATTCAAACCCACCCACGTTCCCAATTCAGTAAACCATTTTCAAATTCCATATATATATTTTTTTTCTTATGTTCTATTCTATATTCTATGCTGTGTGGACATACCTGGTACTAGTAGTATTTAATAATAACTACTGAATTTTATAATAATAACTATTTTCATTCGGTCAAATTTTGGATTTAATTCTGTGCTTGATTGTTTCAATTTTCAAAAATTTTAATTAACACCATTGTTTTAATTTGGTCAAAATTCTCAAACAAACTTCTGGAATAAAAATTAAGTTCAATTGTTTCATATAAATTTTATTAATACCACTAATATTTTTTAATCCGGTCAAAATTTTCAAACTAATTTAAAATATAAAATTTTAAAATATACAAGTGAACACTTTTGTGCAGCAGTTAATTAATTATAAATTAGATTTTATATATTTTTTTGAAAAAATTAATTATAAAATTAATAAATTTATCATATATAGGATTATAATTGATTAAATGTCTAAAAATAGGAATTGTTACGCTAATAAATGTCCTTATCAGAAAAAGTTTCAAAGTTGTGGATAAAGAATTGTATAATGCAAAGATGATTGTGCCGTCCATGAATTTTAATATAGTGTTAACAAATTTTGAATTATTTATTAAAGTCAAATTATTCAAAAACTCAATTTCATTGGAAATAAGAATGGAAGAAAATTTTTTAAAAAAATAAAAAAGAAAAAGGATTATAAAGATAAAATCATTGATCTTTCACATGAAAGTGACAGGTGTTGCTTGAGAGAATGAGAGTAAAAACAAAGAAATACATATAGAAATTTTGAAATAAGGAACAAAGCTACCATATAAGTTGTATGAATCATATGAATCACCGCCAGCATGTTTCATCTCATTTTTGTTTCTATTTGAAATGAAAAGTGACAAGGGGTATTTTTTTATACAAAATTTTTTATAATTTTTTTTTAAAAATTATTTCTCCTAACTCTACAAATACATTTTCAACATCAACGGTAACCAAAAGAAATTGTAACAAATTCAAATTTTAAAGGTCATTGCTAAAAAGAAATTAATAATCAATAAAATAAAACATTTAAAAGAGTGTCTTTAAAGATAGATATACTTCAACTTGAAAGCATCTTTAACTTTTCACAAAGTTACTTGTTGATCATCTGTTCCACAGCAACTAAATCATTACATGTGTCAAAAAATACATTGAATTTGTTCACAAAATTAATAATAATTAGTTAAAAATAAATATCATACAACATAAACACAAAACACACAAAAATGTAAATGTCCAATTATGAAGTGCGAACCTCATCATTCTTACATGACATATGATACCAACAAAATAACTTAGTGATGTTTAGGAGTACATATATTAGGAAATACTATGTAGTAACAATCAGGGTCATCAATGTTGCAATGGGTCTTGGCTACCCACCTATGGTAATCGACCACAGTGAAAGTTTTCATTACCAAAACATTTACTCTGATATAGTTGCTTTGAAGCTTGATGACTTCGAACACTTCGTTTTAAAACTCTCGTGCGTCTGCTTTTCTTCATCTATGCTCAACAATGATTCGTCTGATTATTGTTTCTGTCTGCATCCTTATCCTTTTGTTCAGTCATTATCAAAATTAAGATGTTAAGTCATTTTTTGGGAACTCCTTCCTTTTATTTAACCTTTAATTTTTATTATTGCCATATAGTTTTTTTTTAATTTAACTTTTTTCAAAGAGGCTAAACAACAATGTTACTTGAAACTAATTTGAGAATGCCTTTAATTTCTTATTATTGTTGAACATTTTCTAGGACCATACAACGGGAAAAAGTTGGGATGTCGTGAGACTATAAGACAAATGAAAGGAGAATAAAATTCTCGGATTAGATTCAACTACATGTCATATGTCATGTGTGTATTGTTTATTTATGTACCTATCTTTTCTACTATGGACTATTATATAATTATTTATTAGTAAGTTTACTGGTAATTATTTTAGACCTTTATGATTTTTAAGATTATTTTAGATGATTAGAAATTAGATCTCTGAGGATCATTTATACACCTTATTTTTAGCATGTCATAGACAACCTAAAATATAAATAAGGTTTAGGATTTTAGACAAGCAGAATAAAAGTCAAAAATATAAATTTCTCAGTTCTGTAGCTCAATAGAATTATTTTTTAAAAAAATAATTTCGAATTATAGTTTAAAATTAATTAATTTTTATCCTATCATATTTACTTTTATATTAATTATTTTAACAAATTATACTATAAAAAAATTATAATTGATTACTTTTGCAAAAAGCAAGAAACAACTGATGGTTTGTTTTTTGCAATCATGATAGTTCGTTGATGCATCCCCCACTCCCATCTGTTTGGACTTTATTTTAAGAGGAAGGTGGAGATTTGGAGCATTATTGTTGGACATTGAATTATACCTCAAAATTACATTCAATGACATTACAAGTTTACAATTAAAATCATTTATTCATGAAAAAGAAAAATAAAATAAAATAAAATATTGTGATTAAAAATTTCCCAGGCGCCGCCTTGGTTCCACTAGTTCTATTCATCTTCACTCTCCAAAACATTTTCAATTCACATAAGCAATTATAATAATCTCAGCTATTCTAAAACAAATCATTTATGCCCCACAAGCATATCCAAAACCTGAGCAACCTAACACAGGACTAGGCATACACCCTTTATCAGTTTTCAAAAACAATGATTACCATAATCCTTAGTGACTCATCATATGCAAACATGCTCCCCAAAACATACCTCAACCACAAATTCATTTATACTACTCGTCATCATTTAGTCTCGTATACAACCATCGAAGTATTCATAAGGGAAATATATTCAAACATCTCAGCCAAGTACACAATCGACACAAGGCAAAACAACAAAATAGAAATAGAAGACTCACACTAAGCATGAAGTTCTAGAGATTCCCTCTGATTATTTGTAATCCCACGCTCAATGTCATCACAAGTTGACGCTTAACGTCAATTTCCAAAGACACTAATTCCCTTCTTTGGATGCTTACTGTAATACGCCAAGATTGTTAATTTATAGCATTTTTTTTCCAAATAGACATCATTTTTTCAAGTGTTATCTATACGGCCGTTGTATACGGATATACAATGTTTGAATAAAAGCACTATATATTAAATTATGATATATAGCATTTATCCAAAAAAAAAAATTCTGTATAATTGTTAGTCATAACATAAATCTTTCTACTTAAGAGCGTAACAGCTCAAGCGCTATGATTTGGCCACCTAGGCCATATGTATACTCACAATAATTGCACCTACTGGGAATCAATCTCGTGACCTTGGCTCCTATACCAATTGTTGGATTAACATTAGGCCAAAATCTCCAATTGTTAGTCAAGATGCAACTCTTTCTATTTAAAAGCGTAACAACTCAAATACATAGAATCAAGTATGACTTGGCTTACCTAATCTTCGCCATAGGACAACTAATGTATACCCACAACATATACATTAGATAAATATAATAGTTTTCTAGTTGAAAAGTGTTATCTATTAGTGAATATATATAATGCTTATGCACAAATATAATGGTGTCATGACAAGACAACTAGAGTGATTCGTTGTGAAAAAAATTATGTAAATCGACAATAACAACAAAATATCAATGGACAGTAAAATTTGAAAACTTATTCAAATTATTTAGAAAAGATGGGATTACCATTATCATATATCAATTGTTTTCATTTAAATATATACATTATTTATCGATATATATATATATATATATATATATATATATATATATATATATATATATATATATATATATATATATATATATAGGTCACTACATCATTTTACAATATAATATATATTTTTTTATATTTAAAAATTTGTATATAGAGTGATTTTTTTAATAAGCATTATATATGATCTTTGTAATTACCATGTTTGTTAAAATAAGTGGTGTCTATATGTAACTCATCTATATATGCACCACTTTTTTAATAAACAATGTATGATGAGCATTGTATAAGAAAATGTTGCCAGTGATATATATTTTTTTTAATATCTTTTAATTTTGATAATTATAAACTATTAAGATAAAAGTTTTATTTATAAGATGAATGGAACTTGTAGACTAAAGAAGCTAATAGACAAATTAAGATTTAGAAAATGATTCGCAATGTATCACAAATGAAGCTTATGATTAGATTAATGAAGCGACAAACGAAACTTGAAAATAATATAAGTTTCAGTTTTATTTGTCAATTATACTTTAACAAACTTTAACCAACAGAAACTTGTTTTTTTTTAGAGTTTTATTAGAAAAAAGTTCGTGTTCAAAATAAGTACGAGGAAATCAACTAACTCCTCATAAAATGTTAAGTCACGACTACATTTAATGTCAAGGAATGTTGAACATGTTTCTAACAAATGAATTGAAGAAATTGAAGTTGTTGAGTCTAATAACTACTTTAAGTTCTCCATCTATATAAAAGTTGAAGACCAAAGATTTGAAGTTCGAAATTACTCTAAAAAGATACTAAGAGCAACTTTAAAATCTCTAGTAAAAGTCTTTCTATTTCTTCATTGTATATCCCTTTATGCGAAGAGGTTGATTCTAGTTAGACAAATCCTTCTTATAAAACCTTACATGTAATGGTAGTTTAGCCTAAAGAGACTGACATAAAAAATATTTGTTGTTTTTAGTATGAAAAGGCTCCGTTCAAAGAACACTTGGAGTTGTTAGCCATCAGAGGCCGAGTCCAAATAATACTTGGGTAGTGTTAGCCTGAAGAAGTTGTGTCTAAAGAATACTTGGGTTAAACAGAAGTGTCTCAGATTAAATAGTGAAATCTAAGGAGTTGCTAAGAAACTGAACATAGACTTGATAAAATGAACTAATATAAAAATTTATGTGTCATTTACTATTTTTTTGTTTATTCACTAATCGGGGTTACATTGTTTTTATAAAGTTTTTGTGTGAAAAATCTTTTATACAATCTACGAGAATCTTCCTTTCAAGGTTTCACATGATACATTAAAGTTTGATAAAAAGCTTGTGAAAATCTTTTTTAAAACACAATTCAACATATTTTTTTTTTGTATATTTATCTTTACACGTTCTAATTGAAGAATGTTTTACAATTGGTAAGAATACCTCATCGTAGTCAACCCCTTCTCTTTGGGTGAATCCTCTTGTAACTAGCTTTTACTTTAAACCTTGCCTTCTGAATCCCTAAAATCCCTTCCTTCATTTTGAAGATCCCCTTGCAATTGACCAATTTGGGCCTTTGGCTTTTTCACCAAACCCAAATGTCATTCTTCTATAATGAATTAATTTCTTCATTCATGGCAGTAATCCAATTTTGAGATTAACTGCTATTGATGGCTTCAACATAATTCCTTGGCTTATTAGCATCAATTTCTTTACATTTAGTGCAAAGGCAATCATATCAGCAAAGTTAAACCTTAGGGGGGGAATAATAACTCTCCTTTCTCTATCTCTAGCCAATTTATAGTTCTACAAATCAGTTTGGGTTTAAGCAACCTCATCCTTCTGATTCTTAACCTCGGCCTCTGATATTGGCCTTCCCTACATTGGCTTCACTTCCATCAAAACATAATCATCAGCCTTTGATCCTATTGTTGGTCAATTAATGTTTTCTTTGTATTACACATCTCAAATTCTCTGAAAACAACATCTCTGTTGATTAGAACTTGGGGTTGACCTTTTCCTATACACCACGTCTTATAACATTTGATTCCTTGAGGGTATCCTAGGAACATACACTTCAAAGCTCGTGTATCTGACTTTCCCTCTCTTATGTGAGTGTATGCTACACAACCGAAGGTCCTCAAATGTCCTTAGGGTATAACCACCCATCTTGATAGTTGTGGAGGGACATTTGTCAATTAAGTAGGCTATAGTCATCACAGCTTCTGGCTAAACATGTGTTGAACAATTTGCATCAAATAAAACACACCTAACCCTCTCCAAAGTCACTTTATTCATCCTCTCAGCTGGCCTATTTTATTAAGGAGTGCCCCTTATTATCTTGTGTCTTTCAATCCTATTCTTTCTACAATATTGATTGAATTCTCCTGAGTAGAACTTCACTTCAACCATGATCAATTCTGAGTTTCTTGACTTTTCTATTCATTTAAGTTTCAACCAAATACCTTCCATTCCTTGAATTTCTCAAAAGATTCACTTTTTTACTTGATTATGTAGATCCACACCTTCCTAGAGAAATCATCAACTATAGAAAGAAAGTACTTAGCCCTACTGTGTGATGGAAACCTTGTTGGTCCCCTGTACATCACTATGGTGTATTCAAGTGTGCCTTTGGAGTGCTGGACAGTAGTGAAAAACTTCAATCTTTTTGACTTGCCAAGAAAATAGTATGCACAAAAATACAGTGATCCAACATTATCCTTTCCTAATAGCTTCCACAACCCTCTTTTAGTATATCCCGCCAAAAGATACAAATCATTTTCTTGCTTTTCATGAATACCACAGAGCCTTCAGTGATCTTGACTTTTGAGAACTCCACTCTCAGCCTTACACAAAACCTTACCTGTCAAGCATCCCTAGTCACCCATCAACTAGTTTTAGAATAAGTTTGCAAGCCTTATTATTGCCAAGTTGAACTGCCCTCCATCAATCCTTTTACAAGAATAGAACCGTTCCATTGTAAGACACATGTGAAATGAGCAACCTGATTTAAGAACCCAGCCTCAAGTGCTTCTAAATCACACGAGACACCAACACTTCTATACCATTGTAAGATTATATCACCAATGTGATTCTACTGGTTCCTTTACTTCCTTTTCTTGTTATACTCAAGACATTTTTTCTTGTCGTGGGTATACATCAATTGTCCCATGGCGGAGGCCGGGTAGGCCAAGTCATAGTCGACTTGTGGCGCTTGGGCTGTTACGCTCTTAAGTAAAAAGAGTTGCGCCCTTACTAACAGCTATAGCTTTTGGTCTAGTGGTAAGCGCTCGATCCAACAATTAGTATCAGAGCCAAGGTTACGAGGTCGATTCCCAGCGGGAGCAATTATTGAGGGGGAGATTGTTGTGGGTATACATTAATTATCCCATGGCGGAGGCCGGGTAGGCCAAGTCATAGTCTAGCTTTTGTGCCATGAAAGAAGCGTTGACCTCTCCCATTTTTTCATCATCATCTTCTTAAAGCGTCTGGCCATGAGAGAAATCTCATCATAGAAATCTCATCATTAGACGGTTCGTCAGATGAATCAGACTCAGTGGTGTCAGCATTCAAAACTTTGTGCTTCTTCTTTCTTTCCCTTTTAGGAGTTTCCTCCTTTGGCATGGTATTGACAGACGGAAGAGCTATGGGCTCTTGAATTTTGATCTTGTCTCTTTCACACAAAAGTACCTCATGTACTCTCAAGACTCCTATTAACTCATCAAGAGTTAATGTCTTCATATCACGCCCAATTGAGATGGCAGTAGACATATTTTCCCATGGAGGAGGAAGACTGTCCAATATCTTCATGTTGTTCTGGGCCTAAGTGAATGTAATGTCTAGTGCAGTGAGTCCATTCAATATTGTTTGGAATCTTCCAAACATCATGTCAATGGATTCTCCTTTCTTCATTGAGAACATCTCATATTCTCTTTGAAGAGTGGCAGCTTTCCTCACACGCACATCCTCAGTTCCTTCATACGAAATCTTGAGGGCATCCCAAAGCTCTTTAGCAGTTTTGTAGGCATAGAATCTGTTGTATTCTGTCCTTGATAAACCACACATGATGACATATCTGGCTTTATTATTGAGTTCCATAAGCGAGTATTCTTCATTTCCCATTCAACTTCAGGTTTGACAATAGGGATATTTCCTTGAGTTATAATGTTCCACAGTCTGTACTGGGTGGACTTGATGTACATCTCCATCCAATCAGCCCAGTAAGGATAGTCATCACCAGAGAACGCCGACAGCTTGTTCATGGATGACCCTCCAGACAAGAACGAAGGTCCTTGTGACTCCATTCAGGATCTTTTCCTCTAGCAGCTGTAAAGCGCTCAACCCTTAGAGGCTGAGCTCTGATACTAAACTGTAAAAGATAGAACACAAGAAGGGGGGTTGAATTGTGTTACTTTAAAAAAATTTGTTCCTTTCGTCTGTGAGTTTAAAGGGGTTCAGACGAAACAGTCTTAATCTTTCAAAGATTGATTTTAATGAACAGACGTTATAGTTTGATTATCCCCGTTAGTCAAACACTTAAGAAGATAAATACACAAGTATTTTTATACTGGTTCATCTATACAAGACTACCTCCAGTTACCCAACAACCACTGAGTTTTCACTACAAACCGTGAAATTGTTACAAATATTATTTGCGCCTAGCCACTTCTGGCTATTACACGATATTCTTTAAACACAGTCTTCGCAGGCTAAACAACTTGGGTATTCTTTGAACAACCAGCTTCCTCAGGCTAAAACACCACACATGTGGATTTGAAAGAGTTCTTTGAAAAGAAAGTTTCTCTTCCGCAGAGAGGGTTTTACAATGAAGTGCAAAAGATACAGTAAGCGAAATCACAGTAGATTGAATACTAGAAGCGTGTTCGCCAACTGAACTTTGAAGAAGTGAAGTCTTTAAATAGGCAAAGTCTTCAGATATCCATTAGACACAGAAGAATGTCATTGAACATTTTCCTCGAGAGCTTCCAAAAGGTGTCAGATAGTACTTGAGTGATTGATTGCGTGTGCAGCGGATTTAGATAGCGTGCGCAGTACTTTTTCTGACTTGTATAGAGACTTTGACAAAAAAGATGAAGACCTTTTCGAGTTGCATATGTAAGCGCGAATCCCCATTCTGATCTTGGATGCTTCTAATGAGTACTTCTTAAGATTTGAAATCTTGGCGCGAGTGACTCATACTTTGCTTCACTTCTTGGGTAGACGATAAACTTCTTTAGTCTAAGAGATTTCGTCTTATCCTATCTTCTGATGACTTGACTTGAGACAGACGAATGACTTCAACTTTGAGGGGTTATCTTCCGTCTATACTTGTTTCATCTGACTTGCTTGCTGATGTTCCGTCTGGAAAAGTTTTGTTTGTCTTGTAATAATCAAAACTTTAAATATGTTAATCATCTTGATCTAACATGAATCCTCGCAAAGACAAGGGTAAGAAGAGTCTAATGACTTGGGAAGACCTTGATAGCGAAAACTTAGAGGAATCCACTGAAGAAGAAGAAACTGCAAATATCTGCCTCATGGCTGGAGACATCGTCTCATCAGAGGTAATTGAATCTGAAACTTCTTCATCCTCTTCATCTGAGTCTGAGTCAAAATTAGAAGAAATTTCATACGATACACTTTTGGCTAACTCACATTTTATTACTGAGGAATATAAAGTATGCAAAGCCAAGTTGAAACAAACCTTGGAAGAAAATGCTACTTTGAGAACTGAAAATCAGTTACTGCAAAAAGAAGTATTAGATGAAAAATCATCTGAGTCTGAAAAGGATAATTTTATTTCTGAAATCGAAAGATTGAAGAAAGAAAATGAATCCTTACTTAAAGACTTAACAAAGTTCACTAAGGGATCCTTAGTGGTAGAAAATATTTTAAAATATGGGAGGTCTCCATCTGATAAGAGTGGACTTGGTTATGTTGAAGAGTCAGACAAAAAGAAAAACAATTTTGTTCCGTCTACTCATAAAAAGAAGATATAAAATTACAATAAGGTTCCAAATAATTATAGAAAAGATAAAAGAACCTTAAACAAAAAGAAATCTTCTTTCACTAACAAAGGAGGACCCAAAAAGATTTGGGTACCAAAGTCACTTATTATTCCTGTTGCAGACATCCTTAATAGAAAAAGAGAGGACTTCAAGCTGGTACCTGGACAGTGGGTGCTCACGACACATGACGGGAAACCTGTCTATGTTTCAAGATCTCAGACCAAGTAAATGATCTGTATCATATGGTTCAGGGAAAGGTAAAATCTTAGGTATTGGGACTGTTGGTAAGACACCCAATCCTCTTATCCAAAATGTGTCTTATGTTAAAGGTCTCAACTTCAATCTGCTTAGCACAAGTCAATTTTGTGAAAGTGGATATGAAGTAGCTTTTAACTCAGATGAATATATAGTCAAAAATAAAGACAAATCCATTCTGTTTGTTGGGAAAAGAAGGAATAATCTCTATGAGGTTTGTCTTTCTGACCTTAGTGATCAGAATGTGACATGTTTGATTTCAGCAGATGATGAACAAGATATTTGGCACAAAAAGCTTGGACATTTAAGTCTCAAGTATATTTCGAAAATTTCTAAAAAGGATCTTGTAAAAGGTTTGCCAAAAATATCTTGGAAATCCAATCATCTGTGTGAATCTTGTCAGCATGGGAAACAACTCAAAGCTTCTTTTAAATCAAAAAATGTTGTTTCCACGACAACACCGCTAGAACTGTTACATATTGATCTCTTTGGAGCTACTCAGACTGAAAGTCTTGGAGGAAAGAGATATGGATTTGTAATTATGGATGATTATACTAGATTCACATGGGTATACTTCCTAGCACATAAACATGAGTCATTCAGTGTTTTTGAAATATTCTGTAAACGTGTTCAAAAAGAAAAAGGAATATGTATTGCATCTGTTAGGAGCGATCATGGAACAGAATTTGAAAATTCTGAGTTCAATGACTTCTGTTTTGAAAATGGTATCTTTCATAATTTTTCATCTCCAAGAACTCCTCAGCAAAATGGAGTTGTAGAAAGGAAAAATTGTACCTTACAAGAAATGGCTAGAACTTTGTTGCATGAAAGCTCTCTTACAAAATATTATTGGGTAGAAGCAATTAATACTTCCTGTTATATTCAAAATAGAATATTGATAAGGCCAATATTGAATAAGACTCTATATGAACTATGGAAAGGAATAAGACCCAACACTTCTTACTTCCATCCTTTTAGATGTGAATGTTTCATCTTAAACACTAAAGATCAACTTGGCAAGTTTGATTCAAAAGTGGTCAAGGGATTCTTACTTAGATATTCCAATACGTCTAAAGCCTATAAAGTATTTAACTCTAAGACACAAGTTGTAGAGGAATCAATTCATGTAAAATTCCAAGATAACTCAAAGGCTGATAAGGAAATATCAGACCTAGAAAATTTATTTGATAATTTACAGATTAACCCTTCTGGTCAAAGCTCAAGTTCAAATGGTCAACCTGGGTCAGACGTAAGAACTGACACAAGAGCAGACGATAGAAGTACAGACGAACCCTCTTCGTCTGATGCTCACCAACATGATGATCAAGCTCCTATAAGAACGTGGAAATTTGTCTCAAATCACACAGAAGATCTTATCATTGGAGATAGACATCAAGGTGTTCAAACAAGATCAAGATTTAAAGAATCAGCTGGATATGCTCTCGTGTCAAATATAGAGCCCAAGAATAATGAGGAAGCTCTACAAGATAATGACTGGATTTTAGCTGTGGAAGAAGAGTGATAAGTCAATATTTTGATTACTTTCTCTGCATCATTTGTATCCTAAAATAGCATTATTAGTGGTCAATTAGTATGATTTAATGTATTTATGAGTTTAGACTCATTTTGGCTTTAAATAATAAATTTGGTCTAATTCGTTATTTTTATCCAGATTTGACAAGGTTTACAAAACTGAGCATAACTTTCACTACAGACCTCTGCTTGAGCTGAATTTTATGTCAAATTAAAGAGGACTCAAAGATCTACAACTTCTATGAAGACATAAAATTCCCAGTCGGAGTGCATCTAGTGTGAAAATGTCTTTGAATGCAGCACACGAACTATTCTGGAAATTCCAGCATTTAACGATTTGACATGTCTCAGTAAAATAGGCATAACTCCCTCCACAGATGTCCAATTGATGAGCGATTAAATTCCTCTTAAACAAGAGAGATAGAGCTACAAAAGTCATGAAGACATGAAGATCCAATTCGGATTGAATCGGGGGTGAATTTAGCCTTGAAAGTAGACCATGTTCCAGTGACAGAATTCTATGCGAGTTGGACCAATTTTTAGTTGCATTTAATTGATCCACTTTGTAATGTTTTGCTTAGGAATTGAGCCCTGGACCTCTCACCCAATTTGACATGTGCAAGGGGACTGTCAAGTGAAGAAAAAATGGGTAAAAATGGATTCCCAATCACATGCACATTGGATTTAGTAGGGGACATACCAGATTTGGGAGAAATTTTGGACAGATTTTGATGATTTTTCTCCCCACTTTCTTTGACTTTTTCTCCCCACTTCTCTTGATGTATGGGCTATAAATTCAGATGTTGGGGGAGCTCTTTGGACACACTACATTCTGCACTTCACACATTACACACATTACAGCATTTCCATTTCCTTTTGGCTCCATTTTCTTTTCTTCTTCCCTTCTCTGCTAGGGTTTCGTTTTAGCTATTTCCATTTCAGTTTTTCTAGCTATTGTTGTGTTTGAATTCGTCCATTAATATACTTCCATTCTTCTATACTTTCAATTTGAATTTCATTCTTGATTCGTAGTGAAATTTCTACATTTTCTAGTTCTTGCTCCATTCATCTCTTCTTGCTCTGCTAGGGTTTGCCATTGGCCCCTTTTTATTTTCTTTCAATTCTTGCATTATAAAGATCTATATGGATGGCTATGCCACCTTCACCTTAATGTTATAAAGATAAATATGGATGGCTATGCCACCTTCACCTTAATGTTATAAAGATCCATAACTTAATTTCCAGCAATTTAAATTCCAGCACCTTTAATTTCCAGCAATATAATTGTTCTTCATTAAGTTTAGCATTTTAATTTTGTTGTTGTTCTTTTCTGTTTTGTTTTGATTTCTATCATGCAATTCCGATTTGTGTTAAGTTTAAATTCAATTATGTGTAACTAATTTTATAAACCAATTCGATCTCAAAAGGATCCCAAATTTCCTTAGGTTCTTGGTTTCTAATTGAATTAGTACTCATCTTGGATTCCATAATTTCAATTTCAATATGTCGATCGATGTTTTGAATTGAGATTGTTGATTTCTGGCGTTGTTGATAAACAACGAATGCAGTGAACTGATTTTAGGATTCGAAACCAAGTTGTGTGCTCTCATACGATTGTGTGAGTTTAAAGGCCACCGAGAGTTCGATGAAAATACTCTAAGATCTTAGAGTGATAGTTCAGTATTGGAATGCAGAGATCTCGGTTCCAATACACTGCATAGATGTGTGCTTTAACTTGTTGAACCAATGAGGGAAGTTTGGATCCAACATGAGATCGGATTGGTGCCTTTTATTCATATATTAAACTGCATTTTTAATTCTCTTGCAATTGCTGTTATTAATTCGTCCTAAGCCCAAAAACACCCCCACTTCGTGTCATGTCTTTGACAGAAATAAATTGATGGTCCTTGAGAGACGACCTAGGAGTCACTTCCTAGTATACTGCATTTAAATTGTATTAATTTGCACGAGTACGACATCGTGTCAAAGAGCTAAACCAGTTTACTAGAAATAATGTTTGGACTTTGGTAGAAAAACCAAGAAGCAAAAGCATCATTGGAACGAGATGGGTGTTCAGAAATAAACTTGATGAAGACAAGAAAGTGGTAAGAAACAAAGCAAGATTAGTAGCTCAAGGCTATAATCAACAGGAAGGTATAGATTTCACTGAAACTTTCGCTCCTGTAGCTAGATTAGAAGCCATTAGAATTTTACTTGCCTTTGCTGCTCATAAGAATATCATTCTATATCAAATGGACGTAAAAAGTGCTTTTCTAAATGATTTTATTGAAGAGAAAGTATATGTAAAACAACCTCCTGGATTTGAGAGTTCATCTCAAACAGATCATGTTTTTAAGCTAAAGAAAGCATTATATGGTCTTAAACAAGCTTCTCGAGCTTGGTACGAAAGACGGAGTTCCTTTCTTCTTCAAAATGGTTTTTCAAGAGGGAAGGTTGATACTACTCTCTTCAAGAAAAGTATTTCAAAAGACTTTATTATTTACCAAATATATGTAGATGATATAGTCTTTGGAGCAACTAACGAATCCTTGTGCAAGGATTTTTTTAAGTTAATGCAGGATGAGTTCGAGATGAGCATGATGGGAGAACTGAAGTTTTTCCTAGGACTTCAAATCAAACAGACTAAACAAGACATATACATTCATCAACAGAAGTATACTAAGGAACTTCTAAAGAAATTCAAAATGGAAAATGCCAAACCAATGAAAACTCTCATGCATTCGTCTGGAGTCAGTCTCAATAAAGACGAATCAGGTAAGACCGTTGATCAGACGATATACAGAGGTATGATTGGATCTCTTCTCTATCCCACTGTTAGTAAACCTGACATTATGTTTAGTGTCTATCTATGTGCACATTTTCAATCTGATCCTAAAGAATCACATTTACAAGCTGTTAAATGCATTTTAAGATATCTCATTGGAACCATTAATCTCTCTCTGTTTTATAAGAAAAATAGTAATTTCAATCTTAGTGGCTATTGTGATGCTGATTATGCTGGAGATAAAGTGAAGAGAAAAAGCACAAGTGGTGGATGTCAATTTCTTGGTTCATCATTAATCTCTTGGTCAAGCAAGAAACAAAACTCCATTGCACTTTCAACCACTAAAGCAGAATATATTGTTGCGGCTGGGTGTTGCTCATAACTACTTTGGGTAAAACATCAACTTGAGGATTACTCCAGGTTTGAAACTCAAATACCAGTATTTTGTGATAACACAAGTGCAATTAATCTCAGCAAAAATCCTATTCAACATTCAAAAGCCAAACATATTGAAATTAAATTTCATTTTATAAGAGATTATGTTCAAAAAGGTATCTTTAATATACAGTTTGTTCAAACTGATTTTCAATGGACAGATATCTTTACAAAAGCTTTAGACAAAACTCGCTTCAATTTCATCAAAAGAAAATTTGGGAATTGTTTCTTTAATTGATTAAGTTTTTCCGTCTGAGCATTTCATTTCGTCTGTACATTTTAAAAAATTGCCTTCGTATATCTTTTCGTGTTAAGACGAAACATTGCGTCTGATCAAGTTGAATCAGTATAAGAAAATTCAGCAGACACAAGGTTATTATTTAATTAATTTAAAGTTAAGTGTGTAGGGTCAAATTAAAGGCAGTATTAAATGTGTCTGTCATTTATTGCACTATTCTAGGATATTGAGGAGCACGCGCTGTGAATTGCAGAAGTCAAATCAATCATTAAAAGGGCAATGATGGGGACACGTCAAATCAGGGACAGTTTCAACTTCTTTCGTCTGATGAATTACAACCGTTTTTGTCTTTGACAATAAATACCCTTAAAGTTCACTCTTTTATTCTTTATTGCATTCACACTATCTCTGAGTATTCTATTCACACAATTTCTCTCTCTTTTCAAACTTAACAATGGCCGCCAAGAATATCAAGACAACCGAATCAACCTTCTTTGCGCAAGATCTCTTCTTTCCTAGCAAGTGGATCTCAAGGACCACTATTGAAAGCATCTCTGACAGGGTATCAAAGATGTTGATACACAATGGCTGGATGAACTTCGCTGAGATGAGAGGCCCATGGTTGATGGAGGCCTACGTGGAGTTCTAGAGCGACGCGAAAGAGTTTGATGATGGTATTGTAGGTACCATTGACAACAAGGAGTATATTATCACAATAGACTCCATTGCTGAAGCTGAGAGTTGCAAAGCCGAATGACGCTTTTACAGCGCTGACTGGATGAGGATAGAGTCTGAAGAGCATGTAGACAAGATTCTCTATGGAAAGGTCCGCGACCCCGAAGATCCCAAGTTTCTGAGATCTGAGAATCTATATCCCATAGGAAGAGTCATCCACAACCTTCTCTACAACATCTTCACACCCAGAACAGGCTCACGAGACAATGTGAGTACTCGTGACAGATTTTGCATCTTCTACTGTCTGAGGAAAGCAAGGATGAGTCTCTCTCACATCATTCTCGACCATTGGATAAATGCGTTGAAGAATAGGAACATTCGTAGGAAAAGTAGTATCCCCTACGCCACTCTCTTCTCCAAAATCATTATAAACCAAGGTTTTGATGCCACTGGTGTTGTTTGACATGAAGAAGGAAATGAGGTCAAAGGAAGCACCTTTGTCAAGATGCATCTGAGCCCTAGCTTTCTTTATCACAATACGAGTGAAGAAAAAGTTCCTCTTTCACCCATCACCAAAGATTCTCCTCATATCAAACGCGCCAAAACCCAAACCAAAACCCAAACACAAACCCAAACATCTATTTCCCTTCCACCTGTGATCATATCTGAAGTCCCTTTCGAAAGAAGAGCCACTTAGAAAGAAGAAGAGGACTATCAGAATAAAGCATGTTGCGACTAAGACGCAAGAGAAGAAGATATCCCTCAATGAAGATAAAGGGATTATGATATCGTCTAAGGGTGTATCGTCTGTTAAAATCCTTTCAGGCAGAGAGGTTGCTTTTCAAAAGGCTGCCAAAGGCAAAGAGAAAATGAAGCAGAAGCTTGGGTCTGTGGTTATTGGAGAAACAGACAAAGCAAAACAACTAAAAAAGGCTAAGAGGGTCTCTATGCTGCTTCAAGCTGAAAGAGAAAGAATCTTTCTCGAAAGCGTTAAGGGCATTGGATCGTCTGAAGTTGCATCAGCTCAAGCAACTTCAGAGGGCATGAATAGTGAAGAAGCTGCCCAGATCCTGAAGGACAATGCGCTGTTGGCAGAGGAATTGGAGACTATGCTTAATGAAGAAGCTCCAACTATGGAGGTTTCTGCATCAACACTTCAAGACGAACATAGGATAACTGTTTCTGATCCTATTGTTGTGTCTCTTCTCAACGCTGCCTTTGATCAGACGATACCTGCTGTGTCTGAAGAAGCATCCCACCTACAGACGATGGAGATTCCGTCTGAAGTGATAATTATTGAGGACACATGTTCTTCGTCTGATGAAGAACATGTTGATATAAAGAGGGTGGATGCATCATGGGTGAGATCTCACGTTGAAGTCATAAATCTAGAAGATCTTCCACCCAAGCACAAGACTTACTATTCGTTCCTTAGCGAATTAGTCATGAGAAGATTTGTTGAAAGCTCTTGTGCTGAAAGATCAGTCAAGCCTGACTGGATTCTTGGAGATGAACTTGAAGATATCTCCGATGATGGTGAACCTTCTGAGTCTGTTAAAGATGGTTACTTAGCAGACGATGAAGACTGCTTTATAAAGGACACTCCATATATTGAGTTGAAGAATCCTTATCAGTACAGAGGTAAAAAGGGATTCCAACTTGGGAGATTTGTCAACCCCATCATTTATCACAAACCCCTGAAGCCAGTGGACTTCAAAGAAGATTTCATCTATACTCCTGAAGAGCAACGCGAATGGCTGAAGCGTCTGCCTTGGGATAAATTGACCTCGTTAGACATAAAAGGTTTAGAAGAAATAAACATGTACAAGGATCGTCTAGCTAAGTCGGTGATTGAAGGACCAGCTCTTGGCTATGAACCCCACATTCCTTTCAGAGAAAACATCAAGTGGAAAGTTCAGCATGAAATCAATGCACCTGCATTTCACCATTGCAGATATGGAGATCCCAGCTCCACCATCTATGAGCCAAAAGATTTCTCTCATTTGCATCTAGACGCTATTGATCGTCATGATCCTGTACCCTTCACAATTCCAATGAATCAAAAAGAGTATGTAAGTCTAGGACATCTGGCCTTGTAAGTTTTCGGCCAAAAGTATATTTTCTTTTAAGTGTTTGCTTAACATTGTGCTTAAAAGGCTAGTAAGCTTAAAGAGTGAAACTTAATAGGGTGGATGAATTTAAGTTCAAGTTCATATTAAATTCTCATTTGAAATTTAAATTTAATTTGGTTTAAGTTTGAATTTCAAATTGTGAATCTAAGTGGTTTTGGTTCAAGAATATTTTCACTTGGATTAGGATTCATGCCTAATCCAAGAGCAAATCTTAACCCTTGATTAGATGCATTCATCCAATGGATGATAATCAAGTGGAAAGTGACATGTAACCTTTGAAAGTGACATGAAACACTCTTGAAAGTGACATGTACTTGAACCTTTGAACTTGTGGCTCTTATTCATTGACTTGTAGAGTACTCTAAAGTTGTTTAGCTTCCTCTTCAATTCTTTCTAAGTCTATATAAAGCCAAAAACGAAATTGTAAAGGAACTTTTGAT
This sequence comes from Hylodesmum podocarpum, assembly GCA_026586105.1. Classification (NCBI taxonomy): domain Eukaryota; kingdom Viridiplantae; phylum Streptophyta; class Magnoliopsida; order Fabales; family Fabaceae; genus Hylodesmum; species Hylodesmum podocarpum. The sequence goes on from JALJEV010000638.1 coordinate 7,312,798, forward strand.
AATTTTGATGAATGAATAAGCTTTGAGCTTTTCTTGAGAGAGGTTTTCTCTTGTCTTGCTTAGCAAGGTTTCTTGGATCTTATCAATGGATTCTCACCTCCATTGTGGCTGTTCCTCCTAGGCTTATTGGCTTGCCATGACGCCTTTCTTCCCCATTTCTCACCCCTTTCCATTTTCCCTTTCCAGTTTCTCTTGCATCCATTGTTGACTTGACCGAAAGCTTCACTTGAAGTTTTGGTTTGGAGATAGTTTAAGAAGCTAGATTGGGAACTTACAAAGACTCTTTGGAGAATCTCTAAGGAGGCCTCTATCAATAATCAAGCTTCTCTTACATCTGAGATGCAACAGCTGGAGGAGATCGTTATGAGTCTTGTTCATAAGAAGCCTAAGTCTTCTTCTTGATTGAGCTTTTGATGATTCTCAGCCCAAGGGGGAGAATATCTTAGGAAGAAGAGGTTATTATGCTAAGGGGGAGCCTTCGTCTGAGGAGTCAAGAAACGTATGAGGGGGAGTTAGCATTCTATATTTTTTTTTATTCTTTTTGCTGTGTTTTATTGATTCTTTATTTATTTGTATAGCGTTATACATGTATTCTTAGAGCTTTGGTTTTCTATATACCTTGTAACATTGTATATGGTTTACATCACATTGATGTAACAATTCTTATAAAGAGGTATTTTTTCAAAAAACATCGTCTTGATGTAAATCTGACTTGTGTTTAAACTCTGATCACTAACTTTGTCTTATGCAAATGCTTCCTTGAGAATGTTATTAGTATGGTCTGTAATCATTAAAAAGGGGGAGATTGTTAGATCAAGATGATTAACATATTTAAAGTTTTGATTATTACAAGATAGACGAAACTTTTCTAGACGGAACATCAGCAAGCAAGTCAGACGAAACAAGTACAGACGGAAGATGACCCCTCAAAGTTGAAGTCATTCGTCTGTCTCAAGTCAAGTCATCAAACGATAGGATAAGACGAAATCTCTTAGACTGAAGAAGTTTATCGTCTGCCCAAGAAGTGAAGCAAAGTATGAGTCACTCGCGCCAAGATTTCAAATCTTAAGAAGTACTCATTAGAAGCATCCAAGATCAGTATGGGGATTCGCGCTTACATATGTAACTCGAAAAGGTCTTCACCTTTTTTGTCAAAGTCTCTGTACAAATCAGAAAAAGTACTGCGCACGCTATCTAAATCTGCTGCACACGCAGTCAATCACTCAAGTACTATCTGACACCTTTTGGAAGCTCTCGAGGAAAATGTTCAATGACATTCTTTTGTGTCTAACGGATATCTGAAGACTTTGCCTATTTAAAGACTTCACTTCTTCAAAGTTCAGTTGGCGAACACGCTTCTAGTATTCAATCTACTGTGATTTCGCTCACTGTATCTTTTACACTTCATTGTAAAAGTCTCTCTGCGAAGAGGAAACTTTCTTTTCAAAGAACTCTTTCAAATCCACCTGTGTGGTGTTTTAGCCTGAGGAAGCTAGTTGTTCAAAGAATACACAAGTTGTTTAGCCTACGAAGGCTGTGTTTAAAGAATATCGTGTAATAGCCAGAAGTGGCTGAGCGCAAATAATACTTGTAACCATTTCACGGTTTGTAGTGAAAACTCAGTGGTTGCTGGGTAACTGGACGTAGTCTTGTCTAGACGAACCAGTATAAAAATACTTTTGTATTTATCTTCTTAAGTGTTTGACTAATGAGAATAATCAAATTATAACGTCTGTTCATTAAAATCAATCTTTGAAAGATTAAGACTGTTTCGTCTGAACCCCTTTAAACTCACAAACGAATGGAACAAATTTTTTTAAAGTATCACAATTCAACTCCCCTTCTTGTATTCTATCTTTTACAATCTTTACTTCTTTCCTTCCTTTGATTTGGATCTTACCCCTCCCTTCCCTTGAATTATTTCTTTTCGAGCCTTCCTCTAATGGAAAATCCATTAGCATTTACTTCGTGATTTCTTCTTTAATTACTTTGTAAACAAAGTTGTTATACTTTTTCTAATGACAATGTATCTATTTCAAGTCGAAAGTGTCTGCGAGATTATCAAATTCATTTAGTAATGATGGGCAAGAGAGCTTCATCTTCATCTATTTTTCATATCTAAAATGATTTTACATAAGTCATCTAGATGAAGTGCCATCCTAGTGACATCTTGAATATGTAGAATTTATGCTTTTAAATATAACCTTTTGGGCAAGAATTTAGTCATGTACAAGTTTTTCAACTTCTCTAAATTCCACCAACCGATTTCTCCCTGGCAACTTCTCCAACACTTTGACTGAACAAGACAAGATTAAAGTACTAAAAACCTCATTCTTTACCCTTTCTAAAATTGTATTTAACATTATCCATTTTTTATATATTTTTCTTTTATTATTTGCATCCCTAGTTAGTCGTTATATTATGATATCATTTATATTAATTATGACCGGTACCGATAACATAGCATTGTATTTAATTAATAATTATATCTAATAATAATTACATTAAATTTTAACTAAACAACCAGATTTTGTTATATTCTATATTAATAAATATTTTATAATTATTATTAATTATTTCTTATTATTAAAATACCATCATTAATGATAATAACAAATTGAGTAGGGAATTGTTTATAGAAAAATTATAATGTTGGTATAATTAATTTTAAATATTTGATCATTTGAATTTATACTATACACATATATTAATTAATGAATACATTAAATTGTTAGATATAGTTGAATAATAATAAATAGTACAACAAAACTAAGCAAATACTAAACCGTCTCTTAACCTTACTAAGCACTAAAATATATTTTTATTTTTATCCTTAATCTTTTGTTTTTAATTTACGTGTTTTTATTGTATTTTACTTTTGATACTTATTGTTTAACTCCATTAAAAAAAAATTATTTGGCAAACAGTAATTTATGTTCACTTCGTCACATGTCCACTTATGTCTATTAGTAATTTATTTAAAATGTTTTTGATTAATATACTTTCATTGATTTTTATTTTTTATCCATCCTATATTTTTTTTAGTTCTCGTACTCTTACTGTAACATGCTTTTAGTTTCTATGTTATATCTTAATAGGTCTTAACAAAATCTTACATGGTAGTGAGTTCTTAAATACTAATAATATAGTATAACAATTAATAATAGTAAAATTCATATACTTTTGGTTGAATTGATAATAAGAATATTAAATCTAAAAGGGTTGCTAACCCAATACTTAGTACGACACACATACGTCTAGTTGAAAACAAACCTACATCTTATAGAAATAAATTTTTGGTGGCAATCTAAATAATCAATATTTTCTCTTATTTTTTTATGTTGTTGAGAGGATGAGTAAGGAGTTATAAAAATAATTTCTTATTTATTACTACTTAATATTTAGCATGACAAAAGATATGTTTTTTTACCACATAAACAAAAGACCAATTTTCACAAATTACTGTTCACTATTATTATTTATAATAAAATTATGCCCAAATGTACCAAGAGATTAAACAAGTGAACATGTGATGAGCGAGATGTTATTCACCATTTTCCACATAAGTTTTTGTTTTTGAATAAAGTTAGATGACAAGGACTAAAAATAGATCAAAATGAAAATACAAGGATTAAAATAGAAAAAAAAAGTTTAAAAACAAAAAAGAAATCAATAAAAATAAATGAAAAATCATATTTAAGCTAAATAAAAATATATACTCTAGTATAGAAAGTCATATTGTCCAAAACAAATTAATGTTGTTTTGGTGTACAATATTTTCTTTTTTCTTTTTAATTTAGTTGGTCAATATTAGACCTTTGAATCACTTATTAAAAAAAGCACGTATCATTGTCATTTATGTCAAGTTTTTTTTTAACCATATTTCCCCCCACACTCATATAAATATAAAAGTGAGAGAATTTTTTTGGATTTAAATATAAGTAAAATTTAATTAACTCAACTCTATCTGATATTTTTATCAAATAAATATCATTAAATTAATTTAACATTCTAATATGAGATACTATATCTAACAAATTAAGGATAATCTAGAAAATATAGCTCAATTTTATATGAAAATAAGAAAATTAGTCTTGTATGTTTGTGAATTTTATTTATTCTTTATCTGCAACATACAAAACTACAAATTTAAATACAATTTTCTCATCTATGAATAGTAGCTTATTAGTTTTCATTAGAAATATTAGAAGAGGTTAAATGACATGTTGATATCTTAAATAAATTTTCCTACTTTTAAAAATTAGTCACTGGTTCGGTAGAGAAATACTCCCGTCAAAAAAATATATAAATAAATAAATAAAATCCAAATATAAAGTGGTATTGGCAATCTTGACCCGGGAGACTGAGGAGAGATATTTTATCTTTTTGGGTTGTTCTTGTTTGAGGAAGATATTGTAATTTGTAAACATGAATGTTGAAGAAGAGGTTCAGCGTCTCAGGCAGGAAATCGAGAGGCTTGGCACTGCCCAAGCAGATGGTTCTTACAAGGTATCAATAATCTTTTTCATTATCTTCCTATCACTCTACATTTGCTTCATAATCTTTTTCATTATCTTCCTATCACTCTACATTTGCTTCATTCTTATAGATCTAGATCATGAGATCATTTATGGGATCCTGGCTCTTTAACAAAATTGGATCTTAACTTTGTTAAAGGGATCTTATTTTACCTTTGCATCCAACTCAGGATCATGAGTTTTGGTTATGCAAATTGCATAATCAATTTGCATTTTGCTATTCCAGAAGGAAGATAGATTAGAGGAGTTCGGATTCTCTGCAATCAGGGAATCTACACATTCAGACAATTAAGGCCGTTAGATAAAGATCAAGACCGCTCATGTAGTCATGTTTTATATCAATAAATAAATCTGATTTAAGTCTGCATCTGAAGTGTGTGTGTGTGTCTGCGTGTGATATATATATACACACACTTTAGATCTTATCCTAGATCATCATAAAAATTGAACTCTGGCAATGATTTTGATAATATTCAACAACGCAGCAAGTAAAATCCATTGCAGCACGGTAATATAATGTGTTGCCAAGGACTGAGGTAGTTTTTTCTGTTTATATGCATTAATATGTTTGCGAGTACTATAGTACTACTAGGAAAACTTATCAATCAAATAATCTCTATTTAGGCCATGGCATTTTGCTTGTCGACGAGCATCAGTGTATAGTTTGTAGTTTTCATCTTTAATCTTCAGGTGGAGTTTTTTTGCTGATTCGTTATACCCTAATGTATAGTTCTTGAGATGAATAAAATGTCTTGTATTGTGAAGGTAACATTTGGAACACTATTTAATGATGATGAATGCGCAAACATATTTGAAGCACTTGTTGGAACACTAAGAGCAGCAAAAAAGAGGAAAGTGGTGACATACGAAGGTGAGTTACTGCTGCAAGGTGTCCATGATAATGTGGAAATCATTCTTAATCCTGCCCCTGCTGCTGCAGCAGCTGGCAACTGAAACACTGGTAAGTGCCAGTGAGGATTCTGTGCAACTCAACCACCAACTTAATTTTATGACCTGTGTGACACTATTATGCATTTATGCAAGTGTGTGTAATACATATGCGTGTGGAGACTTCAGATATTTATCTTCTCCTGTCTCCATCTGGTTTGAGGTAATCAAATGCTAAAACCAGGATTTGTGGGCTGTGGATTTTATGATTATGATAATTCTACCTATTTTTATACAATGTTTTTCCTTTTTCTCGAGTGAAAATAACTACCCTTCTTTTATTCTCCTTACGATGTAGACCTAGAACCATTGAAATTATGCATCAAGTAATTTCTTTTTAATCTCAAGATGCCTTTACTGCAACAAATTAAGCTTGGTTATCGTATTTACGAGTGTTTCATATAAGCTCATCGCGGGAATAAAATGTGACGTATTTAATGGACTTCATATAAAATCGTATGACATAGAACCACAGCATTAGTTGGATTAAGACATAATATATTAAACATATTAATATCCCAAAAAGCAACTTGTAAAAAAAAAAATGCTAAACCTGTTGAATTTAACTTAGTATTGCTAGAGTATACCCAAAAGAATCAAAGTGACTATTGTTAAATCAATACACTGCCGTTCAGTGAACAACCTATGGTTTGAATTGATTTAGCGACATTACGGGAATGACTGTTGCAACTCTTATATGTCTATTGTCACACACATTTAAATAACTTTTATCTAAAATAATCTTTTTTGCTAGAGAAACTTTGAGAAATTTAATTAAGAGTGACAATGACACATTAGAGTGACAGTAGGCGCTAAGATTACTGGCAGGGAATAGTAAAAGGTATGGAAAATTTCCTATATTGTACATGCTTTCGGAAAGGATTTTAAAAATGATAAAAACTACTTGAAAATCAATGGATCATTAGTGAGGAGATATTGTCATGATGATCCAGTGAGAATAAATGCTTGGAGAAGGCTCTGCGCTGCTCGAGTTTCATCGGGTGTACCAGATATGATAATAGTCCTGTCGCTTGTTCCAGGCCGAGGTTCATGGACAATAACCTTAGCCCCGGATATCTGACAATGGAAATAGAATTGAAGTTAAAAAGGGGATAATAAGTATCTTCCACAATATCTTTGTAACAAGTCCCATTGTTCATCATAACAATGCCACATATTGAAACAAAAATACAGAAGCACGAGATAGTAAAATGCTTCCAGAATATAAGTAAATTCAACAGCATCTTTGCTTAGTTATTTTCTAGTAACATATGAACAAAGAACCAATTTATGGAATTATATTAGTAATCACAAGAGCAGGTTCACAAGTATTATTATGAGGGGTGCGAAAGCAACTAAACAAATTATATGGTACATAAACTTGTCTGGGATTGTGTACCTGTCTCAGCCGATCCAGATTGTTACCATTTTCCCCATATATAGAGCCAATTACATCATCATGAACCACAATTTGCACAGTTGTATTAGTAACAATGGCAGTTTTACTCCCACTGCAGAGCAAAAAGACTGATGATAAGAACTTAACAGTTTGTAACATCTTGTTAAATATGGTTGTCATGGACAGAAAGTTAACTAGGTGAGCCAAGCCTTGTTGACAATAGAATCCATGTCATAGTAGTCTTAAGACTTCACTCAATGCCAGGACTCCAAATAATAGCAAATAAACAATGATCCCATAAAGGTCAATGTTGAATAAAACATAAGATGCTAGTCAAGTACATAGATTTTCAACCAAACAGCAGGTGTGGTACAACAAAAAATAATTCTTTGCAATGTGACAATATGGATTTGGCGCCAACAAACAATCTCATGCAAGGATGTGATCTGACTAGGGATTGCTACAAAATCCATGTCCGTGTATACACATGGGTAAAGCCTGATATATTGAAAATAGACAGCTTAATTGGGGCCTTCAAGTAAAATAAATGAATTGTTTCTCTACCCAGTTATTAATGGGGCAGGTAGCAACACAGTCGTACCCACAAGTACTTGGAATTTGAAAAACACACAAATACTCCTTATATATAAAGTAAACTGCTCTAAATTATTTCAATTTGACTATGTGTCAAAAATATTTATTTAGTATAAATATGTTTCAAAATTATTTATTTTTATTTTTTAAAAAATATATTTTTAAAAAATATCCATGGATATCCATAAATAACCAAAGATATTCTTAAAATCCACAGATACTCGCATAAATAACCAAGTTACAAATGTCACAAAAACAAACTCTGGTTATACCAAATCATAAGTAACAGTTCTAGTGGATCTGCATTATAGCAATTGCCATTTATTATGCATATCACCAACCTGACAAGTTCTACGCCACCTTTTCGAGAAGTCAATCCCCGGCCAATATCATTGATCCCTCTGGAATTTATCCCTGCAACTGTCTGCAACAAATTCAACCATTTAATGGGGGAAGACTTAGAACAGAAAACCAGGCAGAAGAGAGAAAGCAATATACCTGTGGTGCTCGTAATCCAGGTGATGAATAGGGTCCACTTGTAACCGGGTCCCTCAGTCTCCCAGGTGGACCAGTATCAGCTAGTACAGAGGAAAGACTCCTTGTTCCTCCAGTGTTTTGTGTACTGGCAAAAAGATGATCTCGCAGTTTACTAGTTGCATTATATAATGCACGTTGAACATTCAAAAACTCTCCTGATATCTGAGGGACAAGTGAAAAGCGATAGTAATTAAACATTATAGCAAGATTTATCCAGGTGACTTAATAGACAAAAATTATGAACCACACGTATGCCAAGTTTGTGACCTCATAAATAGACATCTTGCAAATAAGATGTTAAATCACGACATAGGGATTAAAGTAAATGCTCAGATACAATAAGAAATAAAGGTTGAATATCATAGAACCAAGTATTCATTATAACCGCTACACATATCATCAATTAGATCATGTCAGTGTTATCAATGGCGGATGGCGGCCAATGACGGATGGCTGAAACTCCGCCATATAAATATCCCATAGTGGCTTATGGCGCTGCTATAGCAAGCCTCCCTTCACAAATTACATATAGTGATTGGCAAAAAATCCGCCATGCCATTTTGCCATAGCGGCCATGGCGCCACCATTTGACAACACTGGATCGTGTAAACCATCTTAGGCTAGTCTGAAGATCAGGTTTCTAATTTAAAATAAAACTTTTAGTTTGCATGATAGAAATACAGCTTATATTTCAATTATAGGTCTAAAGGAAAAATGTGATGATTTGAGGGATAAACAAATAACGTGTTTAGACATACAAGTACAAAACACAGTGAAAAGTAAGCAAAGAATCCAAAACTAAGAGTCTAAGACATAACCCAGCTTTCCATTACAGTAAACCTCTATCACACACTGCAAGGCACACCCTAACTGATTACTTTCGAACCAAAGAGCATCTAAAAGAAAATAAACTATAAATTATAAAGCTTTGGGAAAAAAAAAAAAACAACTAAAACCCTCAAAGGGCTTTTGAATCATAAAGATTACAAGCAGAGGATCAAATTCAGTCATGCTTCTAGTTGGGGTATGTATAAACTATCATAGTAACTATATGCCATGTATAAAACCTCACTCTTAATGTTGAATAGTATAAGAAAATATATCGTACCACTTATGCAAAGAGCCAAAGATAAATCCTTTGAAAAAATAGATATGAAACAGAAAAGAAAAGAGGATAGTTGGAATTAGCACATTAGCACATGAATAAAACTTTTATGGTCTAAGGGGAAAAGGCTTCTGATTTGCAGCATAAACAAAATATCATGTTAAAAATATAAAAAGAATCCTTTAGCATCTTTTAATTGTAAAGCCAAAAAAAGAATCATCTACATACCTGTACCATTTGATCATTATCTGATACACACTTTGGAACTTGATCATTTCCAAATACTCTTATGCTAGCCCCTGTGGCTTTCCGCATTTCTGTGACTATTGAGCCTCCTTTCCCTAACAGACAACCAACTTGGTTTGATGGGACAGCAAGTCGTGCAGTAACATATAAATCCTTTTTTGATCCCATGTCTTGCACCTTCTCAACACCAGCCTCAACAGACTTGGAGAAAACAAGCACCACAGCCTTCTGTGCCGGGGAATATCTTGATTCAGGATTCTGCTAAAAATGAAGCCACCAGCAAAAGAAAAGGTTAATAGAAGTAGTACCACTAGTAATCTATACACAGAATATGTAAAATAGAAGCAAAAAGATTACATTTAACAAACCTCTGAAGCAGTGATAGTAATTAATCGATCCTCACACTCAACTAATGGAGGACCAACACTTATAGCAGCCCCTGTTTCATTTTGAAGAGCTTTCACAATACTTCCCCCCTTCCCAATTACAGCACCAACCCTATCATTGGTACAAATAACTCTAAAGGTAACTTCCTGTTGAAGTGCTTTTGAATCCAGGGATGGGACTCCATTAACTTCAGTTGATAATTTATGAGTTCCAGTGGCATTGCCATTATATCTATTGGATAGAGTGGATACCATAGCGCTCCTTTGCTGGTGATGATCTATATGCAGATTATTTAAAGATTCGAGTGGAACTGGAAATGTTTCACACTGAACCCCGTCAAAATGTCTGTTTCCCGTCATCTTTGTTCTATCAGGTGGAGGACAGTCTTGAAGCCGATGGGAGACAGCAACAAGGGCATTCTTTACAGATGTTAGCTGGCCTTCTATCTGACACAACTCAAAAAGATTCTTTCTCAGTATTAAGAAAATATTATACAGCACAAATAAAAATTGAAGTCCATTTACCATATTCACAGGTTCCTTAATCCAGTGAATTCGAAAATGTTACCAACCTTAAGCATGAAATTGCAGTCTTTCCTTACATTGCATCCAAGTTAGTCAAATACAAAAGGTGCCCCGAGCAAAAATATAAACCCATAGCCTCCCTCTAATCCCTTAAGATGCCACTAGTAACCACTAAGTAGGCTCCCACAACCAACTTCTACTTAAAATGGTTGCTTAACTCTAAACATCAAAAATTAACTTGGAGGGTAAACAAGGTAGCCAAAATTAAGATCCCACCAAAGATCGCACAGGAGATGAAATATTGTATGTCGTGTGATTGTAACACAGTCGCAGATTACAAGATCATTTAAACATCAACATATGATAACATTATTATCTAATAATACATTTAATGATGCCATTAAAATTCAAATAAGAATTTAGATGTCTCTTTTATGGTTATTATATAATTAATATTCCAATCTACTTTTAGATTTGATAGTAATTATAAAAAAAAAAAGGATACAAAGAGAAAACAGGACATAAAATAAAATTCATTACAAAATCCAAAAGTGATTTCATTTCAAAGAAATGCCCAAAAAGCTCCATTCATAAATTTCAGAAACAAAATGAAAAAAGAACACATTATTCATTTACCTAATAATGGAACCACGTTGATTCAAAACAAAGTACATGCATGAACAAAGACAAACTACAAACAAATGAAGTAACTTGAACAACATGTGGAGGAGATAAGTTGAAAGAATGAGATAAAAAAAACATAAGCTAATCATTTGAGCCCATTTCAAACCAAATAAGGTCAACAAACATCAGAGAATATGCAGATCAGAAGGAAAGAAAATAGGAGAGATAAGCTAAAATGGTTGGGCTGTCAGTTTCTTTTCCTCTAAAAAAAGAAACTGGTACCCAGGTGCACAGAAAGATCGTACAATTCTATTGAGTTTATGAGTGAGATAATAATATCTTATCAAGCTCACAGAAACAAGTTCCATAAGCTGATCACAATCACTCATGTGTAAAAGGATTGTTTGATTTTACAAGATATTGATTTTGGCCACAGTAGGTGAAAAAGAATTCCCAAATTCATAATCCATCAAATCTGTTCAATTATGATGATAATTTTAATGGACTGGTTTAATTGAATCATGGTTAATTTCTGGATGACATGGAAAATCTATTAAATATCCAAATGGGCTCTGCTTTTACATCCAGCTCACAAAAATAAAGTGGAAGGCCCATAACAATGTGTAACCCTGAGATGGGGGAACTAGGAAGTCCAGATATAAAATATGGTATGGGTACAATACAGATACAGGGATGTGGAAATTTTTTTAGAAAATCAAGATACAGCACGGCCATGATAAGTTAACAAAAAAAATTATACACAGAATATTTGTAAGAGATATTCACATTACTAATACATAAACATAACAATAACCAATAGATGATGATGATCACAATTTACTGAAAAGATACTTATTATCGTAAAAAGTAAACATGGTGACACATCTTTCCCCTATGCATATCAAAATATATTTTGTTTAGTAAAAAACACAAAAAGTATACAATTTCACTGCCCATGTTAGGATTTCACAAAAAACATCATTAGGTCAATCCAAAAGAAGTTTTGGCTGTATAGAATAACAACATAGTTGAGGTAGAATCTAAGAGTGACAAGCCTAGCCTGTTGTTTGGAAGAGAGAAACTTTAAGAATAGACACTATAGAGATGCCTTTAACAATGAAAACCTACAGCAACTACTGAATTACTTTGCTACATGCTCTGCTTTCTTACCAAAGGTACTGGATATCGTGCGGTGGCTCATATGTACCCATGGGGCATCAAAGACATTCGTGGAGTATCATATATCAGGCAATTTGTTTAAAACAAACAGAAAATAAAATAATGGATACTTTTTGGATACATATTGAATGTGTATCCCTGGAGTATCATAGTTGTATTCATGGAGTATGATAATTTAGCATTTTTTGGACAATCTATGATTCATAAGGGCCCAGGCTAACACCATAAAAAATTTTGCTTAAACCACATCATTTACCATGACCACATGTGAGAACAACTGGATGCACACAAACAAGAAATTATCAGACAGCTAACCATCTACTAATCTATTACTTGCCATTGTAGGCTTGGACACAAAATTTTGTAGGCAAGCCTCCACATTTACCATGCTACACCATGCCATTGGACAACACTAATCAATGCAATTTTCTTTCTCTACCTCCATTTGCATTGAAAAGCAAATTTAAATCTCCATCATTGTCATCCACACACCACCATTTTATGATTCTCATAAAATTCATTAGCAAAAGAAGTAGGGAAGGAATATACGGTGAGCAAAGAACCCTTCATTAACTGATGTTATTTCTTCAAAAACCCTTACATATTCTAGGTTCTAAATTATCAATAATTTTACACTCTGGACCAATCAAAATCATCTTTAGTATGCTTTTTAAAATAACAATGACTATAAAAGTCACCAAACCCATAACATACAACAGTCTACAATTTACCGACAGTGCAAATAATCTGTACTCAGCGCATTTACTATTTAGCATTTATTCTATGGTTAATAATAGTACAAGACTACAAGTTCAACATCCATTCAAACAGAATAACAGATAGGTTAGACATCCATCCATTAAATAAACCACAGTTAATGGACGCAACCGAATTTCTCAATAATCCTTCAGCAAAACAATTAAAATAAAACGCATGTTAAACTCTCACTATTAAACTTCAATACCGAATCTAAAACGAATGCCAAAACCCTAACTGACACTGTCACTATTCACTAGCACAGCAAGAATCCAGCGCAGCATAAAAGTACACTCCAAAAGAACACAGAAAAGTGAAACGCAGAAAGAAACAATGTCACTAACCTCAATGATTTCGTCGGAAGAATTAGTGCAAGCCGGCAAGTTCTCATTCAAAACCCTAATCTTACATCCAGTATCCATCCTGATCTTCTCGACAACCTTGCCAGCCTTGCCGATGACGGCGCCGACCTGCGACGTGTCGGCGAGCAACCGACACGAGACCACCCGGTCGCCAACCTCGGTGCCGCCAGTCTCGGCGGCAACGTCGAGTACTCGGTCGAAGACCTTGAGCAGCGCCTCCTGCGCGCGGGAGACCTCGCCGTCATCGTCGACGGCGGCAGAGGCAGTGACGACGATGACGCGGTCGGGAGAGTCCGGCGGCGCGTCGACTATTCGGATCCTGGCGCCGGTGGCTTCCTGTAGCGTCTTGATGAGGACGCCGGATTTTCCGATTATGGCGCCGACGCGCGACGCATGGCAGAGGAGACGGAACGCCGCGTGGCTGTGAAAGAATTTGGAACGGTTATTGTTTCCGTTACCGTTAGAGGGATTGTTTGGGTTTGGTTCGGCCATAGAAGAATGAATGAATGAACGAGTGCTTCTGCTTCGGAGTTGAGTTCAGAGTTGAGAGAAATAAATTAAATTCAAGTACACCACTCTCGTCAATAATTATCCATGAACATGATTATGATTATGAATCTCCTTCTTTCTCTCTCTCTTATATTTAATTTACTTGTTTAAATGTTTTGTTGCGCGTCGCTGGCTGTGGTTGGAGCACATGAGAGTTGCAGAAATGAAGGAGAGAGGTTTGACTTTGATCTAGGGATAGTGCACTGCGCGGATGAGAGGATTTAGATTTTCTGCTTCAATTTTAGTGCTTGTGAAGTCTTATATATAGATTTTTATAGTAATTATTTATCATAAAAAAAATAAAAGAATTATATATATTATTGAACCTCGAAAAATCCAGGAGTGACAAGTTTTATGTGTAAATATCCCGAATTTAAATAATTACATGTTGTTAATAAAAATATATATTTCTAAACTAAATATTTATCACAAGATCTCGATTAATAAAAAATATACTAAAAAAAGGTAAATAGATTTAAAGTATGCGAGAGATAAAAAAATTTAATATTGTACAAGTTGAAAAAGGTAAGAATAATTTATTGCCAAAAAATCAGAAAATATCCTAATGAAAAAGGTAAGAATATATTAAATAAATTGTATACTAAAACCATTGATAAAAGATAAATTGATTTATATCGGGCAAGATATAAGAATTTAAGTTTATACAAGTTAAAGTAAGAATATTCAAAAATATCAGAACAATTCTTAATAAAAAAGGTAAGAATATATTAAATGTTTAGAAGGAGAGAAATTAGTTCATTGTCCCTGGTTATCCTATCGTATTTTACATATATAAATTATAAATAGGTACCATACAATGCACAAGAAATACTTTAATTATTATTTTTAACATATTTTTATTCCAAAAATACATAATATCTTTTTCATAATAAAATTCAAATACCAAGGTGTAAATGGAATAAAAAGTAATTTTAAAATATATAATAATCACATTCATCTAAATTTAAGATTAAATTAGACTAACAAAACATTTATTTCCAAGTTTTGTTAAATCTAATTCATTTAATAAATTAAATAAGGTATAAAAAAATTTCTTAATTATGTTTGATAAATCTAAAAATAAAGTTACTTATAATTTTATCTATAAAAATGTTTGATGATTGTCATTAATTCTTAATAATTAAGAGATTTAAGGAGAGTGTAGAGAAATTATCTCTTTCAAATATATATATATAGGAGGAAAGAAAAGAAAAATAGCTAAAGAACGAAATTATAGTAACTTAAAAAGTTAATTAGAGGAGAACAAAATAAATAGAAAATAAATAGTATTTATTGGTGAAGTAAAATTGGAGGAGAGAATTCACCTCTCACAAGTCAAGCAATCAAGTATTACTTCTTTTTCACATGTCTCATTTAATCAATATACATTTTTTTTATATTCTTTACTATATTTTACTTGGTTCCATTATATATAATTTGATATGACTAAGAATCTTACATTTGATCAATTTTATTTATTTTTTTTAATCTTGGACACTTCAGTTATGTATGATTACCACCGATTTTCCACTAGAACGGAGGAACATGTAAATGGGTTGGAACGTCAAGTACCAAATTTCAAGGCAAACATAGGACAAATAATAAATATGATGACGAAGAGGCTACAAGAATTAATAAACCACCGGCAATAGTTGCAAAACCATGGTGAGGACAACAAGGATCACAACAGAAGAATAAAACTTCCACCATTTAATGACTTAAATGCAAACAATTGGTTAATGCGTATGGAGTGGCGGAGCCACGTTAGAAGGAAGGCGGTCAGGGCCTTCCAAAAATTTCAGTTATATATATATATATAATAATTATTTTAAATAAATTATAATTTGATTTTATAATTTTAAATAAATAATGATAATTATAATATATAAATAATAATCAATAATATATATTCGATATAATTATAATAATAATAATAAATTTTAATTTTTGATGGTTTTTTATTTTTATTTATAATTTTATATTTAATTTTATAAATATCTATGTTTAAGACTTCTATTTAAGTGATTTTAATTTTAAAATTTTTAATATTTATTTTTAATTTTAAACTCTCATCTAAATGATTTTTAGTTTTGTAATTTTTAATATTTATTTTTAGTTTTAAAATTTTATTGTCATATTATATATTTATTTAAAAAATTCTTGATCATAACAACAATTTTTAACCATTGATTATGTATTTTTTTTATTACTTTATCCAAAAATTATAACTAAATTTTTTAATATTTATCTTTAATTTTAAAATTTTACTGTAATATTATATATTTATTTAAGAAATTCTTAATCATAACAATAATTTTAATCATTGAAGATGTATCTTTTATTACCTTATCCAAAAATTATAATTAAATAAACCAAAATAACTTTAACTCATTTTTCATCGAGCATTATCTCATTTTAAGGAAATTAAATAAAAAATATTAAATTAAAATTGAAAAAGTGAAATGAAAAAAATAAAAGAAGAATAAAATTAAAATGAATAAAAAAGTTGCCCACTCAATCATATATATATATATATATATAATATTAATAATAAAATTAATATTAATATATATATATATAAATTTATATATTAATGATAAATATATACATATATTAATAATAAATTTTTATTTCTCCCAAATTTATTTTAATCTCGAGCTCAAAACAAAAATTATTGTGTGATTACTATGCTTGTATCCAGCCGCTTTTAAAAAATGTAAAATTAAAATAAAAAAAATTAAAAAAAAAAGAAATTTCGACCATTTCCATTTTTTCACTCTAACTCTGCCACTATGTGTATGGATCATTTCTTTCGTATATTAGATATTCTAGATAATATTTGCCAACTCAAGCGCTTGGCCCACTTCGCTGGAATCGATCTCGTGGCCTTGGCTCTGATACCAAAATCTATAGCCTTTAGTCAGGGCGCAACTCTTTTTACTTAAGAGTGTAACAGCTCAAGCGTCACGAGTCGACTATGACTTGGTCTACCCTAACCTTCGCCATGGGACAATTGATGTATACTTACAACACGAATGCAAAAATTCCAAATTAGAAGCAACTGAACCAAGTGTGTGTCTCGTGCGATTGCATAAAGTGTTGCACACCAAGTTTTCAGTGAAATCCTCTACGATTGTAAAGTGCTTGGGTACCAATTGAGTGTAAGGATTATAACTCTAATTGGGTTTCATATGCATCTCCTTCTCTATTTAGGAACCAATAAGGGATTTTGAAAATCGAAAGAGAGATCGAATTGAGCTTCTTTCACATAACTTCACCCTTTACAACTATGTTTTATTTTGATTAACTACCTTAATTGCTTTAATTGTTTTATTTCAATTATGCATTTAAAAACCCTTTTAATTGCTTTCATAAATGGTTGTGAGAATTTTGAAGTAATCCATGGGAAATGACCTAAGTTGGTGCTATGCTGCAAAAGTTAGCCACCTAATTTAATTTGAGTGTGTTTGACAACACGCATCAAAAACTCTGCAGGAGATGATGAATATGGTTGTGGTGTTGGAAGCTCACTACAAAGCTTGGCATGAGGAAGTTGGTCAACACGCTCGAACCTAGCTAAATCTAGAAACACTAATAGGGCCAAGCCCAACAACTCTTACCTTGCTCTTGAGGTAAGCAATAATGGCCCAATTTGTTGCTCTAAACATGAGGCCAAACCTAATTTGGGTTTGCACATGACCTCAATGCCTTTGGCCCAAAACCTCCCTCTAAGTGGATATCAAATGAAGAATGGGCCGAGCGGCAAAGGTCGGGCTCTGATTCTATTGCGGTGAAAAATGGAATCCAA
The DNA here is from genome assembly GCA_026586105.1 of Hylodesmum podocarpum. Taxonomy (NCBI): domain Eukaryota; kingdom Viridiplantae; phylum Streptophyta; class Magnoliopsida; order Fabales; family Fabaceae; genus Hylodesmum; species Hylodesmum podocarpum. The sequence continues at coordinate 7,330,354 of JALJEV010000638.1, forward strand.
ACCACTCGTGCAAGCTTTGCCATCAACAACTACTGAGTTTGGGGGAGGACGAAGCTATTCTGAAGGATAACAAGGTGGAGCCACAAGAAAATACCCCTATCATAACCTTCAACACTTTTTTTTCTACACCTTTCTTCCTACAGTTACTAGGGTCTCACCACCCAACAAACTCTCAAAGCTCATGCCACCATCCATGGTGGGGAGGTAGTGAGTTTGGTGGACCTAGAGGCAGAAGCAAATTTCATTTCTATGAAACGGTTTGTGCTCCTCAGTTTACCGTTGATTTAGTTATGTCCGTTTTGATTGGAGGTGGGGAATGACGCCATCGAGAAAGGGGCAGGCAGTTGCAAAAATGTAGAAATTGCGGTACATGGCATCTCTCTATTGTAGAGAATTTCTTTGTGATTGAATTGGGCCAGTTGTAATGGTGTTAGGTGCTGGATTGGTTGCTAGTTTGGGTGAGTTCGAGGGTGACTACAAGAACTTGTCTCTGAGCTTAATGTTGAATGGCAACAAGGTAACTCTAAGGGGCCATTCTACCCTAAGAGAAGTCAAGCTAATAGGAAAATGACCCTTAATGCCTTGAGGAATGATGAGGGTGGCTTCTTAGTGACACCACTCTTTCAATTTACTTCCCTTGATGAGCAACAAACAAATATCAACAGTGACTCTGGACCTATTGCAACAATTTGAGGACATTTTCCAGGCCCCTTCTGGACTCCCCCCACAGAGGGCACATGACCATGTCATCGTACTAAAGGAAGCGACTCATATTCCCAACATTAGGCCTTACAAGTATCTGCACTACTAGAAGGAAGAGATAGAGAAAATAATAGATAAAATGCTCCAAATTGGGAAAATCCACCCTAGTACTAGCCTGTTATCAAGCTTAGTGATTCTAGTTAAGAAAAATGACAGTAGGTGGCATTTTTGTGTTTATTATTTGACACTCAACAAAATCCCCATTCCTGATAAATTCCCTACTCCAATTATTGAGGAGTTTTTCAATGAGCTTGCGAGAGTTGTTGTGTTTTCTAAGCTTGATTTGAAATCTAGGTACCACCAAATTCGCGTGTAAGAGAAAGATGTCCATAAGACAGCCTTTTGAACTTATAAAGGTCATTACAAATTCCTTGTAATGCCTTTTGGCCTCACGAATGCCCTTTCCACCTTTCAAGCTTTTATGAATAAGGTGTTACAACCCTATCTTTGGAAATTTATGCTACTCTTCTTTGACGACATCCTTGTTTACAACAAGAATATTGACAACCACAAGGAACATTTGTTGCGGGTTTTTGAGTTGCTCAGGTAAAACCATTTGTTGGTGAATAAGTAGAAGTGTTGTTTTAAGAGTAATCACTTTGAATATTTGGGCCATATTATATCAGCTAAGGGTGTTGTTGCGGACCCAAAAATGCTTAGAGACATGTTGGATTAGCCTTATCTCAAAGGTTTATGTGAGTTCTTAGGCCTCATAGGGTACTATAGAAGATTATTAAAAGGTTGTGGGAGCATTGCTTGGCCTCTCACTCAATTATTAAAGAAGGATTGTTTTTAATGGGATGTGGTAGTTGAATCTGCTCTTCAACAGCTCAAATTTGCCATAGTTTTTGTACTGATGTTGGCTATTCCTTGTTTTTCCAAGCCTTTCCAGCTTGAGATTGATGCCTCAGGGAAAGGTATGAGTGTTGTCTTGATGCAGGAAGGCTGTCCTATTGCATTCATGAGCCAGAAGCTATTTGCTACAGCGCAACGAAAATTTGTCTATGAAAGGGAATTAATGGTAATTGTGGTTGCCATCCAAAAGTGGTGACATTATCTCCTGGATCAACAATTTATTGTGTTTACTGAGCAAAAGTCATTGAAATTCTTACTCGATCAAAGGGTGGCTGAAGAAGGACAACACAAGTGGTTATCAAAATTGTTGGGATACAATTTTGAAATCAAATATAAGGCGAGATCAAGATAATAGAGTGGAGATGGACTTTCATGGAAATTTCATTTTGCCTCACTCTCTTTTGTTGTGGCTATTGAGTGGGCTGACATGGAGGCTGGAGTATTAGAGGATGCGAAACTGAAAGGTATCATGCAAAACTTGCTGATAGGATAAGTGTTAAGTCAAGATCATTATTTCTCTAAGGATTTTGATGATCACAGTACAAGACAAAATAAATCTTAGATGAAGATTTAATGAAACAGTCTATGACGAAGACATTCAGAAGAAGCATCAAAAATACAGACGTGCAAGCCTCAGAATAATAGATGTAAGAAGTCGCAAGATGACAGGTACATACGCACACAATCAGAAGATGAGCTATAAACGAAGACTTCAAAATAAGCAATAAGGAACAAACACAAGCTTAAGTTGAAGCAATGAAGCTTAGACGCAAGTTCAAGTTGAAGTAATAAAGAACAGACGATGTCATTAGAGAAGATAAGTTTGAGTCACTTATCTCTATCGTCTATGAGCTTAAATTAAGTCCTTTCAAATTACAGAGTTATTCGCACCAAGTCAAAATAGTTTCGTTACTCAGAAGATTCTAAAGGTGGAAACCTTTTTCTAACTCAAGTCTCTGCAACACGAAAGTAAAATTGCTTTTTGGTGTTAAATCTGAGCAAGTTAGAAAATCTCTGATATGCGCTGACTTCCGCTGTGCAAATCATAAATGCTCTGATTGTTGCAACGTTGGAACCTCTGATGTATCAACAAAAATGACAACTTTCAAATTCCTTCTGTCTACTGGATACCTTGAGAGTTCAGCTATAAAAGGATTTCATCTTCAACACTTCAAGATTGGCGAAACTTACGCTACAAAAGCTATCTATCCAAAGTTTTGCTCAACAATCTTCTAAGCTATCACTCTCCATTGTAATATCCCTCTCCGCGAAGAGGAATTTCTTCAACTCCTTTAATACCTTGTTTTAACCTGTGGAGGTTGTATCCAAAGAATATCTTGTTTTAGCTTGTGGAGGCTGTGTCTAAAGAATACCAATTATTTAGCCTGTGGAGGTTGTGTTCAAAGAATACTAGTTATTTAGCTTGTGGAGTCTAGGTCCAAAGAATACCTGTGTATAACCTGAAGTGGCTGAGAACAAAGAATACTTGTAAAAGTGTTTCACTGATATAGTGAAATCTTAGCAGATTGCTAAGAAACTGGACGGTAGCCTATAAGACAAACCGATATAAAAATATTGTGTCTTATCTACTTTCATTGTTTTAACTAATAGGGGTGTTAATAATCATCTTTAGTAATCTTTACTAAAATCAATCTTTCAACTGAAATTTGTTTTCGCCTGTCGCTTTTAAAACATAAGACACAAACTCATATTGTCTGCAAAGTTAAATTTTTTAATTAACATAATTCAACCCCCCTCTTGTGTTTTCTCTTTTACAATAAGAAACTAATACAGGTTTTGAGTTGCTCAATGGTAAGCTCATGTACAAATGAAGGTTGGTGTTTGCTAAAACTTCTAAGATCCCTAAGCTCTTAATTGAGTTTCACAACTCTAAGTTTGGGGGACACTCTAGCTTCTTTCGCACCTATAAGAGGATCTCTTCCATTATATATTGGGAAGGTATGAAATCAGTTGTATTGGACTTTATAAAGGGCTGTGAAATTTTTCAAAGAAATAAACACTCCACTCCCCAGCCAGCTGGCCTCCTACAACCTTTTCTCATTCCTACTATTTCATGGACAAATATTTTAATGGATTTCATTGACAGGTTACCGAGGAATGGATACTATCTTCGTGGTGGTTTATTGGATGACCAAATATGTCTATTTCTTTCCCCTTTTACAACAAAGGATATTGCCACTTTGTTCATCAAAGAAGTAGTATGCCTTCATGGTTTTCCATCGTCCATTGTCTCCGATCGGGACAAAGATTTTATGAGTGCTTTTTGGTCAGAGGTATTCAAGCAAGTTGGAATCTCATTGAAGATGTCATCGGCTTACCCACCCCAAATCGATGACCAAACTGAAGTAGTGAACAAATGCTTAGAGACTTATCTTCGTAGCCTTATAGGTTCTAAACCAAAGCAGTGGCCAACATGGTTGTCTTGGGCTGAATTTTGGTACAACACTAATTACCATATGTCTATTCAGATGACTCTCTTCAATGCTCTTTATAGAAGGGAACCTCCGCCCTTGTTGAGGGGTGGGATGGGATCAACTGTGGATGAAGTTAGACTCTTACTTGAGGATCGAAATCAGATGCTGGATGAGATACATTTCTAGCTTGACAGGGCACAAAATCGAATGAGGCAAGCTGCTAATAAGAATAGGAGAGATGTGGTTCTTAGTGTTGGTGATTTTGTGCATTGAAACTCTAACCATACAAGTTAAAGTCCTTTACAACTAGACCCAATCAAAAATTGTGAGCTCAATTTTATGGTCTTTTTGAGGTGTTGGAGAAGATTGATGCAATTGCATATAGACTTAAGCTTCCAGATTCATCTAGGATACATCCTGTGTTTCATGTTTCCCTTATTAAAAGGAGTATAAGGCCCTCTTGGGAATCCCAACTTCTACCTACTGTACTTACTAAGGAAGGGGAGCTTGTAGTTCATCCTGAACAGGTCCTAAAGACACACTACAACAAGCTTGGAGAGTTGGAAGTTCTAGTGAAATGACTAGACCTACCATATTTTGAGAGCACTTAGGAGTTGACAGAATAGTTGTAGGAGACTTTTCCTTTTTTTCACCTTGAAGACAAGGTGACTCTTCAAGCGAGGGTATTGTGACACACCCCAATAGCCAAAAGATTCAGGGGCAATATAGAGAAATTACCCGTTTTAAATACATATAGGAGAAGAGGAAAGGAAAATAACTGAATAAGGGGTGAAAGCACCATGACTTTAAGGTTGGTTAGAGGAGAGAGAGATATAAATAGAAAGTAAGTAGAATTTGTTTCGCAAGAAGGAAAAATAAAGGAGTAAGATTGGAGGAAAGAATTGGTCTCTCAAAAGTCAAGTACTCATGCTATACTCCTTTCTCACACACCTTATTTAATCAATACATTCTTTTATATTCTCTATTCTACTCTGTTTGATTCTATTATATATAATTTGATACGGTTAAAAACCTTATAGTGGTCAATTCAGATACAAGCCAATCAGTCACCGTAACAAGTAGTTGTATACTTTTTCAAAGGAAATTGTATATTTTTTTAATGATTTTTATAATTTTTTTTAGAATATAGTTATATACTTTTTTAAAGTATGACACAGTCTAATACCACGATGTATACAAATATATAATTGACTAAGTAATCAGATATTAGGGTTAGCCACCTAACTTAATCTATATTTTCAAAGTTCAAATCTTAAAATCATCAATTAAAATATGATTTTACCTTTTTACTATCATTATACCTTTAGTATCATTATTAGTATCATTACTTAATTTCTTTTAATTAATTTTTTAAACAAGAATTCAAGTTAAACGCAAAACAGGTCAAACTACCAATAGTCCAAGCAATATTCAGTTAAAATACTCCGAGACCAATTCTTGAAAATCAATTATCAACTAAGCGAGTGAATACTTTGCTCTAATGTCATGCATAAAAAGAAAAATAAAAAGAAGAAAACATTGCAAGTCAAAGAGGATGTTAGAATCACGTGCTTACAGGACATAGTTGAAGAAGGTAATAGTTGGGTACGTGGTGTGTGAGTGAATAGGGTAGAAACATTGGCTTTTTGACATATTTGGAATTAATACGAAAAGAAAATACAATTTTGGGTATGATTGGGCAGAAAATACCAAAATGGGCTGGTCGCGCTTGGTGTCGCGACCACCTAGTCGCAGCCAAAACAGCGACTTCGTGTGAGTGTGACACGTGGCGAAAATGCCTATGTGGAGGGGTGACGTGGACAGGAGTCGCGGAACTGGCCGCGACTCTCTCTCGTGATGACACGTGGCAAGCAGATAAGCCACGTGGCGTAGTCGCTAGAAACCCAGCGACTCCTCTCACGAGATGCAACGTGTCACGTTGTGATTGGCGAACACATAAAAGATGACGTCATAATGATGACATCATGGTCGCGGGATTTCCAGCGACTACCCCTGGTCGCGGATTATCCCGCGACTACCCCCTAGCCCAGCCCGCGCCCCACCCTGGGACCACTATAAAAGGGGGGGAGTTTAAAAAATTTTTACTCCCCCTTGTTTTTACTTCTCCCTGTTACGTGCTCTGGTGAATCTTATTTTTCCACTATGGCATCCTCGTCTTCATCCGATAGTTTAGTTATACAGTGTGGTCCAGTTGAGGGAGATGTACTGTGGCTTCAGAAAGCTCACATTTCCCAACATGTTTGGAATAGCGGGGAATGCAGACGGTTAGTAGTACGAAGGAAACCGCCACTATATTTAGGACGACCCATGATACCCGATGCTATCGTGGACCTCCTTGAAGAAGCTGGTTTTCTGTGGGTGTGTAAGATTGGCTACTTGAAGGTAATTTAAATATTTTTAATTTTTTAATTTAAAAATTATTATTATTTTTTATTGATGAAATTAGATTTAAAGGTAGTTCAGTATGCAATAATATTTAAAATAGGTGGTTAGATTTTAAGATAGTATTATAGGCAGTAATATTTAAAATAGGTAGTTAGTTATGTATATAGTATTATAGGTAGTAATATTTAGAATAAGTTGTTAGATTTTTAGATAGTATTATAGGCAGTAATATTTAAAATAGGTGGTTAGATTTTTATATAATATTATAAGCAGTAATATTTAAAATAGGTGGTTAGATTTTTATATAAAATAGGTGGTAATTATAGTGTTTCCCCTATTCCCTAAACCCTAAACCACGACCAAGCTGATAGTGTTTCCCCTTCAACAACAGCAAACGCAAGAGGTAGCACACTTCCATTTCCGTCTTGTGAAGTTGCTATTAATAAGGTTCCTCTATATCTGGCCATACGGGTGAGTCCATCCACTTGTATAATAGGCTTACAAAATTTAAATGCATCGACACATTGCTTGTACATCCAAAACACACGCTCAAATTGTCTAAATTCATTACTAAGAGTGTTACCAACAAAAAATTGATCATCACAAATTTCATAATATGAACCTGGAGAGTATCTTCTCATGTATTCAAGCCAGACAGGAAGTTCTGCATATGACTCAGCCCAATCACCATATATCATAGTCATTGCTTTTTGCTTTCCTAACCATGCCTTCCTGTAAGAAATTTTATAATTGAAAATGCTAGACACTCTCTCTTGAACAAGTGTAACTTTAATTGATGGATCTTCCCTGATCATACCTGTATACAATAAAATCAAATATTAGCAAAAGATAAGAGATCAACAAACATTCAATAACAAATATAATACATACCAAGTATGCATGTGATGATCAAATCAGAATCAAGATTTACGTGATCTTGACTCAAACTAGCATTTAAACAAGTATGTGGTCCTCCCCATTGAATGACTTTCCATATCTGTGTTCGTTTTGATAAAATGGCTCGCATATAAAATTGACATCCAACATCAGGACATCTAACGACATACCTATGTGGTTTTGACTCAACGACTTTCGAAATTTGATGTACATTCATCATGTACAGTTTTAGCGCCTTCTGAACACTTTTTTTTTTCTTCAAATTCTAATCCCACAAATAATTCTTGACCTTCTTCCCAACTTATACGACCAGTTACACCAAACAAATCTTCTTCATCAGGATGATCCCAGTTTATTTGAGTATAATGTGGTGTATTGTGCCAAAACGGTTGTTGCGTATCCCCTACAATATCATAATGATACAATTAAATACATTCTTTTAAAATAATTGAAACAAATTCACAATTAATCTCACCTGTTACTATATCAGGTAACGCAATTGCTTGAACGTTCAAACCTCGCGTGACTTTGTTAATATCATCATTTAATTCATCATCATCTGATTCAGGTAAATCACCTTTAAAATCTTCACCATCAGTGGATGAATCCCCGAAAGAATCTGAGACGATATAAGTTTCATCTTCTTCACTTGAATTTATTCCCGTACCACCTTCATCGAACGCCCTACAAACATTTGACTCAAATGCACCACCTTCATTATACGATGACGCACTACCTGCAATAACTATTTCTACACATAATTCTAAATGTCCTAACCCCGGTTGTTCGAAATTAGTCATCATTAGATTGACATCACTATCATCAACTAATTCAAATAATGCATATTTATTATCTACAAAATATCTAGTTGTAATGCATCCTATTACTTCATTCTCTTGTAATTTTAATCTTTGACGTAATGTTTTTTTTAACCCAATAAAATTAATATTTCTTTCTACTTGTATAATCCTTCTAGATCCTTCAAAGTTTACTCCTTCCTCAGTTTCTGTGATCTTTCCCTTAGGATATACAACAACTATTGTACGCGCCATGCAAGTTTAATTTATCTACACAAAACAACATAAATAAATTACAATTACATATTATTATTTTCAAAAAAAATAAAAATAAATAAACAAACAAAATATTAGACATTAAAGAATAAAATTTATACCAGTTTCTGCTGTCTTTGAGTATAACTGCGAACGTGTGAAGATGAGCGTAGCGGAGGGGGTATATATAATGTGCTGTGGTCGCAGGGAAAATAGCGGCAGGATACATAGTCGCAAAAATAACAGCGGAATACTAGGTCGCAACAACTGCTGCGACCAACAAACAGCCAACCAAAATCCGTCACGTGGCATAATCATAGGCTGGTCGTGGAGTAACCAGCGACCCCCTCATTGACTCTGATTGTGACACGTGGCGTAGTCGCGGCAATTCCAGCGACTTCGCCACGTGGCACACAGTCATCTTCAATTTGTAACGTAGCAAGCCACGTGTCATCACGAGAGAGAGTCGCGGCCATTTCTGCGACTCCTGTCCACGTCACCCCTCCACATAGGCATTTTCGCCACGTGTCACACTCACACGAAGTCGCTATTTTGGCTGCGACTAGGTGGTCGCGACACCAAGCGCGACCAGCCCATTTTGGTATTTTCTGCCCAATCATACCCAAAATTGTATTTTCTTTTCGTATTAATTCCAAATATGTCAAAAAGCCTAGAAACATTATATGCCCAAGGTTTGTGGGGTTAACTCCATTGTTCCATAACTTGCAAAATGAAGTGAATCAGAAATAGAATTTTCAAAGTGAGCTAATATAGCTGACTTGACTTGAACTCGTGAGCTGATAGATTTTTCAAGCATATTGTATTAGAGTTAAAAAAAAAAAAAAAAAAAAAAAAACTTCGGAAAGGTTTTTCAAGAAACTGATTCAGGGCAAAGATTGATAAGAGCTGAAAAGAACATGAATTTTTAATAGAGCAAAAATACTTGTATCCATTTTCACATACAATCTTATTGACAGAGCATTTTACTTTATACCGTAGCATAAGTATGACCAGAAAAGTTGTATTAACACAGATGGTGGATAACTATACAATGCATAAAACTCAAGTGAAGAACTCCGGACCAGTTAGGAACCATGATGGTTGAATATTTAAAATTTGTATGCATTATGCTACACACAGCATCAAACCTCATAACCAGGATTAACTTTTTGTTGGATATCCCCATAACTTTCTAACTCTTCCATGTCTTCCAAGCTCCCCAAAAAGAGAGGAAGTCTCTGGTGCAATTTAACTGGTTGAAGGGAAAGAATCCTATGTTTGCCATCAGAACCTCTCCCACCAGCCTGCTCTATAATGAAACTAAGAGGGTTTGCTTCATAAACAAGACGAAGATGGTCCCTTGGATTCATTGCCACACCCCCATACAACAATGTTCTGTGGAGATCAGCCACCAGAGAACATATATACCTGGCTGAGTACTTCTTGGGGTATCTACCTTTTCCTTGTCTAACAGTGTCTATATATTTCCTTAAACCTTCAGGCCAGTCGAAATATCGTGCATCATTTACAGAATAAATTTGCCCTGACCACATAAAACAGCTGTCAACTCAACAGCATAGACTAAATCTCTATATTTCATTTAGAAGATAACAATCACAATCACCAACTAAAGAAAATTAATCAAGTGTAAGATGCTTCAAATCTTAGATAGGAAATGACTAAACTACCAATTCGGTCTCTGATATAGGGCATTATCATACCAGTTCTCGAAAAAATAGCAAATAAATCCATAACTAGTACAACTTATTCGTAATTTTAGTCATTGACATTTGATAACTCACTCACATTATAATACCTAACTTTTATAATTTATTATCATTTTAGTTCTTGTCTAGATGATGGCAGAAACCAAAATGACTAACATGATTAAAAATGAGATTTATTTGTGATTCTTTGAATGTCAAAAATTTGTATGACAGTACCCTGTAAAGTCAAAAACCAAATTGGTAAATTACTCGCAGGAAAATAACAAAAATATGAGATATAAAGTATCTACCAAATTAGTTAAGGTTAATAGGTGATTGCTTTGGTGTCCCTTTGTTTCAAAAGGTTTTCATACCCCTTTTACTTATACAAACAAATTATGATGTGTGTATGTCCAATTACTCAACTATAATGGTAATGCAACATTCTTACCACGGGGAGGAATTTTAATGCTTGGATTTGTGAGAATAAAGTCTCCAGTTGAACGATCAAGAGTGAATGCGTGTGTTCCAGAACCAAAGGTGATGCAGAGTATAGTTGCAGAAGAATAGAGAACATAAGCAGCAGCAATCAGCCTACTTCCACTCTGGAGAGAATTCAGCATAGCCTTCTCCTCTATGGGTAGATCATCTAGTTCCTCAAGGCGCTTATAAATACCAAAAATTGTACCTGTTGGAATGGATGCATCAATATTTCGAGAACCATCTAGGGGATCTGTTACAACCACGTAGGGACCATCATCACTTATCCAAGTTGGTGCATCATTTTCCTCTGAAGCCATGACAGCAACTTTGCCAGATTTTCGGAGTGATGACAAGATGATTTCATTCTGCAATGATGCAAGATGGAGTATTGATAATCAGATCCTCTTTTCCATTAATATTTATGAGGCTCAGTTAATAAAGGAAAGTATATGGCACTTTGCCAACTTAGATAGGGCATTCAACATTCAAGACTAAACCAATTCTGATATGAGGTCAATGGTAGTCTAACAGTCCGTTCATTTAATAACTTTCATCTGCTTGTCACAATGGCATTACCAGCAATAATTACGAACATTACTTTGAATCAGGAGGATGATCACCTTCAATTACAGTGCACTCTAAAATATTGTTATAACTTATATAAAATTAGAGATTTAATTGCTAAAAGGGTTGAAGTAGATATCAATATCAACATTCAAAAGAAATGTTGTTTCATATACCCTAATTTTCATGTTTTGATATTTAGTTGTTGTAGCATTTCCATGCAGCTCTACAACTTATATAGATATATTGGCCTAAATTATATCATTTTCCCAAAGTGGAGCAAGTTCAACAAATGCACATGGCAATAGGAATGATATAAAATCCTGAAATTCCCAATTCGCTAGATATATAGAAACAAGAATGGTAGAACAACATTTTGTTTGCATTTTGCACTCTAAACATGGTTACTTCCATCTCAAGTTGGAATGAACTCTTCATCCCCAAGAGATGAAATGGAAATGGTGGCCACACCATCTATTTTTTCTTCTCATTTACAGGCACACAATTTCCATCCAGTTGAGCACACACTTGCACAGCGGAAAGCACTTCCCCAATCACACATGAAAGGATAGGAGGAGAAAGTAACACTCAATTTGAATAAAAATCTTTTTCTCTTCTCTCAAAATAACACTCAATTAGAGCACAATGCGCACACCCTTTTTTCCTTATCCAATTTACAACCACACAATTTCCATTTTAATTGAGCACACACTTACACAATTGAAAGCACTTCCCTAATCACACATGAAAGGATAGGAAGAAAAAACAACACTCAATTTAAAAGCACATCCTTTTTTTCTTATCTCATTTACAACCACACAATATCCATCCCAATTGAGCATTCAATCACACAATGGAAATCACTTTCCACCAAGACAATTCATCACACATGAAAGAACAGGAGCATAAAACAAACACTCAATTTTCGTAATTTCAAAGAGCAAAAAGCATACCGAGACAATATCAAGAGGCTTTGGAGCATCCCTATCAGAACCAACAGAATCAGGACCCTTTTGTTTGGCAAGGTTGTAATTGAAAGGAGAAGCCACAAGAGCTGCAATTCTCTTGCAAGCATACTCTATATGATCAAGCAACACCACCAAATCATCTTTCACATTTAACCCTTTCTTCCCCACATACTCTGCCAGTGTCACAAACCCATCATCATCATCACCTGCAGAAGAAGAAGATGAAGATGAACCACCCAAGGCATTCAGAGGTCTCAGCCCAAACCCAGAAACTGAAGACATTCCAAGTCTGCAGAAAGGGGTCCCTAAGGGACAAAGTTGGGTTTTTGACTGTAAAGTTTGAAGCTTTGGCTTGAAACTCACAAGGTGATAGAGTGGTGATGTTGCAGTTGACTGCATAATGCGAAAAGTTATCTTAAGGATTTGATCAGAATCTTCTCATTTCAGACAATTTCAGTCTCACATACTCCGCAAGCAATTTTAAAACTACCAAAGGATGTGTTTCTTTATTTCTAATTTTATAAGAAAATGGAAAAATAGACAATTAAAATGTGAAGAGTGAGTAAAGTTGAAGAAAATGAGTGGATTTTATTTAATTTTTTTATTGAAAAACATACTTGTTTATTAGAGAAAAATTAATTTTATTATTTATTTATTTATTTATTTACAAAAATCGAATTTCTACTTTTTAATGAAGTAAATCATTGACGTAAAAAAAATAAAGCATATTCATTTCTTAAACAATCATTTATTTGATTAAAATAAATATTTTTTAATAAATAAACTTAAATAAATGAGCCCAATAATGATAATCATAACTTAATATATGGATATCGTTTTATGCAACACTATAATTTGAGGAAAAAAATGATATATGCATCAACGCTATAAAACTTTATTATACAACTACAACTTATCATAATAGTAAATTTGTTATTTTTTATAACAATAATAAAATGTTCTTATTCAAACCATATTAAAAATTATTTTTAATCAGTAAAAATTAAGTTTTAGATTCACTTTACATATATGTTAAACTCAAGTTTTAGATTTAATATTTGAATATTAAATATTAATATTACTTAGGACATTATATATCATTAAGGTGGTTTTGTGAATGTTATTCATATGACTTGTATTCCAAAATTAATTTCGTCTAGAAGATTAAACTTACTCAAATATCTGAATCACTCAATTAATTGATTAAGAACACAAGTGACATGTGTACCTAGTATATTATCAAAAAGAGTTTTAGATGATATGAAATTTATAGTCTTTTTCCTCTTAAGAAAATATTAAAATAACATGTGCTTACGTAATTTTAGCGGTGAGTGGGGCATGCTTTGAAAAATCTATGTTATCATCCTTGTCCGGAAGCCTTTATTTTTTACTTTGCCACAAAACTGAGACACGGATATGCAGATCATATTCCCTATGTTATATGCTTTTCTGCATTTCTTGGCATCTCTGAAATTAGGTAAGTGAAAAACAAAATGGTGTCACAAACAGTTGAACTTCTGAAGAATGAGATTCCTCTAGAACAGGAATCAGTGGTTTTAGCTGAAGATGCTGTAAATGGTCTCGTTCTTGTGGACATCATAAATGGCTTCTGCACAGTTGGTGCTGGAAATTTGGTATCTGATTTACTTGTTTAGGTTTTCTGTAGCCCTGTGTGAGTTTAAATAGTGTTCAATTCCATTTGCATAAGCTTCTCCTTGAAAATAAGAAAATAAAATGAATTGAATTTTTCCTGCAAACTAAAATTAATTTATGTACTTAACTTTTTTAGTTCTTTCATTTAACTTCTTCTGATAAAGTATATAAGTTGATTTTAACTTAAGGGAAAAATTGTCTTCTTATTTTAGCTTCCTTTAAGTACTTCATTCATATAAAGCCAAACTAGAGTATTCTTTTGTGATGATCTCAGCAGTGTGATTGCTTCTTGGGATATGTTTTTTGCTTCACTCTAGAGTAGAGTCTTTTTAGATTTTCTGTTTGAATATTGTATCGGGTGAAGGCTTAAGAGATAGGTGGATGATATTGCCAGGCACCAAGAGAATCCAATAGACAGATTTCAGGAATGATAAATGAATCAGCAAGGCTAGCTAGAGTGTTCTGTGAGAAGAAATTGCCAATTATGGCTTTCCTTGATTCTCATCATCCTGACAAGCCTGAAGACCCTTATCCCCCTCACTGTATTATTGGCTCCGATGAATCAAATCTGGTTCCAGGTGAGCAATTATTGACATTTTTTCCCCTCTCAAGAATCACAAAAATAATTCTCATGCATCATATTATTAGAATGGATACATAACAAAATGTGGTTGGTTAAACCAACGAGTACGAAAGGGTGTCATCACTCATCACAGCCTCTCTTACTTACACTGTTGTGTCAATTGGATGCATACAACAGTGGGCTAGTGGCTACTCACTAGACAACATTCTGAATGCTACACAAATTTCCTATTACTATATTGTGATATGAATTTCCATTCCCCACTTCTACTTGTTCAACTATTAAACCATCTTGCTTCCATTCTCCCTCTCAGTTCATGCCTTGTCTTATTTTTCTTGCTTCGCAGCGTTAAGATGGCTAGAGAATGAACCCAATGCAACAATCAGGCGAAAGGATTGTTTTGATGGATATTTGGGCTCAATAGAAAAAGATGGTTCTAACGTGTTTGTAGATTGGGTTAAGAAGAATCAAATAACAACCGTGAGTATTTATTTATTCAAGTTTGAGTATTTATTACTATTCTTGATACGTAGGTTTGAACTTCTTCTGGTTTGGTCTCCTTAAAACCATTAATACTAATTTACCAATTGCTTGTCTTGGTGAAGCTGCTGGTCGTAGGTGTATGCACAGATATATGTGTTCTAGATTTTGTATGCTCCACAATGTCAGCTAAAAACCGTGGTTTTCTGGACCCTCTAGAAAATGTGGCGGTGTATTCACGTGGCTGTGCTACCTTTGATATTCCTTTGGAGGTAGCAAGAAACACCAAAGGAGCTTTAGCACACCCTCAGGTATACGTAGAAATATAACTATGTAAGCATTAACAGTGCATTTTCAAAGTAAATTATATTAGCCATACTGAATATCTTTCCTCCAAAAGTTGTCTTATCTCACAATCACAAAAAGAAAAGGCATATGTTTAGTGCATTCTAGTGATGTATTGTGTCATTTTTGCAGGAGTTTATGCATCACGTAGGATTGTATATGGCCAAAGAACGCGGTGCCAAGATAGCAAGTGAAGTGCTGTTCGGTGCAGCAAAGAAGGTTTAATAACCGTGTTGCGTGGCCCTTCTAAATAAGCTATGTAAGATATACATATATGAAGTTGGTGCACTAAGCCAATAAGGTGTAAATAAATGGTCGTGTAGTGGCGACCCTCCATCAGGACTACATGCCATCATATGTAAAATATATGTTGTGTGTCTTCAATCCCTCCACCCTCCCAAGCCTTTTTAATCTAATATACTCATGAAATCTGATTCGTGTTTTGATTCAAATTTGAATTTAAAAGTAAAGTAGTAGTTGTAACTAAGAATGAGAATAAGTTAGGTTGCCGCTGGAGGCATAGGCTTAGCACACAGTATGTCCCATTTAGATGAGGTTTATTACTAAATTTATTTTAAGTGTTAGACTTAAGAGTGATTTGACCTAAAATGCGTAATTCAATTGACAACAAATACTGAATGTATAAGAAAAGACTTGAATTCAACAAAAATGAAATACATAACTAATTAATGTTTATACGATGTAAAATGGGATGAGTAGAAACCTTTTTGAAAAGAATAAACATTATTAATTAATTTAAATATACTTATGTTCTATATCACTGCACTACTTTCTGCATATGTCGATTGAGTTCAGGATAATGAAAGCCAAACGGTATTCCAATTCTCTTTTCTTCAATATTTTGAGTTTTCCAAACAAGAACTTCAACCCAATTCTCATTCTCACCACAATATTTCCTCTTTTCCAAAGAAAGTTTAATTACGTGTCAAAAAATTCAAAACAAGGCATGAGCTATTGAGAAAAAAGGCACTTTCGAGGGACCATCAATTAGCTGTGACTGGATGGGGTTAATGAGGAAGCTAATACCAAAGACCTAAATAGATTACTATCCAAAGTAAGAAAACAAAATAATACCATTTGTGATGAAAACTTCATTCATCATAACAGAGAGAACAATAATATTATGGATTTATGATACATGGGAATATAACGCATAAGAAAAAATAGGAACAATGTACAAAGTTGATGAAGATACCCAGTGAATACTACACCTCCGTAAAACATTGAGCGAAGAGATTAGTACATTTTGCTATAGTGCTGATATTATTAACCCCTCTTCAATCTATAGTTAGTCAAGCTACAGCTACCAAGCTTTAGATTCCTTGTTCATTTAAGTTCTAGAAAAGCGTCTAAATGCTCAAAGTCTATGCTGCTCGACCGAAAGCAAGTGGTGATGATCTATCAGAGCTATTCATCAGAGAGACAAGAAAATCAACATCAGACAAAATTGACGTTTCACTGAAAGAATCATGAAGCAGCTATTTGTAGTTAAACTGTTAAAGTTAACACTGGATACCTTAAATGGAAACCCTGCAGTGATTGGTGATATCTTCCATTGAAGCACAATTTTAGCATTCAACAAAACCAAGAACCTATTGAAAATAGAAACAATCTTCAATCACAAATTAAAGAAGCTTGCAACATGAAACCTTTACCAGAAAAAAATATTTAGAATCACTTCACGAGTCATGACAATTCCACTTAAAAACAAAACCAGAAAGATAGAGTTAAAAAGAAAGCCTTGGCATTTAACAATCCAACAAATGAAATTTGAAACAAGAATTTCCATTTTTTAAAATTAGATATTTGCTTTCCTTTGATCACACTTTCCAATATAAAGTTGTGGATTCTGTTATCAGTTCAGTGATAACTTTCCAATATATAGACCAGGTGCAGATTGTATTTCAGATTTCTCTACTCTATTTTCTCCAACTGATCACTTTTTCTTTCACCTTATTGAAATAATGGAATCTCTACTTCCTATGATTTTTAGTTGGTTCAGTTATATGCCTAATCTAATACATTGCGTAAATCCATCAATTATCTGGGCCACTGTTCCAAATGGCGTCTAAGACAAGTTTTATAAATAATGCGTTTTAGAAAACAATGTGCAAGACACCGAAGTATACCCAAAAAAACATAACAAAACTAGAGCAGGAAATGGGCTACGGTAGGTTTAATTTATAGGCCAGGTCACTTTATCGAATCATTGGCTTTAGCTTGGCCCCATTCCCTATACCTTTTATTTTGCTTGCCTTTACATGTTCATGAAAACATAAAAGCTTGGCATGGCTTGGAAGCCTGTTTAATACCCTACATTACAATAATCTTTAAATAGGATTGGGCGTTATATGTTTCAAGTAAACCCAAGCCCTTAAAAAAATTATTGGAATGTTATATATTACAAAAATTATAAAAATGATAAATAGGTTGGCCTATTACGCTAATAGGCCTTCTTAAAAACCTAACCCCTGGGCTCAATAATAAACAAGGTAGATCGAATTTAGGGTATAATATTTCTGCTATAGATACAACTTGATACATTTACATATTTACTCACTGAACATACTATATGATTTTCTAGCTTGAGGGAAAAAAAACTCTTGATGCAGCAAAAAAATTTCATCAGTTCCTACATCTATGACACATGGATCTTAAATGAGAACTTACGCTGAGAATCTGAAGAAAGAATTTACAAGTCTCTGATATTATAAACAAAACTCTACTGTTGAAGTCTAAGCCGATTGAAGAAGACCAAAAAATGATACTCAGGGGCCCAATACACAAATCCAACAACCGGCCCTGCTTTTAGGTGCTGCAAGAAAATGACAAATTGCAATCAGAAACATTTGCACAAAGAAAGGATAATTTCAAGTTGGAATTACAACAGAAAAAAGAAAATAATTAAGCATGATTAAAGAATGCAAACCTTTCCATCGAGAATCACAAGTTCACCATCAACCCATCGGGGATTCTGAAATCCTGGTTCAGCCAGCCTCCCTTCACCTTTATAACGAGCAATCTGAAATTGCAACAATATCAGAGTAGGATACAGAACAGAACAATAATAATCTCTTCTTAATTATCGTGAATCAACACCAATTTACTGTGGAGAGGGGTGGAGAGCAACTAGACAGAGTTAAGACTTAAGACCCTGAACAAGGAAAAAAATTCCATACCACTCCAAACTCTTCAGGTATTATCCCTTTATGAGGAAGTTGATACCTCTTTCCAATTTTTGCACGAAATGCCACCTAAGGTCAAGGAACAAAAACAATGAAATATAAGATACAGACTGCATGATGAGAAAATTAGTACCAAAATATGAATGCATGTTCGTTGCAGAAACACATTCAATAATACATTGTTATAAATTTCCAAAGAAAAATATTATTAACTCCTAACAAAACATGTTGAATATTTTCCCTAAACCTAGTATTAAGCTTGAAAATTTAGTTCTTATACAGCAAAACACAAGTACAATAATCTTAGTTTCCAACACTTGAGCCATTTAGCTGTTAAACAAGACCAAGTCAAGAAAGGATGTGCACAGCACAGCAGAACAAGTATTAATGTATCAACTATATTACAATAGTCAGAATTCGAAAGTGATATTTTATGTGCAGACATACATAATATATCCACATCACAGAACAACCTCAAATTATGTATGTGATGGCACTCATAGCCAGATATACATGCTAACACAATGCAAAGAACCATTCAAAATTGTTAATCAATCAAGACAACATCCAGCACATTACTAGGCTTGTTACCCCAAGTTACTTCCAAAAACATTATTTTAGTGCAAAATATGTTATGACTGACTTGACTGTGCATAAGTGGGAACAGTATTTCGTAGTTAACATTTGGAGTCCCATTTTCCTCTTGTATATTCTGTCCATGAGCTGTTTCAAGCTCAACAACACATTAAAAAGGCCTTAGGCAGGAAAATACATGCAAAACATTTGAAGGTAATAAAAGGGCTCTCTAGAGTCTAGATCTCCACAGACAAAAAATCAATAGCAAAGCTATTTGAACTCCTCTTCCTACTACGTAAAGAATGACACAAGTCATCAATTTACACTGTGGGTATAGGATTTCTCAGTATTTTATAACTTAAAATTATACACAGTGGTTTCCATTTCATATAGTTGCCAATTAAATTATCAGTATTTTCTTATTGAGAAAGAAGTTATTAAGAGACTTACTTTTCATCTTGGCCTTTCATTTTCTCTTAATCTAATGGTGAAGGATGAGCTACCCATTACAACCAATAGATTAAGAGAAAATAAAATTCTAAGATGAAGAATAATTCAAAAACAATTTTGAATATATATCATAATAAATAATCTTTTAAGATAATAAAAGATCATGTTGCTCTCTCTCTTTTCTATTTTTTATTATCTTACAACAAATTTCGAAAATCAAATATTCAAAATCTACGAAACCCCCAGAAAAATTTGTTATTATCTTAAGGTTTTTCATGTTTCAATAGATTTGTTTATTAAATTACTATAATATCCCTAACACAACTCATTATATCAAAGACATGATTAGAATTTTTAGTCCTACATTTTTGGTGCACCTTGCTAATGTACTCCAACTGAAAAAGAGGTGGGCTGTACTAGCAAACCCAGATATATAGATAAACTAATGCTATCAAGCTCACAGTTCTACACACCAACATCCTATAATTCTGTAAGCACAATTAGCAAACAGGGTTGCCTAACTTACACCAACTAAAATGGGGTTAAACAAACCTATCAAGATGATTGGTGCAATTAATACATGCAACCAACCATCTTGAAGTATACGAGAGAATTGCACCAATCATCTTTGACAGAATTATTTAACTTCATCTTTACTTTGGATAGATGACAGCTCCTTAAAAAACTGCATTTTCCACACATATAGGGCAGAGGTTGCAACTTCAACAACCCCCCACTCCCCCAAGAACTCAGATTGTATACAGAGAAAACAATATAACAAAATACTAAAGGTTGGCGATGCGGGAAAAAATTCATTGTAATAGTCAATCAAATAAAGGTTACAATATTACCTGGCCAGCTGGTACATAAGGATCCCCTGTTAGCTTCAAAGCTTCCACATACTCATAAAACTCAAGATCTGAAGGCTCCTTAGCCCCATTGTCCTCTTGCCACTGACCAAATCTACGTCTTAGATGAATAACTTCAGAGGAGTAAAGCCCATGTGCACCAACGTATAGACCTGATGAAAAAATGAAAATACTTGTTACTTGATTTTGCACTTCAGTACACTACAGATTAAAGACATCGTACATTCAGCATTCAATATTCAGCACCTCATAGTAATCAAATTGACAAATTCTCTAGAAAATCACCATTTAAAGGATCAAATGAAGTTGGTATTTCAATGCGATTGAACATTGTTGACCCAGATAATTGATGACGGTTCTGAGCTTGGTTCAGAGTGAGATTTATCAATTCTCCCACCTCTTTCAGCACCTAAAAAATTGAAGCAGAACATTAATAGTCTAAGCAAGTTACAGATGGAATTAACAAGGGTATTGAATTAAGCAAAAAAGTTACAATTTACAAAATAAATTCAACTGCTTAATCCTACCTTTGAGGGTATCTTTCCTTTCCCGATGAATTTAGCAAGGTCAAAAATAACATGATCAACTCTGCGTCGACCTTGAAACTTGGACGATTTATCAGAAGAAGATTTTCCTTTGTCAAGACCAACCTGCTGATTGACTTCCTTTTCAACAGTAAAGGAAAATGAACCACGCCCCTTCATCTCCAGCTTAGCAGGAACTCGAAGCAAATCTCTAGAAGATAGATTACTGGAAAGTTTCTGAACAAGACCACCTATGGCAATTTTGACAGCAAATTCATTCTGTTCTTCACGTTCAAAAGTTCCCAGACCAGCATTTCCTTCAAGCTCATCATCTCCCTCCTGGTCAGTCTCAGACTTAATGTCTTCCAGTTCTAGACTTTCCATTTCGTTTTCCTTCTCTTCATCTTCATCTTCATCTTCGTCTTCGTCTTCGTCTTCATCCTCATCCTCATCTTCATCTTCATCTTCATCATCTCCATCTTCGTGTTCATCTTCATCCTCTTCTTCTTCTTCAATAATCTGCTCAATAACATTAGATAGATCCTTGTCTCCTTTCTCTGGAGTTATCACCTTGAAAACCTTCACCTTCACACCAGGAATCATATCTTTCAAGACATTTTGAAATCCAGGCATTCCCTCAGCTGGGTCAGAGCCATCACTCCTATCATCGCCGTTTTCTGGATCTTCAGTACTCACAACAAACAGCTCACTTTTCTCTTCAGTAGACTCCACTGAACTCAGTCTCCCAGAAGCATCCAATGCTTTAGAGGAGGTTGTTGGGGGTCCACGGAAGGCCCCTCTTCTCTTTAAGTACACAGCCTGAAAATTAAAAGAATATCATATCGTGGTATTGCTATAGGAGAACTATAAATTATGACTGAGTTATGTATTATTGTTATTAAATTTTTTTGGAAGAATAATTATTAAAATTGCATCATGCATGTATTCAGATAGCAAAATTTTGAATGGAGGAACAGAATCTAGATTCACTGCAATAAGTTTTGTCTATTAATACGTGTAATTCAGCTCAAATTTTTTATAGAAGATAGCTAGCTATTTATGTAGAAATGGTCCCGGCAGAAATAATATAAATTATGGGTTCAGTCAAGAAGAGATACCTGTGACTTGAATTCACCTTTTTTATCCATCGTAAGAAAAAATTCAAATAGAGGAATGCCAGCAGCAGATGTTGCAAGTTGCCTAGAAAAATATGGTACAAGGGTTAACACCAGAAACCACACAAGGCAGTAGCAGGCCCAGCCAAAAAATCTCATGTGCAGAAATTCTTTGAAACACATCAAAAAGTGAAAAGTCACTTCGAAGACAAGCAAATCATAAATTAATTACATAAGTTTTAATACAAGGAAAACGGAAGGCACTGAAATACTTGTACCCAAAAAGTTATGCAGATAATGTGTGAATACAACTTTGTCTAATGACAAATTGAGCATAAAACAACCAGATCCATATAACTCACCACTTAGACTCCCCGTAATCATAATAATTATGTCATCATCAATTAGTGCTGAAGAAAGTATGACAATAAACTGGTAGCTCATCAAATTGGTCAAAGGTTATAGCTACAGATCCCCATAGCATTTTAACATTAATTCCAGCAAAAATTTTTAAGACCATCAAAGATAAGGTTAGAAAAGAAAGATAAACTAAACTATAAATTAGCCTCATTCCTTAACAGACATTATTGAAACAATGAGATTTGAAGTCAAAGCAACTTAATCCTGCACATGAGCTCATCCCATTATCTTTAACACTGCCCCATAAGCAGGAGGAGTATAGATATCAATCATACACAGCTTGTTACAGACAAAACCAGTCCTTACCCAAGTTAAGTCTTTCAAAATAAATCTGTTAACTATATTTGCTTGTGGTGAAACATGAGAAAAAGACTCTTTCAATGTTCTCCCCAAGAAAATGACAATATACTCAAATATGCTTTGTCTTCTGTTGAAATAGACAAAATATGCATAGCTGATTTACTATCATATCTTAATCAGACTGGGGGAGTTGGTTAATGCAGTTTCAAATTTCTTGAATAAATATATTATATAATGTTAGACATAAGGATGATACTAGGACTCTGAAAGGACATTATAGGAAAAGGGGTAAAAATGCCCTTTGGCCTATTGGTTAGTTTTCTAATTCTATTCAGTAGTTCTCTGTTTTGGGACAGGTTGGTTGTGTAACAGAAATTGGTTATCCCAATTTCTATAAATAATACCTTGGTGTAGTTATGAGGCATGTTTTTGGATTAGATACTTGACTGGACAGAATTCCAGTGTGAAAGGAGGAAGCTCCTTTGTGTACTTTCTATTTTCCTATCAATAAAAATCAGGGACAAATAAAACCCTTTCCTATTGACTCATCCCTGGGTTCCTAACATATAACCATAACCCACCTCCACGGCAAGGGGAAAAGAAGGTTGGAGGCAGATATCTAACTAGAAACTAGCCGCTCTCCCAGGATCTTTGTCAATGCATAAAGGAAAAATGGCTGCAGGAGTATATAAGCAAATAAGCTGAGGCCCATTTGCCAAAACTTATTGAGTTTACAAGCTGCAATAGACAAGCAAGAATTACGGAGCATTTTGACCATGTTTGGATGAGCTTATTAAAAGAGCTTTCTAAACCCACAAAAGCTGCTTTTTGGCCAAGACTAACAGAACAGAAATAGGTTAAGTTATTCCTAACAAAAGGTCGCACGGTTCCTAGCTTTCAGTCAGGTTGAGTATAATTTGAAATAAAAAAACAATGAACTGGCCATTGTCATCTAAGGTGGAGGAACTGTAATCCCAAATTATTTACACACATTCACATAATCCATTCCTTAACAGTACAATCCAAAAGTGGTGGAGCATCTTCTTTAGCAAAATGAGTTTTTCTTCAATTCTTTACAATTCGTGAAAGAGGCAAAGAGCCTACCACACTTTTTATCTACAACATAAAGAAATTACCTAGGACTGTAACTTCTTGCCACATATCTTCCATGCTCAGGAGTTATGCGAATAATTAGACCATGTGGATCATTAACATCTTCTGAAATACCAGCCCACCAACCCACCTGCAAGAGCCAGTACATGTCAATTTTAAAGATTTTTTATGGACAAGTTCAAGTAATATAATAAAATTACAAGTCAAATTCAGATGTTAAAAACAGTGCAATTATATTGGTAGAACATAAAACACTAAAATCTCACATCAAGGCATCAATCCATTTGAAAAATAAATAACTAACGATACATCCGCCAACTCATGTGTAATTGAATTAGAACTATTGCTAAAACTAAAGTAAACAAAGAAATGCACTCTAAAATCTAGAAACACAATAATAAGCTAACCAAGCATGCTTAAATTTATCATCTAATATTGATTGCCATCAGATTCCACAGCCGATTGCAAGCTCTAAAACTAAGAATAAATTTACTCTAACCAACTCCTAGTGGCAAATAAAGTAGTAAGGAAAGTCTGGACAGTGCAAACAAATATCAACTAAGTAACAGAGATTTAAGCAGCTACAAGTATGACTAGGGTTACCCTTTGACATCTGACATTCTATTTCCACCACAATGCAAAGTTATTCACGCAAGTTGCATTAAACAAATTCTATCAGAACTCACAAGTCCAGCACCAGCTTTATCTCTTAAAAAAGCTGCATCACCATACCGCTCCTCTTTAATTGCTTTCTGAAAGGTTGGAAAATGTACATATAAATTTAAGATGGGTAGATTATGAAAAAAGAATGCACAAAAATTGGCGGCCAGTAAAAAAACATAATACTTTGGTTATCAGAAAAGCATCATAGTCAAAATTCCTACATTGAGATAAGACATGACTCTTCCCACGCTGTCATTGTTTGCTGCAGCTGCAAACGCTACCTTAAGCCTGGCCGCATTTTCATAATCCTCCAAATACACGGCACGACTTAACTGAGACTGTCATGCACAAAATCATGTCAGTAATTAATTATTAAATTCTCACTAAACCAAAAAATGGTCAGCCAGTGATTTGACTTGTACAAGGGCTCAAAGAAATCCTACTTAAAGTGTATCATGACTTATAAAATTTACCACAGACAAGTAAAAGAAGTTTGACAGCACTAACATTTAACAGTAGGTATCTTCATTCAACAATAAGAACTTGCCATTCAATTTTGACGAAAACTCCTTCAAAACTGTTAAGCGTTATTAACTTGGAAGCAACTCTAACTTCAAGGGAACACTTCCATTTTCATTGAATGAATTACATCTAACAATGAAAAAGGAGAGAAAAGCCAGCAACTCACCCTCAACCACACTCTTTCTACTAATGGTTAAAATTTATTGAAAAGTACAAAATTACGAGACTCTTTAAATGGAAGGTGAAACCCATACAAAAATTTGTAAGTTCAAATTACAGCCAATAGTAGAGAGTGTGTAGCTAGCATGTCTTATGAAAAGATTTAACAAAGGATTGGAGAAAAGAACGAACGCCTATAGCAAACGAAACACTGTCATAAGAAAAATGTGCTAGAATAGTGAAATACCAAAACTGTAAGCATTGACCGTTATGGAAGTTTCTACGAATAAAAATTCCTCAGAAAACAAACTGAATCATTGCTTAACGAATCAATAAAAGCATTAACGCCAATTATGATAACAACGCGAACGAAAAAACGAGAAGAGCGCGATTGAAAATAAACGAGAGGCAGGTTCTGATGTACCTTGAGAATAGAGAGGAGACGCTCTTGCTCATCGATTTCCTCGAAATGCCGGCGCCAGCGGTCCCAATCCCAATCCTGGTTGAGGAGGTTGGCGGCGACGGCACGGTCGCGATCTTCGACAGCATCTCCGAAGGACTTGCGGTAGGAATCGAGGCGCTTGGCGAATTCGGAGAAGTGGTGGAGCACGGAATCCCAACCGCGTTTGACGCCGTTACGGTTGTCGTCGGAGGAAGCGAGGCAGCGGCACGGGGATTGGGAAGGGAGAGGGAGGAGCGAGGGCGCAGCGCGCGTGGGAAATGGAACGGATAGGTTTGGTTTCGGAAAAGTGAGGGTATTGGGACTCGGAGCGGACATAGAAGCCATAAGAGAGAGTGTGAAAGGAATGAATGAATGAATGGAAGGATGGATGGATGGATGGATATGTGTGTGTTTGTGAGAGAGAGAGAGTGTGTGTGTGTGTGTGTGAGTGCGCGCGGTTGAATGAGATTGAGAATATGGTGTTGCTGAAAGTGAATGGTTATAGATTATTGTTGTTGAGTTGGGAAGTGAATATTGAGATGGAAGAACATGAGGCTGGAAAGTTCGCTGTGAATTTTTGAGGAATGGATCTTCATTGCTCTACACCATAGGTGGATAAGGATCAAATCAATTTTTTCTTCTAACCTTTTTGTTTTTGTTTTTTTTTTTTCTTTTCACGGTGGCTATTGATGGGTTTGGGGTGTCATTTGGGAAAGGTAAAACTTTTGGCAACAGGTGGCACTAAGCAAAATATTTTGTCGGATAAGTTAGGCTAAATCACACTTGATGGTACTGTTAAGTAAAAATGTCGTAATATATGGTTTGAATTTAGTTTTAAAAAATATATTATCAATAAATACTAATTAAATTTTGTATATAATTGTGTGAGTAATATGCTTTGGTCAGTTGAATTGAAATAATATATAAAATTTTATTGAATTGAAATAATATATAAAATTTTATTGAATTGAAATATTTTTTTTATATACGTACTAACATAATTAAAAAAAGTACTTACTCAACAAAGTGAGTATACTTTGTAAGCCTCTTTCAATTCTCATGGATGAAAAAATTAAGTTAGTTAATTGATGATGATAATTGAATATAAATGATTTAATAAGATGAATGTAATTAATAAATAATATTAAATTAAAATACTTAAATGATGAAAATTTTAAATAATTAAAATTTAAATAAAATAATTTAAAATTAAGAGTTAAGTGATGATGTTTTATGTACAAGTGGAATATGTGAATTTAAGAATATTATGCAAGTAAGGTACCCATTTATTTTATTGAAACATTTTCTTAACTTATTCTTCACAAAAATCAGTTATAGCAGAAGATAACATTTTTAAAATACCAAGTTAAGAAAGATAAAAACACATATATTTTTCCCCATAACGTAGCTTTATTAAACAGATTTTGTATACTTATTTTCTTTTATCTAAATATTTTCTTAACATTTGTTCACAGAATCAGTTATAATAACAAGTCAAGAAAATGTTCAAGTAAAAAAATATTTTTCCCAACTGATTTCTTAACGTGGCTTCATAAAACAGATTTTGTATAAATATTTTATTTTGTTTAAACATTTTTAAAAAATATTTTATACCATGACTGATTTTGTGAAAGAAAAATATTTCTTCCCATAGCTGATATCATACAAAAAAAAAACATATTGATTTCTTATATATATATATATATATATATATATATATATATATATATATGTTTCCCATGAAAAGTGGACCAATTTGTGTACATTTGTGACAAACTGTGATTACATCAGTGTAATTCGAATTAAATTCTTTTAAAATAAAATTTTACAGTTTTTTTCTTAAACAGCATTCTGGCAAAGAGAAAAATAACTTGACCAAATCAACCCAACAATGGGCCGTGAACCATTGATAGCAGAATTTCATACATCAACACGTAACATGGAAACCTTTATTTAAGGTTGTCTCCATTGGCATCCCACCACAGACCAGAATCCGAACCACAGAAAGTGAATGCTGAACACTTAGTAACACTTGATGACATAGATTAAGAGGACTTCTTATGCACTAAGGGATCACTGATGACTTGTGGCTCAAAGTCTGGTTTCACATAGCGGGCGAATATGTCTGCATATAACTCATATCGTGAAGTCATTCTGAAACCCCACTTGTCTTTCACCTGCCTACACAAGTTAAGATCCATGTCTGTTACCAATAAGCCATCCCTGTTGCGAGATAGAGATGGCGTGCATGATGCATCTGGTGCTGAAACATAACTGGATCCATAGAAGTGCCCAAAATCTGCATGCGCTGGCTTTCCATCACCAGAAGTAAATGCATTGGGGAATGTCTCGGTCCCAACGCGGTTGATAGAAGCAACAAAGTAACTATTAGCTATTGCAGCATTACGTGCCTGAAAAACAAAGACACTTTCAAGCCATATACTATTATGCTGATGTACAAGCACGAAACTTGACTGCTTCATTATCAGCATTAGTCAAGCAGGAAGAATAACGCATGCTAATTCTCATGGATTTGACTCCTAGTATGGATGCATTTTATAATGTAAAGTGCTGAGTGATAATTGTTGATTAGAAAATTACTGGTTGAGATTATAATAAAATATACTCTCACGTATAACAAAATAGCAAGTTTTTAAAATACATCTCACAGTACTTAAGTAAAGTGCAATTTTCTTGTAGTCACTTATCAACAATTTTCAAGCTAAATATCAACCTATAGGATTTAGCATCAAATTATAGTTAAAAATTGTATATAACCCATCATCAAGAGCCCTATGTTCAATATAAAGATCAGAAACAAGAATTCGAGAAAAAGATTATAGCATGTCTTCCATATATACAAAACGCCTAACCTCTATTGGCCACATTGGTTCACTGAGCTCACCAACAGTGGCGGAAGGGTTGAAAACAATCTCTGCACCATTCAAGCCAAAGGCTAACCAATTTAAAGGATGGTGCCTGCCATAACATATATTAATGGCAATCTTTCCAAATGCTGTTTCAAATACAGGGTGGCCAGTATTTCCTTCCATATAATATGTGCTCTCATTGAAGTCCCCAACTCTTGGTATATGGTTCTGCCAAATTCTGTGTTCATGAGATAGACCAAAGATAGGCATTTGGCATTTAAATTAGCAACAAAAAGCTTAGGCAATTACCTTCCTGTGTTTCCCAATTATATTGCCATGATTTCCTATTACAACTGCAGTATTCCATATAACCTCTCCGTGGTTAATATCCCTCTCAAGAATTGGACTTATAATCACCATGTTATATTTCAGTGCAAAGCTTTGCAAAAATTTTGTTGATTCCCCATCCACAGGTTCTGCAAATTCACACCATCTTTTCTCTCTTGTGCAGAAGGCAAATGGCATCATCCATGCTTCCTACAATGGAATTATACAAGGCATTTAAGATATTCAGACAACTGCATGAAATCAATTGGCAATCTCATACTCATACAACCTACTTGCAAGCATAATATGTTGACTCCAGATGAACCAGCAGCATCAATTATTGGCTTTAGTTTCTCAAAGATAGCCTTCTTTTGGTCTACAAAGTGAGCAGTTGTTGGAAGGGCAATAGAGTTCTGAATCAAACCAACCCTAACTACCCGAGGTTCTCTTAATAGTTCTTTGTCAGCACAAAAGGAAAAGGCCTGAAATAAGCCAAATTAAAATTCACTAGATAATCCAGAATAGTAGCACAGATAACTGTTGCAATTTCTATACAGAAGAAAGATGTTGTGGTAAATTAATTGACTAAACTAAAACCATATCGTTTAACACATGATAGATTCTAATGGTGATTCAATATTTCAAAAGACAACAACCAGACAAGAGAAGAAAGATTAGTTATTCTGCTGTTCATAATCCAACTACTGTGCTTGGAAGGAGTAAAATAGGAGAAATGAAACATTTTGCTATAAGGTATGCCTGAATGCATCCTTATATTTGTTTCTTCCATTTTTGCTCTTGCAAAACACACCCCCTTAAGTCCTAGCCCCTAAGATGTGGACTTTACATGAGTATAAATAAAAATAACTCATCGAATTTAATGCTTCACTTCCTTATGAACAATCCTAGAAACACATCTAAAAAACGTGCAATCCACTTTGTAAAATGTTTAACATTCATGATATAAAAAGTGGCTAAGAAAACAAATTTTCTCTCATATACATATGTCAAAGAACCATGCATCAAAATCCCCAAAAGCAAACTGCACTTTCATTTCACAAAGATATATGCAACATTTTAACAGAAGGAAACAAAAAAATCCATAATATAGAAAACATAGTAGAGACATTCTTGAGGCGTCTAGACATTTGCTTCAAAACATATTTTTTACACAAACTTCATGATCAAGGAAGTTCACTTCAGCTGTTTTGGGCAGAAATAACCCTTTTTCAAAATCTCTTTCAAGAAGTTATCAAAAAACATCAATTATTTCTTCAAAACAAGTTGAAACAAACACATGTGTTAGGCATCAGTTAGTTAGTTAGTTAGAAACATCATAATAGTGTAAATAAGAGTTGATTGTAACCATTCATTATCTTTTATCAATCCAATATGTATCCTCATCAGTATCAACATGCTCTTTTCTCTCCAACGGATATGATCTTCATCCATTTAATCCATGGATTCTTAACAAGCACAAGCAAGTTAACTTAATCCAACATTCCTTTCATTCAGTGACCCAAAAAAACTGAATCACAAAGAGAAAAGTGGATTTTATCATACCTGGAGGTCAAAACCATGTTCCACAGAGAGAGAAGTTACAGATTCTGGGAGATCAATTGTTCCAAGCGCCTTTCCACAATTAAGCCCAGTAAGCAAACGACTAACTTCCTGCAACACGGTACACAGTACAATCACAGTGAGCCATCAGCCAAAAAAAGAGCCAATTCAATATGTGATTGATGCAAGCACCAACTCATTATTCAAACCAGTTTCAGAAGAAACACATATGATCCATCTTGAATATTGGAAATCTAAAATTTGCTTGAATTATTTACAAATGGAAAATCCCAGCGAAATAATACTTGTTAAACTGTTCAATTCCTTCTAACACATGGAAAGTCAAAGGATTATGATGGTCTAGATCCTTGAAAGTTACATGTGGAAAGTGAAACCTCCATAACATGAATCAAAAAAAAAAAAAAAGTGAAACACAAAGTTAACTATATTGATGAAAGTGAGTAACCTGAAAGTGATTGGGGTTAAGATTATCCTTGAGAAGACGGTGAAGAGAATCGTAGCCACAAATAGAGGCTTTGAGTTCTTCCTTCGCTTCTCCGTTTTGAGGAATCTCCATCTCCCACCTTCTTCTTCACTTTCAATCAGAGTTACACTATTATGATACGATAACGATTCTAAGACTACATATAATAATAATCAATTAATCATTCACATGTTTTGTTTTGTTATGTTATGTTTTGTTTCCTTGCGTGTTGTTTTGAAATCGAACGATTATTATAATAATAATCAATCACAGCGTGATTGTATCTGAATTCAATCACCAATAATCGCATCATATCCAAATAAGGGCGCGTTTGGCTCACAGCTGTTGAACGTAATTCACGTTTTTTCAATTCAGGGCTTCGTTTTTTACTTTGGCAGGTGCGAGCCATCTTTTGGTATCATTGTCTGTATTTTTTTTATGACTGTTTGGAAACTTAAATTTAGAATAATTTTTATTTCATAAAAGTTTAATAAAAGGAATCTTAATTTTACTTTTGTGAAATTAAATTGTTGGATAACATACAAGCAGAAATTTTTGTTTCTAAAAGTAATAAAAAAATTTACAAAATTGAGTTTACTTTTCAAACAATGTTATTCCACTATTTTACTTGATATGTACACGTTAGGAAATATAATTTTTATTTTAAATTTATATTAATATTATTCTAGTTAGTTATTTTTCTTATTTTAATTTAATATTTCTATATAAATATATTTAATATTATTTTAAAATTTTAATTAATAGATAAATCAATTAAACTTTTTCATTTGAATAGATAAATCAATATTGTTGTAGAAGAGTATTTGCAAGACACATTTTAATACACCACATCTATACATATTTTTCTATTATTGTAGATTGAATTTATTGAAAAATATAAACTATGGTTATTTTCAATAGATAAAAGTAAGATTAACAAAATTTTGTGACCGAGCATTTTACCATTTTGTTTCCTGAAGAGGTTGATAAATTCTTGATAGATTTTATGCCCTTTTTCCACACAAATTTGAATCTTATATTTTCATATTGTTTTTTGGCAATCATAAATTGATTAGGAATAAGAAAATACTTCCTCACAGCTATCTATCAATTATCATAGTCAATTAAACTAAGTTTTGAGAAGCTACTTCTCAATCACACAGTTTTCGAAAGATCAGTTTCTGAATAGAATCAAAGTCAAGTTTTCAGCTAAACTGTGAGAATAGTTTGGAAAATATATAAATGTCATTTGTGAAATAATACACATCTCTTTACCTCTTCTCCATTCTCTATGATCACACTTGTCTACTCTTTATATATATCTGCTATTTTCTTACTTACATTATTTTATAACAACATCAAAAATTAGTGAATAAAAAATAAAGAAATAAAAGGTATTTCTACCGATATCCAAAGCGTGTCCAAATTCTCAATAAATATATTAATAATATTGATTAACATTGTTGTTATTTTTTTTATGAAATATTATTATTGTTTTATAACTATATTGACAAAAGGCGGGAAAGTATACTGAAACTAATAAAATTTTTGAAAACATGAATTTCTATAACATTAATAATATGATAACTATAAATAAGTACAAACTAATTATTCACTTATTTGAGCTCATTTACAACAAATAAAAAATGTATTAAAATGATTTTCATTGATATAAAAGTATTTATTTGCTTGATTTGTCATTAAGAAATAATTGTTGTTTTAAATTAACTTGAAAGAGTAATGAAGATGATCTCAATAAAAATTTATTTATTTATGAGACAAATGAAGTTAACAGACTCTTAAAATTAATAGATAAATCAAGTGTTAGTAAATGATTCATGAGACAATAGATAAATGATATAACACCGACGTACTCTAATATATTCTTACAAATAGAAATATGTTTTTTTTTTTTGTAGATTTTTATTAGAAAAGCTCGTGTTCATAACAAGCACATGGAAGTCAACTAACTCCTCATAAAAAAGTCAAGGCAAATTAAAATAAAGAGAATATTTCTGACACAAAGATCTGATGCAGAAAGAAAAACCACTTTTCAAAACCTAATTTTCATTTCATGAAGAAGATTGAAACTCTAATGTTGACAGTTCACGAGACTACATTTAATGTGAAGGAACGTTGAGCATGCTTCCAACAGATGTGTTGAATAAATTGAAATTGCTGAGTTTAATGATTATTTCAAACTCTTCATCTAAATAAAAGTTGAAGATAGAAGATTTTTAAAGTTGAAGATTACTCAGGAAAGATACAAAGTGCAACTTTAAAATCTCTTGTAAAAGTCTTTGTTCTTCTTTGTATATCCTTTTATGCGAAGAGGTTGATTCTAGTTAGACAAAACTTTCTTGTAAATCCTTACCTCCGGTAGTTTTAGCTTGAAAAGGTTGGAATAAAAAAAGTATTTGGCATTAGTAGCTTGAAAAGGCTAGTTCAAAGAAAACTTGGAGTTACTAGCCTATAGAGGAGGTTGGGTCCAAATAATACTTGAGTAGTATTAACATGAAGAGGTTGTGCCTAAAGAATACTTAGGTTAGTTAGAAGTAACTACGGTCAAATGATATTTGTAATTTTTCATAGTTAGTGAAATCTTAGATGTTGCTAAGAAATTGGACAAAGTCTTGATAAGATGAACTAGTATAAAAATATTATTATGTTATTTACTTTTTTCCCATTTTCTTACTAATTGGGTATTATAAAGTTTTCTTTTAAGAAAAATATTTTATAAACTCTATGAGAATCTTCATCTATAGGCTTCAGACAATAAGTTTAAGTTTAATAAATAAAAGCTTGCGAAACTTTTTTATAACATAATTCAACCCCCTTGATGTGTTTTTATCTTTATAGTTTGGTACCAGAGTTCAACCTTTAAGGGCGCAATGACTAACAGCTACTAGAAGAAAAGATCTAACATCAACCATGTTCATTACAAAAGGTTCGTCCATGAATAAACCCTAGCCTTCTTTGGAGATGACCACCCATATAAGGCTAACGAGATGGAGATGTTTATCAAATCAACCTAGTACAAATTATGGAAAATCATTATGGAAGGAGATGTATCATTCTCAAAGCCCTGAGAAAGAGTGGGGAAATAAAAAATACTTTATCATGGAGTTAAATAACAAAAAGCGATATGCTATTACATGTACCTTATCAAGTTGAGAAGGACACTTGTGAGTGAATTAAGATTTGAATACCTTATTCTAAAGTCAAGTAAGCCTTGTAATTTTCTTTATTCAGAACTTAAGCATTTTTGGCCAACATTGTGTGAGCACACATGTGTAGCTCATGACCCATTTAGAATTTTTGTAATAACTTGTTAAGCTTGGCCAAAAATCAAGTAAAAGAGAGTAGGGAGAGTGGGACCCTTGCAAATGTGGAAATTACACATATGATTCACATTTTTGAAGGAATGATTCATGTTACTTTCAAGAGTGAATCCTAACCATGTGATTAGATGTCAATCCAAGGGCTAAGAATGCTCTTTTAATTCATGGTTCAAGAGTGAATTGAAACCCTAAATTCTCAACTTAATATAAAGGATGAAAAACATTCTTGTTTAAGTGAATTATCTTAGCCTTTGATTGCTCACACTTGCATGACCATCCTTAGATTGGATCACACTCTCATCTAGTCTATTTTACAAGATGTTAGATCAAGATGATTAACTCATCAAAGGTTTTGATTTTTACAAGACAGACGAAACTTTCTCAGACGGAAGATTAGCAAGCAAGTCAGACGGAACAGACACAGACGAAAGATGACTCCTCAGAAGAAAGTCATTCATATGTCTCAAGTTGAAGTCATCAGACGATAGGATAAGACGAAACCACTTAAAGACTGAAGACATATATCGTCTCTCCAAAAAGTGAAGCAAAGTTTGAGTCACTCGCGCCAAGATTTCAAATCTAAAGAAGTACTCATTAGAAGCATCCAAGATCAGTATAGGGATTCATGCTTACACATGCAACTCAAAAAGGTCTTCACCTTTTGTCAAAGTCTCTGTACAAGTCAGAAAAAGTACTGCGCATGTAATCTAAATCCGCTGCATCCGCTGCACACTCCATCAATCAATCAAGTACTATCTGACACCTTTTGGAAAACTCTCAAGAAACTTTTCAACGACATTCATATGAGTCTAACGGTCATTTGAAGAGGATGCCTATGTAAAGACTTCACTTCATCAGATTTCAGTTGGCGAAAACGCTTCTCTTATTCTATCTTCTGAGATTTCGCTCAAGACTTTTGAATAAACTTCATTGTAAAACCCTCTCTGCGTAGAGGAAACTATTTGTTTTTACAACATCTTTTTAAAATCCACTTGTGTGGTAATTTAGCCTGAGGAGGCTGGTTGTTCAAAGAATACCTCTGTTGTTTAGCCTGCGAAGGCTGTGATCAAAGAATATCTTGTAATAGCCAGAAGTGGCTGGGTGCAAATAATACTTGTAAACCATTTCACGGTTGGTAGTGAAAACTCAGTGGTTGTTGGGTAACTGGACGTAGTCTTGCATAGACGAACCAGTATAAAAATAGCTGTGTTTTTATCTTCTTAATTGTTTAACTAACGGGGATAATCAAGCTATAACGTTTCTTCCTTAAAAACAATCCTTGAAGACTAAGAAATATTTCGTTTGAACACATTTGAAACCCACAGACGAAAGGAAATATTTTTATTTATAACACAATTCAACCCCCCTTCTTGTGTTCTATCTTTTATAGTTTGGTATCAGAGCTCAGCCTCTAAGGGTTGAGCACTTAACAGCTGCTAGAGGAAAAGATCCTAGATGGAGTCTCAAGGACCTTCGTTCTTATCAGGAGGATCATCCATGGACAAGCCACCAGCGTTCTATGGTGATGACTACCCTTACTGGGAAAATCGTATGGAGATATACATCAAATCCACACAGTACAGGTTGTGGAACATCATAACCCAAGGAAACATCCCTATTGTCAAACCTGAGGTTGAATGGGGTAATGAAGAATTCTTTGTTATGGAACTCAACAACAAAGCTAGATATGTCATCATGTGTGCATTATCTAGGACAGAATACAACAGATTCTGTGCATATAAAACAGTTAAAGAACTCTGGGATGCCCTCAAAATTTCCTATGAAGGAACAGAGGATGTGCGCATGAGGAAAGCTACTACACTTCATAGAGAATATGAGATGTTCTCTATGAAGAAAGGAGAATCAATCGATATGATGTTTGGTAGATTCCAAACAATATTGAATGGACTCACTGCACTGGATATTACCTTCACCAAAACTCAAAACAACATGAAGATATTGGATAGTCTTCCTCCTCCATGGGAAGCTATGTCCACTGCCATCTCAGTTGGGCGTGATATTAAGACGTTAACTCTTGACGAGTTAATAGGAGTTTTGAGAGTACATGAGGTACTCTTGTGCAAAAGAGACAAGATCAAGGTTCAAGAACCAATAGCTCTTCCGTCTGTCAATAACTCAACAAAGGAGGAAACTCCTAAGAAAGAAGGAAAGAAGAAGCTCAGAGTGTTGAAAGCCGACACCACTGAATCTGATTCGTCTGACGACGAGATTTCTCTCATGGCCAAACGCTTTACGAAGATGATGATGAAAAAGGGGAGAGGTCAACGTTTCTTCAGAAAGAAGGAGAGAAAGCTCCCTGATAAATCATCAAGCAAGGAGGAGAGCTCAGAAGTTATTTGATATGAATGCAGAAAACCTGGACACATGAGATCAGAGTGTCCAAGACTAAAGAAAAGATGGAATCCTCGAAAAGACAAGGGTAAGAAAAGTCTAGTGACTTGGGAAGACCTCGATAGTGAAAGCTCAAAGGAATCCACTGAAGAAGAAGAAACTGCGAATATTTGCCTCATGGCTAGAGACACTGTCTCATCAGAGGTAACTGAATCTGAAACTTCTTCATCCTCCTCATCTAAGTCTGAGTCAGAATCAAAAGAAATTTCATATGATACACTTTTGGCCAACTCACATTTTATTGCTAAGCAATACAAAGTATGCAAAGCCAAGTTAAAACAAACTTCGGAAGAAAATGCTACTTTGAAAGCTGAAAATGAGTTGCTGCAAAAAGAGGTATCAGATGAAAAATCATCTGAGTCTGAAAAGGATAATTTCATTTCTGAGATTGAAAGATTGAAGAAAGAAAATGAATCCTTACTCAAAGACTTAACAAAGTTCACTAAGGGATCCTCCATGCTAGAAAACATTTTAAAATATGGAAGATCTCCGTCTGACAAAAGTGGACTTGGTTATGTTGAAGAGTCAGACAAAGTGAAAAATAATTTTGTTTCGTCTGTTCATAAAAAGAAGATCAAAAATTATAATAAGGTTCCAAATAATAAAAGAACCTTAAACAAGAAGAAATATTCTTTCACTAACAAAGAAGGACCCAAAAAGATTTGGGTACCAAAGTCAATCATTATTCCTATTGCAGATATCCTTAATAGGAAAAGAGAGGACTTCAAGCTGGTACCTGGAGAGTGGGTGCTCACGACACATGACGGGAGACCTGTCTATGTTCCAAGATCTCAGACCAAGTAAAGGGTCTGTATCATATGGTTCAGGGAAAGGTAAAATCTTAGGCATTGGGACTGTTGGTAAGACACCCAATCCTTTTATCCATAATGTGTCTTATGTTAAAGGTCTTAACTTCAATCTACTTAGCATAAGTCAATTTTGTGACAGTGGATATGAAGTAGCTTTTAACTCAGATGAATGTATAGTCAGAAACAAAGACAAATCCATTCTTTTTATTGGGAAAAGAAGGAATAACCTTTATGAGGTTTGTCTTTCTGATCTTAGTGATCAGAATGAGACATGTTTAACTTCAGCAGACGATGAACGAGATATTTGGCACAAAAAGCTTAGACATTTAAGTCTCAAGTATATTTCAAAAATTTCTAAAAGAGATCTTGTAAAAGGTTTGCCGAAAATATCTTGGACATCCAATCGTCTATGTGAATCTTGTCAGCATGGGAAACAACTCAAAACTTCTTTTAAATTAAAAAAATGTTGTTTCCACGACAAGACCGCTAGAACTGTTACATATTGATCTCTTTGGACCTACATAGACTGAAAGTCTTGGAGGAAAGAGATATGGATTTGTAATTGTAGATGATTATACTAGATTCACATAGGTATACTTCCTAGCACATAAACATGAGTCATTCAATGTTTTTGAAATATTTTGCAAACGTGTTAAAAAAGAAAAAGGAATATGTATTGCATCTGTAAGGAGCGATCATGGAACAGAATTTGAAAATTCTGAGTTCAAAGTCTTTTATTTTGAAAATGGTATCTTTCACAATTTTTCGTCTCCAAGAACTCCCCAGCAAAATGGAGTTGTGGGAAGGAAAAATCGTACCTTACAAGAAATGGCTAGAACTTTGTTGCATGAAAGCTCTCTTCCTAAATATTATTGGTCAGAAGCAATTAATACTTCCTGTTATATTCAAAACAGAATATTGATAAGACCAATATTGAATAAAACTCCATATGAACTATGGAAAGGAAGAAGACCCAACATTTCTTACTTCCATCATTTTGGATGTGAATGTTTCATCTTAAACACCAAAGATCAACTTGGTAAATTTGATTCAAAGGTGGTGAAGGGATTTTTACTTGGATATTCCAATACGTCTAAGGCCTATAGAGTATTTAACTTTAAGACACAAGTTGTAGAGGAATCAATTCATGTAAAATTCCAAGATAACTCAAAGGCTGATAAGGAAATATCAGACCTAGAAAACTTATTTGATAATTTGCATATTAACCCTTCTAGTCAAAGTTCAAGTCAAAATGATAAACCAGAGTCAGACGAAAGAACAGACACAAGAGCAGACGATAGAAGCACAGACGAACCCCCTTCGTCTGATACTCATCAACATGAAGATCAAGCCCTTGTGAGAACATTGAAGTTTGCATCAAACCACACAGAAGATCTTATCATTAGAGATAGACATCAAGGTGTTCAAACTAGATCCAAGCTAAAGGAATCGTCTGGATATGCTCTTGTGTCAAATATATAGCCGAAGAATATTGAGGAAGCTCTACAAGATAACGACTGGATTTTAGCTATGGAAGAAGAGCTAAACCAGTTTACCA
Source organism: Hylodesmum podocarpum (assembly GCA_026586105.1). Lineage (NCBI taxonomy): Eukaryota > Viridiplantae > Streptophyta > Magnoliopsida > Fabales > Fabaceae > Hylodesmum > Hylodesmum podocarpum. The sequence goes on from JALJEV010000638.1 coordinate 7,369,263, forward strand.
GAAATGATGTTTGGACATTGGTAGAGAAACTGATGTAAGCTTTCCATGGAAGTCTCACTAGTTTGCCCAATCTTCACTTCAACAAGCATGAATCTCACGGCTAGATGAATGGAATTGCAGAATAGAACACTCAAAGAAGAAGAAAAGTATAAAATGGAGTAGAGAAGAAGATGAGGAGCGCCATGCTAGAAGCAATAAGCTCTAGGTAGAATCGCCACATGGAGAATGCACCATGATAAGACTTATAAAAGGTTTACTCAAGAAACCTAGAAGAGAAACTTTCTCTCTCAAGCAATATGCTTCTTTCTAAAATTCATCAAAAGTGTTTTCCATTCAGAATTTTCCCTATTTATATGCTAATGGTTGGCGCCAAAAATTTGAAAGCTAGATCCATTCCTAATCCTTGGATTAAGATCAAGATCAACGTGTGGCAAGCCATGAGAAGCACCTCACACGGATCACCAATCTCTTCCCTAGGATTAACAAGGAATCAAGTGGCCACGGTGAAGCTTAGCAAAGGCATGGAACATGTGTCTTAAGTTTGAATTCCATCCCTTTGATTAGATCTAAATCAAGAGGTTGAAATTCACTCTTAAGTGGCAAGAGACATGTGACTCAAGTTTAAATTTCCTCCACTTGATTGAGTCTAGATCAAGAGGCTTAAATTCAATCTTGCATACATGTGTTAAGCCATGCTTTCACGAATTCATCCTAGCCTTTGGTGGAGATCTCATCTCACGGCTAGGTTTGAATTAAAGTTAGTGGAATTGCCACTAACTTCCCTCCAAAAATCTCTCCACTCTCCCTTGGGAGAGTGTGCGCCACTCTCTCTCAATTTTACACTAAAGTTTAATCTTCTACCTATTACATGGTCGTGGCACTACTTGCCAAAAACAAGGCCGAAATTATTAGTCTTGAATCCTAATTATGAGTTCAAATGATCCTAAGACTATTACAAGGCTTGTTGACCAAGAAGGCTTGTTGACTTTCATGTTGATTTTGACTTTGGGTCAACTTCAACTCTTCTTCTTCTTGCATCCTCTTGAACATTGACCTTGTGACTCTCCTAGAATCATTAACTTCCATGTTTGTGATAGATGGACCTCCATCAAACCCTCCTTCTTGAGCACAACTTGTCCTCAAGTTGTCATCTTCCTCAAATCCTACAAAAGGGGAAAGATCACAAACATTAAAAGAGTTACTTCCACCAAAATCTTGAGGAAGGTCAAGTTTAAAAGCATTAGGGCCTAATTTCTCAATGATTTTAAAAGGTCCATCTCCCCTAGGGAGCAATTTAGATTTCCTTAAATTGGGAAATCTCTCTTTTCTAAGATGCAACCACACCAAGTCTCCCACTTTGAAATCAAAGGGCTTGCGGTTCTTGTTATGGGCCTTGGCATATTGTGCTTTTTTCTTCTCAATCCTTGCTTTAACCTTATCATGTAGTTCTTGGATCTTCTCGGCATGCTTCACTCCTTGCCTATCATCAACAATATCAAAAGGAATATAAGCAAGATCAAGAGGGGTTAGTGGATTAACACCATATACAACTTGAAAAGGAGATAAAGAAGTAGTAGAATGAGCTACTCTATTGTAGGCAAACTCTACATGTGGTAGACATTCCTCCCAAGTTTTGATATTATCCTTCACAAAACTCCTAAGTAATTGCCCTAAAGTTCTATTGACTACCTCCGTTTGACCATCCGTTTGGGGGTGGCAAGTAGTAGAGAAAAGGAGTTTTGTACCAAGTCTTCCCCATAGTGATCTCCAAAAGTGACTAAGGAACTTGGCATCCCTATCACTTACAATGCTTTGTGGCATACCATGGATCCTTACTACTTCTTTGAAGAATAAAGTAGCAATATGAGAAGCATCATCCGTCTTGTGGCAAGGTAAGAAATGAGCCATTTTTGAAAACCTACACACCACAACAAAGATGGAATCCGAACCTTTCTTGGTTCTAGGCAAATCGAGGACAAAGTCCATGGATATGTCTAGCCAAGGTGAAGTAGGCACGGGTATGGGTATGTAAAGACCATGGTTAGATAGCTTAGATTTTGCCTTATTGCAAGTGATGCATCTTCTCACAAATTTTGAAACTTGTACTTTCATTTTTGGCCAAAAGAAATGCTCATGCAATGTGGCAAAAGTCTTATCTATCCCAAAATGTCCCATGATCCCACCCTCATGTGATTTACATATCAAAAGTTCTCTTAAGGAACAATTAGGCACACACAAGCAATTTCCTTTAAAAAGATAATCTTTGTACCTAAAGAAATCCTTAAAAGCACCTTTGGTACACTCTTAGTACATGAGGCCGAAATCATTATCCATAGCATACAAGGTCTTCACATGTTCAAAACCAATTAATTTAGATTCAAGCAAAGAAATAAGGATATACCTCCTACTCAAGGCATCGGCTACAATGTTTGTGGTCCCTTTCTTGTGCTTGATGATATAAGGAAAAGTCTCAATGAACTCCACCCACCTAGTATGCCTCTTATTTAGTTTCCCTTGACTCTTGAGGTACTTCAAGGCTTCATGATCCGAATGCACAACGAAGTCCTTAGGTAGCAAGTAGTGTTGCCAAGTTTGGAATGACTTCACCAATGCATATAACTCCTTGTCATAGGTGGAGTAGTTCAATTGTGCTCCCTTCAACTTCTCACTAAAATAAGCAATGGGGTGGCCTTCTTGAATTAAAACCGCACCAATACCTAAATTTGAGGCATCACACTCAAGCTCAAAAGTTAGTGAGAAATTAGGTAAAGACAAGATAGGAGCATCAGAAAGCTTATCCTTAAGTAAATTAAACGCAAGTTCTTGAGGTTCTTCCCAAAGAAATAGCATTTCCCTCTTGACTAGCTCATTCAAGGGTGAAGCAATGGTACTAAAATCTTTGACAAACCGCCTATAGAAACTTGCTAAGCCATGGAAGCTTCTCACTTCCTTCACACTTGTAGGGGTCGGCCAATCCTTTATAGCTTTCACCTTTACTTCATCCACTTGTACACCTAGAGAACTCACAACAAAACCAAGAAACACCACACTATCCGTGGCAAATGTGCATTTATCTTTGTTAGCATACAAGGTTTGTGTCCTAAGAGCTATTGAAACATGCCTCAAATGATCTAAATGTTCATGAAAAGATTTGCTATATACAAGAATATCATCAAAATACACTACAACAAACTTTCCAATGAACTCTCTTAAGACATGGTTCATCAACCTCATGAAGGTACTAGGCGCATTTGACAATCCAAAAGGCATCACAAGCCATTCATACAAACCAAACTTAGTTTTGAAGGCCGTTTTCCATTCATCCCCTTCCTTCATCCTAATTTGATGGTATCCACTCTTAAGATCTATTTTACTAAAAATAGTGGAACCATGCAACTCATCTAAAAGATCATCAAGTCTAGGGATGGGGTGGCGATACCTTATGGTGATGTTATTGATTGCCCTACAATCCGTGCACATGCGCCATGTTCCCTCCTTCTTAGGAACAAGTATCACGGGTGAAGCACATGGAGACAAGCTCTCCTTCACCCAACCTTTGCTAAGTAGGTCTTGCACTTGCCTCTCTATTTCATGTGTTTCTTGAGGTGAGGTTCTATAGGTTGGCCTATTAGGAAGAGGTGCACCCGGAATAAGGTCAATTTGGTGCTCTATCCCTCTCAATGGTGGTAGGCCGTGAGGTATCTCCTTGGGGAATGCATCTCCAAACTCCTCTAGCAAGTCATCCAAAGCACTTTGATCACCTATACATGTAGCACTCAAAATTAAAGGTGAAGGCAAACATAAGTACATAGATTTTCTAGCTAGGAATTCCCTCTTAACCTCTCCTCTCTCAATCAAGAAACTTCCCTTAGTCTCTTCACTACTCTTGGCCTTTTCTTTCTTGCTTTTATGCTTAGGGTTTTGAGTAGTAAGCTTTGAAAGTTTCTTAGAGCTCTCGGCCGAGCCCTTAGAGTTTTGGTTCGCCTTGGAACTCTCGGCCAAGGTTTTCTTTTCTTCCTCTCTTTTCATCTTCATCTTGATTTGATCCTCAATAACCTCCCTTGGTGATGATGGCTTGAGGTGAACCTTACGGCTAACATGAGAAAATACATAAGTGTTAGCTACACCATCATGTAAAGCATGTCTATCATATTGCCAAGGTCTACCTAGTAGCATATGAGTGGCCTCCATAGGAACTACATCACATAAAATTTCATCACTATATCTTCCTATGGTAAAAGCAACTAAAACTTGCCTATCAACTACTAATTCACCTTTCTCACTAAGCCATTGTAACTTATATGGTTTAGGGTGTGGGGAAGTTTTCAAATCAAGTTTTTCTACCAATCTAGTGCTCACCATATTTGTGCAACTACCACTATCTATAATCAAAGAACAAACCTTCCCTTGTATGTTACATCTTGTATGGAAGATGTTTTCCCTTTGAGTATCATCAAGCTCATGGTAGGCACTTCCTAGCATCCTTCTCACCATGAGGAGGTCACCTTCTTCGGCTAACTCTTCACTTGAATGCTCACTTGCATTTTCTCCTTCATGCTCACTTGAAGAGTGGCTTGACTCCTCACTTGTGACTCCTCCATCCATCCTCACTATCATAGTCTTCTTGTTTGGGCATTGAGAAGCAATGTGTCCATGTCCTAAACATTTAAAACACTTGATGTTAGATGGTTTAGAGTTTAATTTAGGAACATCCTTACCTTTGTCTTCTCGGCCAAACTTGGAAGAAGGCTTGAATGACCCCTCCTTCTTTTGCGTTTCCTTCCAACTTGAAGAACCACTAGTATAGGACTTCTTCATGGTGAACTTTCTCTTCATTTGAGCCTCTATCTTCTCGACCTTATGGATAACTTCTTCCAAGGTCCTATAGCTTTGAAGTTCCAAGACATCTTGGATCTCCCTATTCAATCCATGGGTGAACCTTGCTAAGGTAGCTTCCTTCTCTTCTTGGCAATCGGCCCTCATCATAGTAAGCTCAAGATCTTTGTAATATTCTTGCACACTTCTCCCTCTTTGTGTCAACCTTTGGAGCTTGACATGCAAATCTCTCACATAAGATTTAGGAACAAACCTCCCTCTAAGAGCATCCTTCAATTGTGTCCAAGAAATGATGGAAGGTCTTCTCCTCTTTTCGGCATCTATGAGAATTTGGTTCCACCAAACCAAAGCATATCCCTCAAACTCTAATATGGCAAGGTTGAGTCTCTTCTCCTCACTCAAGGTAGGATTGCAAGAAAACACTTGGTCAACCTTCATGATCCAATCAAGTAAGCCTTCGGCTCCTCCTTCTCCTAGGTACTTTGGAAGAGTAATCCTAGTATTGGCTTCCCAACCTCTTTGCTCCTCCTCTCCAAAATACCTCCTATGCATGAAAGGTTGTCTCCTATAGGTCCCTCTTCTATGCTCCCTCTCATTCTCATATTCCCTATAGGCATCACTCTCTTCATGGTTACTACCCTCATCACTATCTCTAGGTGAGTAGTAGTGTCCTCCTTGGCTCCCTCTCTCACTTCTACTTCCTCTATTGGTTTTACTCCCTCCTTCATAGTATTCCTTCCCTTTTACCTCTCGGCCCTTCCTACTCCCTTCATCCCTAAACCTCCTTTCACTATCTTCTCTCAACTCATTCATCTCATTTTGCAAATGGTTGAATTTTTCGGTCATGAAGTCCATCATTCTCTTAGTCTTGGGAGACAAATCATTTCCAACACTACGTGAACTATCCATGGCTGCAATGAAAGGGTTAGTACACAAAGAAAATGATAATCAAGGACCTTACCACTCACTAAGTGTGTCACTCAAATATCAACTCGTGTATGCACTCTTAGTGGCTCTTTCTCTAGTGTTCTCTCTAGCCTTTTACCACTCAATTCTCCTCTTAAGCTTCTTAGGTGAACCTTAACTCAAGCACAAATATGGCTAGAAGTCCATGTGAAAGAGGAACAACTCTACTTTCAAGCTCAAGAATTCCAAGAAAATGGCAAAACTCTAGACAAAACTCAAGATTCCAAAGGGACAAGCAATAAAAGCTAAAATGAAGAAATAAGCTACTCAAACCCAAGGAATGAAATGATATGTGACAATGGCACAAACTGGGCAGCAAGGAATTAGAGAATATGCTGGATCAATCACTAACCAAGACAAGCAAATAATCAAGTACAAACTCAAATTTGGTAGTGATCAATTTAGAAACCGGTTTTGAGCACAATTTTGGGGCTTGCGGCACAAGTAGTGTTCAAGTTATTAATGCACTAATTTGATACCAATAAAAATGATGTAAGTGCAGTAATATATGGCTGGACAAGTATCAAATACAACAAGTCTCAATTATGCAAAATTTGAGTCAAAACAAGCTAGTCACAAGTACACACTACTAGACTAATTTCCAAGCTACTAGTAATTTTACTAGGTGAATGAGTGTGCTATGTCTTAGCTCTAAGTCCAATTTTTCTTGCTCAAATTTTCTTAACACTTCTTTAACACTTTGATAGCTTGCTGGACAGAATTTACAAGTCCACTAAAATTCACTTCAAGTACTCCAAATTTCTAGTACTTTTCAAGGCTCTTTTTCTAGCTTTCTTTTGAATTTTCTCACTTGTTTTCTTCTTGTTTTGATTTCTTTTCACTTGATTTCTTTTCTATCACTTGTTTTCTTTTCTTTTCTTGTGTCTAAGCTACTGGACCGAGATATATTTTGCCTAAAACAAGCATTCCAAGCTCAATTACTACAAGGTGTAATAGGGATTTAGACCTATAGTAAGCACTCTACTAGCATGTAATGATGTTGATGTCTCAATTTTGCATGTATGAACTTGAATGTACAGAATTATAGGCTCAAGTGCAGTACCAAAACAGAGGAAACAGGGCATACAATGATAGATAGCTCACGGTACACCAAATTTCACAAGAATTAGAAGCAAAATTGATACTAGTACATTGAAACAAGTACTAACGGACAAGTAATTCAAGGAATTGGAAATTACTATTAATTAACTCAATTTGACCGAACAAAAACATGAATATATGTGATATTTTCTAGATTTCAAATCAAAACACAAGATAACACATAGATCTACAAGTTTCACCGAACAAAAAATGAAGACAAGTTCAAGAACAAGGCTAACGGCTAATTAGACATGGATTTGAATGATTTTCTCAACAAAATTTCAAGACAACTCAAAGAACTCAAAGATGAACAAGAACATGACTCAAGGAAGAAGAAAATTCAAAAGAAAATTCAAGATTTAGAAGTTTAAACTCACGGATATGAAACTCTACTTGAAGAAGGAACAAGCTCTTGATACCACTTGATGTAAGCCTTCCATGGAAGTCTCACTAGTTTGCCCAATCTTCACTTCAATAAGCATGAATCTCACGGCTAGATGAATGGAATTGCGGAATAGAACACTCAAAGAAGAAGAAAAGTATAAAATGGAGTAGAGAAGAAGATGAGGAGCGTGATGCTAGAAGCAATAAGCTCTAGGTAGAATCGCCACATGGAGAATGCACCATGATAAGACTCATAAAAGGTTTACTCAAGAAACCTAGAAGAGAAACTTTCTCTCTCAAGCAATATGCTTCTTTCTAAAATTCATCAAAAGTGTTTTCCATTCAGAATTTTCCCTATTTATATGCTAATGGTTGGCGCCAAAAATTTGAAAGCTAGATCCATTCCTAATCCTTGGATTAAGATCAAGATCAACGTGTGGCAAGCCATGAGAAGCACCTCACACGGATCACCAATCTCTTCCCTAGGATTAACAAGGAATCAAGTGGCCACGGTGAAGCTTAGCAAAGGCATGGAACATGTGTCTTAAGTTTGAATTCCATCCCTTTGATTAGATCTAAATCAAGAGGTTGAAATTCACTCTTAAGTGGCAAGAGACATGTGACTCAAGTTTGAATTTCCTCCACTTGATTGAGTCTAGATCAAGAGGCTTAAATTCAATCTTGCATACATGTGTTAAGCCATGCTTTCATGAATTCATCCTAGCCTTTGGTGGAGATCTCATCTCACGGCTAGGTTTGAATTAAAGTTAGTGGAATTGCCACTAACTTCCCTCCAAAAATCTCTCCACTCTCCCTTGGGAGAGTGTGCGCCACTCTCTCTCAATTTTACACTAAAGTTTAATCTTCTACCTATTACATGGCCGTGGCACTACTTGCCAAAAACAAGGCCGAAATTATTAGTCTTGAATCCTAATTATGAGTTCAAATGAT